>JAOXXN010000471.1:68953466-68995287 GCA_026770055.1 Myrmophylax atrothorax
GAAAGCTTCATCCTGAGAGCTGAAAATCACTATAATAAGACCAGAGTGCTTTTCACTCATGGTGATGGAGGGCTTTAGTCTGGATGTAGTCTACATTTATAGTGAATAAAAGAAACTGCAAAATATCTAGTTCTTTAGCATCACAAGTATCAGCCTCAGGAATACTCACAATTGTTACTTACTTATACAAGAGTAAAACTTATTTTCTTGCTAGATAAGTAACAGCAGTAACCTTTTGGCACTCCTGAGAATTTTGAAGAAAAAGGAACCCAAGAGTTTTGTCAATTCACCAACTCTCCCTTCAGGAAGCTTTCTTTTACATAACGCTAAATTCTTGCCTGATTCAGGAGGAATTAAATCACTCTATTTACCAAACTCCAAAACAACACTTTGTCCATACTCTTAAGAATTTTAAATGCAAACATTCTCTCTGATTGCCAACTTTAAAGCAAACAAAGGAAAACACTCCAGAAAGGCTTTCTTTTTTCAGGAAAATGAAATAACCCATCAGTGGCTCTTAAGTAAATGTTTAGGTACATGCCCAAATCAAAATGCAATGAAAGATGGCCTTACTCACTTTTAGTAACAGGTGAACTTCAAATTACCTGATTTTTCTTGGAGTCTACAGAATTAATAAGTAGTAACTTGGTACTTCACTGCCCATGTGCATACCAATTTGCTTTTACAGCACAAGGTAGTTTAGAGTGATTCAGCCTTAAATGAAAGAAAATTAAGGCCTTTAAACTATTTTGTTTCCTTACATGTAAGATCCATAGGCAGAACTGATAGGGAAGCTGCCAGCTCACCTGAAATAACTGCTGGATGCTCCCTGTTACTCTGGGATAAGTAGAGGCTCATTAATTTTTGATGAGGACTAGCTCTTTCTGGTTACTCTACTCACTAATCAAGAATAGACACACATTTATTTTGCAGTATATCCTGTATCTGCTAATATTTTTATGTACCCACAGTCCCAAACCAGATGTTATGGCAATTTTTGTAATGTCCTTCCCAAATTATTGGGGTGGCTCCAGCCCTTTTACCTTCCTTTTCCCAATGAAGTCCTCATTTAAATTCCCCAAGCAGGAGCTCCTCAATAAACTCACAGTCTTAACTAAACTGTCTTGTACCTTCAACAGACTATAAGAATCCCTCTCTGAGGATTGTGGTTGAACCTATTATGTTAAGACAAATGGGATTTAGAAAACGATTGGGAACTGGACCCAGCTAAAGTAGATATTTAGAGAGTGCTTTGGCTATTGCTTCAATATTTTTGAACAGTGTTCAAAGGCACATAGGACAACACATTATATCTGTCTGGCTCAGAAGTTTAAGACTCTCTGAGTAAGTTTTCTGATAATACAGCTGATTAGATCTGTAGAGCTCTGAATCAAACCTGAATACGATAAGGGGCTGCCTAAGATAAGGGATTTTCTTAGATTCTGTTCGAACTAAATCCTACAGAAAAAACTGTCGCAAATCTTCTAGCAGAAACAAGAACTTGAAAAAATCCAAGCTCATAGCCTAAATGGATAGTAGGCAAATGAGCAGCAGTAAAAAGAACAAGTGTATATTTTTCCTAGAGTAAGAAATGAATATATAGATCTGTTTTATTGTATAATGTTCTTGCTAACAAGAGGCAGGCAGGAATACTAGAACAATAAAGCAGCCCTAGAGTTAGAAGTCTGAATTTGGATACAAATAAGAAATATCATACTTAAAAGCAACTCTACTGAACAAAAGTAGCTCCCAGGAACAGACAAGGCTATAGCAAGAGCTAAGTGTATGTAAATGGGATTTACTGAGAGCTGTGTGTGCTCAGCACCTCCGAGGATTCATCCAACACAACACTGCAACTGATTATGAAGCAAATATGTATTACTTTAAATAAACTAAGGCAAGAGACAAAGCAAATTATTTTGAAGTGCTTTTACTCTGTAATTTCATTAAAGGAGGTTGTTTATTCTTAGAGGGGAACTAGAAATTGAATATTTGAATTTAAAACTACAGAAACACATATCCATTTGTGGCCCAAGGTCAAAGAGGCTTTTATTAGGAACAAGGATATAATCTACACATCAGAATACTTTTTAAAATATTTTTAAATTTTTCTACATTAATTCCTTTTTGCTTTTATCTAACGTCCTCCTCACCATTTTTGCTTCCTTTCTTCCCTATAATCTTCTTTAGGTTTACAAGGCTCCTCACTGAAGGACAGACGTCACATAGTTTTCCTCCATTTTACTTTCCAAAACTCAACTGGAATCAGAAATTAAGAGTCTCACCTTGCACCATAAAGGGCCGATTCAACAGACAAATTGGCCTTGCTCCATTGACATAATGAGGTATTAGCTGATGTATCCCCACTCCCAGTTGCCAGGTCTTACTTATCTGGTAAAAATAGTTTTACTGTCTGCATAAAGGGAGTTTGATGGGAAAGATCAAAGGAGAAAAAAGTGCTGGGGGAAAAGGAATGGGAGAAAAAAAAGGGGAAAAAATAGTGGGTTCTACTGAAATAATTTACACTTCAGGACTGTGACATTTTCTTACTTTTTGATCTGTTTTCCTATTTGCAGCAAAGTCACTGATGCCAAAAGGGACCTCTCCATATGTTATGCTAGTACCATATCAATCTATAGAGGAAAAAGCAAATAAGATCAGCTTTATGCTTTTTTTCAGAGATAAACCATACTGAACTACTGAATCTTGGGAGGCAAAAAAGAAATAGCACATTACATGTTATGTAGACAGTACTTTTGAAGTTGTTGCAACGTATTTTTCTATAACGAAACTATAAGAACTGTGAGGTGACTTTCATCTGTTTTTTTAGGTTTTAATTGGTTTTATGTCTCTTTCCTTTTTATATAAATATGCATACACCCACACACAGATTCAAACATACATATGCACACATTCATTTCATTTATAAATATTGATTATTATACTTAATAATGAAAGAATTCAAGCAGAGATTCTACTCCCTATAAGAGTTCTGAATCATAAGTCATCTTTTGGATCGATTTGAATGATATTGTGGTTCTCTGTAAACACAGTAGTAAATTACAATATTATAATATTCATCCTGGTGGTTGATAATTCCATTAAAATACTTAAATATAGTGCAATCACATAAAGGTACTTCCATAGTGACAGGTTGGGAAGCTGGAATTCTGGATATCTATAGTAGTTCTAACATTGTACTGTATGCAAGTTACCAAATAATGGTATTTCATTTCGATATAAATAAAATACTGTTTATTTGTAATTGGCTATCCAAGAGAAAATGAAGAAGATGGAAGCAGAAGCAGCAAGTAGACAGGCAGATGTAGATGTGCACTTGGATACCAGATCTCTGGATAGCAAAGGAGCATACAGTACCCAGCACCGTGAAGATAAACAGCTTGGAAAGCACCATCAGGAAAGCACTGCAGTGTGTTATCCCAGATCACAAGATAATGCTCTCAAAAAGGGATGCACAGGAGTTCAACTCTACATCACCTCCTGTTCAGGCCCCAGCAGAAGAAGCGAGCTGGGCACTCTCCAAATTCTCCGTACATCGGTACTGCTGAGCCTTTGGAACAGAACCAAATAGTTTCTGCATTTGAAGCTAGTTTTTCCTTTGCAACTGACTGCAAAACACCCAACCAAACAGCAACACAATGGTGATGGAGCCTGGTAAGCAGCGGGTGCCAACAATGCCAGACTGGGGATGATGAACTCAAGCAGTTCGGCCACTTATCATTTCACAACGGATGGGGATGTTCCAGGAACAAATAGATGCTTGAGATTCACAATGGCTTATTCAGCAGTCACAGACACTGAATAAAGAGACTCGGGAAAGAAACACACACAACCACAAAAGCCAAGCTGGTAGAAGCACTGATTGGGGGAATTGTTATAGAGAGATGAATATGACGACTTAATGGGGATGAAAAGCTGGACCCAGATGGCAGTAAGTAAGAAAAGATCACAGCAATTCCTCTGCAGCAGAGCTGTCAGCAATACAAGGACAGATCATTCCGTTAATATCGTGAAAATGGAAGAGGATCTTTTCAGTGCTGTGGGAAGATCAAGGTATTAAAATTACATACATACATACGTCAAGAAGTGAAGACCAATTGCAGGACAGATACAGGAACCTTTAAGCAGCTCCTTTTAGGATTGTATGTATGACTTCAGAATGTTTGATCCAAGAAAGCCTGGCAAATGTTTAAGACCTTCTATAGTGCTTTGCAAAAAAATGAAAATGTTATGTGGTTCAGAATATTCTCTCTGACTCTTGATATATTTGAGGAAGGCCAGTGATGTCACTGGGGAATCTAATGGATGGAATGAAGGGCACAAGTTAGTTGTCCTAATAATCTTCGTACTTGATTGGGCTTAAACAATTAAAGGGTGCTTTTTCAAAACCACATTTGAAAACAATTTGTTTTGAGCATCTTCCATCTCACAAATCACTGTTGTTTTGAAAACACACTCAGGAGAGTGATATATATTGCAGATTTACATACATATGGTCTGTATTTGAGGTAGAAGAAAACAAAGGTGTCATGGGGCTAATAGTGGGGTGAAAGAACAAAAACCAGAAAATTATTAAGAGCGCAATTGCTGCTGCTTAGTTCTAGTACTCTCCCAGAGGCAGAGAGGCCAACATTAGGAGAAGGAAAGAAAAAAAAGTTTAAAAACATAGAAAAATCATTGTTCATAGCACTACTGCTGCTGCATATTCCTGTCTTTATTTCTAAAAAAGACTGTGTGTAAGAAGTTTGTAGTGTTCCTTGAAAATAACTGGATGGGCATTAGAGTATATAATCATTGGGCTTGCCAATAATATTTGAAAACAGCACATGCATCAAAATTTAAAATATTTTGCTGGCCTTCCAGATTTTTTTGCTAAACCTAGTGTGCATTGGAACCTGAGTGAATGAATCCCATTAGTCATCACCATCTTAACAATATGCACTTCATACAGAGCTGGCTTCTGCACAGAGGAAGGAAATTACCACTACTAACACAGGAAAGAAGATTTATAATGAGCAAATATACAAAAGCTCCAAATAATTATAATATTCACAGCTTGGCAATGACTTTCTAGACTATAAAATTACTTTTATTTTGGGAGAATGAAGATTTTACAAGGTTAATATAAACAAAGGGTAATTGGAAAATCAAATTGCTCTATGCAAGTTATTGTAAGGCCTGGAATAATGGTGATAACCATTTTAAAAAGCTTGCTTATGAATCAGTGGTTTTTGTTTTGTACATTATTGCAATCCAAAATGCTCCCTTTCAAGTGCTACATGGGAAACATATATGGCTGAATACAAATCCCAGCTTACCCCTGATACAATAAGTTCTCCTCCCAGGTTCTGAACTTCTGCCTTCACTTTGCTGCAGATGTTGAGCTGGTGGCAGTAGAGGGCAATGCGCTGCAGGTAGGCCAGCAGGTCCTGTTTGCAGGCTGAGTCTGGGCACTGCAGACAAAAGAAAGATTTCATTACATGTAGCCGAGTTTACGGCATTATAGACAGGTGATCAGGTAGTAGCAATGTGTGTGTATTAGGTGGTTCTATTCCACTTTGTCTTTAAATGAAGTACTTGATGAGATGTGAAAACCCAAACTCTGCCTTTCATTTAACTCAAGATCTATGAATTGTAGCCTGAAGATGCACTATACCTTTCTGTAGAGAGATGAAACCTCTCTGTTAGTCACTAATGAAATAATATGGATCCTGTGTGTGTTAACAGACTGCACTGAACAGAAGAATCTACTGAGCTGCCAAAAATACCAGGTTTGACTTGAAACTCCAGGTTTTCTGTGGGGTGCGCAAGTTAACAAACAACGTGGACCAGGTAAAGTCCAGATAAACCCAGTTCTGACTGATTACACCCACTCTAATGCCAACTCTTGGCTCTGTTGCCATCTTCCCTGGCATTTGTGCAGACCTTCAGAGGACACAGCTCTGCCTCAGGCTTGGCAGAAGCCACGTCCCTCACTGACACCTGAAGGACCTGAGAGGCAGAGGTGAGGCTGCTTGGGTTTGGTACTGACAGATCTGGCAAGCTCATTTTTGATGCTCACATACCTTAATCTGTGCCAGAGAGAAATTATTGCCTGAATTGTAAGTGACATGTGTCAGAGTATCTCAGCAGGTGACTCCAGTACTGCAGCCCTTCTTGAGGACACAGTGAGTTAAGCTGGTTCCTCTGCATGTCTAAGGGATACTTCTGCATCCTACAGGGAAGGCTGTCCAGAGTCCTGTATCATTTGGGATACTGTGAATCCCAAATGTGTGTTGATACAGATTAGATTAGGTCAAATGTGCTAGACACTGTGAAGGCTTTATAATCAATGTAACTAGAAAATGCCCAAGAACAATTTATTCATAGTCTCTGGGACTCTTAATAGAAACTGCATCTTCCCTCACAATATCAAGGGCATAACAAACAACAGTCTTGTAGTTAATATTCAAAGTCTTGCCTCAAGAGAACAGACCTCAGTAATTCACTCTGATGAAACAGTGCTAAAAGGGTCCATTGCTAACAGCATGTTTCCAATAAATACGCTTTGGGGCTACCCAGCGAAATCTGACGAACAGCGTCCTTTGAATGCATAGCTTGGAGAACAAAGATTCCAAACATGACTTTCTAGCATCTTACAAAGTTTATGCTCAATATTTGAAAAAATATTATCAGAGCATTTGAAATAAAACTGATGGAATTAAACACACACAAGTCAACAGCATCACAGTCTCTGACTTGAGATCCCTGCTCTGAGCCAACAGCTGATGCTGGCAAGGAATGATTTTCTGGTGAAGTAGTTGTATATATTGTTGTCTATAACCCTGAAAGCAATCACTTTGTTTTTTTCTCTCCCTTTAAAATTAACAATAAACAAAGCTGGAGGTTTACTGTGGCTGTTAGGTTAAACCTGCCCTATACTTATGGTGATGCTATAAAGCCCCTGTTCTTCAGAGAGCTGCCACATCTTTCAGGCATGAATCACTAAGAAACCTTTTCTCCGTAACAGTGTCAATTTAATACAGAAATATTTACCCTATTCTTGAAGTCTATGAACTGAAAGAAATGAACTTTAAAGCAATACTTCTAGAGAGATGTCAGGGTTTTAAATATAAGCACCTTGGAGTGGAAAAATGTGAGAGCTCTCTCACTGGAACAATAATTAAAAATGCAACTGTACATGAAAAGTTTATATTACATAAGGGTCTCCAAAGTTCTGTGAAATATCATTAAAGTGCAAGCATTAAAACAAATAGTTCATTCTGAAAATGATTTCACTGTTTATTATTAAAGTGTTACAGTCCTCTGAAATTTTAAATGTGACTCAGGCCAGTGCACTCTAAGCATAACAAAGCTCTTTGTGTTTCTTTCTTTAAAATATTCCACCTCTGCAAATACTGCAGATTAGGAATTTCACCTGCTGACAGATGGAGTTCTTCTTTCTTGTGCTAAAATGAACAGATGCTACTTTCGAAGGATGGGAATGGGTTAACTACACAAAAATGTTTGCTGATAATGAAGAAACTCTAACCCCACAATTTTCAAGGTTATAGGAAAATGGGCAGCTTCAGGTTTCTTGCCACTCTGGCCCATATTCCGTGGCAGGATGTTACAGACTATTACATTCTTTCTTGAAGAAGATAAAGACATACTTAATGAAGAGAAAGACCAGAAGCAAGTAAGTTATCACTTCCCATTTCCAGCAAACCTTCTCCTGATGACAGCGAGAGGAAAGATTTATAAGCAGTTTATAAGCGAAAAAATAGTTAATTTGCCTGAATCTAAAATTAGCTATGTAGGACATGGATTTGAAATTTGGCTCTTGACTTTTAGAATCCTGCTTCCTCTTGTTCTCAGGATGGATTCAGATGGGATCCAATCTGAAAAAATATATATAGCAAGTACATCTTACCAGTTGTGGAATGATTGGTACTGGGAGTGAGGACTCAGAACAAGGACCTGTTAAGGTGAAATACCCACTACAGCCTGATGCAAAGCAGAAAACAGGGAGCTAAGGAACATTGAAGAAGAAATGTGCCAGATCAAGGGAAATTGCTGAAAGAATGAGCTGAAAAGAATGTAAGGATTCCAGGACATATGGCAAGGGTAATGGAGCATCCAAGTCTACTGCCTTCCCAACAGCAAATAAATTTTGGACTTGATGTTCTTAGAGGTCTTTTCCAACCTAAACGAGTCTCTATCAGTCTAATGCTAACACAACACCTGGGCCCAGAAGTGAGGCTGTGGAACAAGTCAGGCATTTCTGAGCATTAGAGAGACTTTTATATGACTTTCCTGTACTGCAAACCCCAACTGATTGGTACAGAAAAACTTCTGTTCAATGGGTAGATGAATATCCAGGGAGTGACTTCCAGCAGGTGATTTTCTGCAAAGATAACCTTTTCCTGCAAAAGGCAACTCTTCAACAGAGGTTACATCATATTTCTATATTCAAAAATAACCATTTTTGTGGTTACCTGATCAGCTACTGCCCGTGCCAATTTGTCCATCCTCGATCCTGCCTCTGCAATCTTCTTGGCTGCATTAATGACATCTGATGTGTTCTTCAAGGGGCCTTTGCCTCTGTGAAACAAGACAATTACGTACAACCTAAATAAATCATGAGAGGCAACAGCTTTAGTGACCCTGTTTAGTGCCTGATTTTAAAATAGTAACATGAATGACTTCTTAATTTATTAGAATTTCACCTTTTAACTACTTTATAGTACAGCTTGATTAAGAAATTGGGCTGCTGTATTTCCTCTCCCTTACAAAATGCCTCACTTGCAATTTAGTGTGATGGTGCCTTCAAGCCCAAGAGCTGTACTTAATAGTATATGCATTTTTAAGTGCTCATTAAGCCAATGTTCTTTCTGGAATACACAACTATTTAAAAATTATGTGATTCCCAAGCCAGTGCTAAATGTTAAGCCCATCATGTCTAGGGCAAGAATGTCACTCTTTAGAAAACCTTTCTTAGTAGATTTTTTTTTGCTGGAAAATAAAGATAGATGAAACATAATCCTTATGTCACCCTTAAATGTTACACTTAAAACATGTATAATTAGCTTTAAGACTGATCTTTCACTGCATTTTTAAGACGATGCACAAATCCCTGATTTTAGTTGTTAAAGTTACCAAAACGTATTAAGACAAGAAGTAAAAAGTCACCACAAACTTTTATGAGTTCGCTTCAGCCTCAAAACTTTAATCCTGTTTGTTCTAATAAAATTGTTGCTGCTCCTGACAATGGCTCAGTTGAAAGTGAGCTCACTTTTTTTTTTTTTT
Source organism: Myrmophylax atrothorax (assembly GCA_026770055.1). NCBI lineage: Eukaryota > Metazoa > Chordata > Aves > Passeriformes > Thamnophilidae > Myrmophylax > Myrmophylax atrothorax. The sequence continues at coordinate 68,962,776 of JAOXXN010000471.1, forward strand.
ACATTTGGAAAATCATAATACAATTAAACTTTTTTTTTTTTTTAAACTGAAACAGAAGAATTTTTTCTAAGCACAACATTATATTATTTTTTCTTCTTTTGTAATCTATATTGCCAGGAATAACATGCTGAAAGATATTTCCATTTTAATCTTCTTCCCATACTTCCATTTCCACCTTAAACAGATAATGAAATACAAGTATCTCAGTTCTGGTGAACTTAAACTGCAGCAAAAAAAAAGTCCTTCTTGCTGACCTCTTATGGTTCTACATTAATTACATGAGCAGATCTGACTGTCACAAACTCCATGCATTTGAAAAATTATTCTATTTTAACACTGCTGAGGTTACATTTCAACCAAAAAGGTGTGATAGGCTTTGTTCTGTTTTAATGGAATATATTAAACAAGTTGTTATTGAATCTGATGCTGACAGAGGTGCACTTTGATTTTTTTTTATTTACTTCAAACGTCACAGAAGATTTCTCTCATTCTCATACTAGTTCTGTTGTTTGGATGCTCGAAAATGTAATTACAAAACTTTCAATTTCACATTCAAGGTATCAAAGGTTGTCCAGGAGGTTGCAGAAAATGTTCATACTCTGGGTTGTGGCTTTAGAACATCATTTCTTCCTTCCATGAAACAATGACACTGTTTGGGCAGTTTTTCACTCGGTATTTTTGGGTAGAAAAAATCAGAGTCACAAGAAAATACAAATACAAAAGTAATTCATAATCCTGTAAAATATCACCATTCAGAGGAGATTCTACCCTGTCATTTGGTATCCAGAGGTGATGAATAATGTACTGCAAAGAGAATAATTGTAAAAGCACAAACTGAGAGAAAAAAAAAAAAGTAAGGGGAGAGAATAACAGCTTGGAGCAAGTATAGTAGTAACTATTAAAGTAAACAAAGTTTCTATATGCATCATTAAATTTAAAATGGTTAAAAATGTTTGCTGTTATCAAACCTGTTTTGTTACCTGTGCAAAAGCAAATAGTCAAGTTACTTGAAAATTATTAGTATTAATATACACCCCTCTATCTATATCTATCTATCTATCTATCTATCTATCTATCTATCTATCTATCTATCATCTATCTATCTATTTATCTAACTATCTATCTATCTGTCTGTCTGTCTGTCTATCTATCTATCTATCTATCTGTCTGTCTGTCTGTCTGTCTGTCTCTCTCTCTCTCTCGTGTCTCTCTGGTATATGTGAACCCGGTATTATCAGTGCAGAGTTTGGCTTCTCTGACATGGTTTGAAGGCTCCAGACAAAGGCATTTGTTCAGCTGGAGATCAAGAAATCATCAAATCACAGAAAGATTTGGGTTGGAAGGGACCTTAAAGCTCATCCCATTCCACCCCCTGCCATGGGCAGGAACACCTCCCACCAGCCCAGGTTGCTCCAAGACCAATCCAACTTGGTTGGGAACACTTCCGGGGATGGGTCAGCCAAACAGTGAGATGAATAAATAGATGTCTTATTTTAATTCTGAAAAAAAAAAACATAAAGATTTTTGTCCAGTTTTGTGGAATTGCATTTTGACAGATACCATTTAAACTTTTGATCTCTCATTAAAAATAAGTACTGAACGAAATTTAATTTATTAAGATGATTTGTAATTCAAAAAATCTTGTAACATGTTGTCCCCTGAGTGTTTAACAATATGACTATAGTTTAACAAAATAATTTTGTTTACATTATATCATTAATGAATTGCCTTTAGATCCTTTGCAATTAGAGAAGAACAAGACATCAATAGAGAAAAGAAAGCAAAAAAAAATCATTACTGACAGATTCCCATGAAGTATTAGATCAAAATAGTTTCACTTCATTTGGGATTTTTTTTTTGAAAGAAGTTCAGTGTTCAAATTATATAAATAGTTTTGCCATTATTTTTGATTGACGCAAATTGCTCTGAAAAGTTAGGAAGTTCAGAGAGGCACATGCATTTAGATGAGTACTAAAGGGAATGTCAGTGGAGTATCTGTAATGTGATAGACTAACTTTGCTGCTGAAATTCAAGATGATCTGCAAATAAAAGAGATTCACAAACACGACAAAAACTTTATGAGTAATCCCTTTGGGAGAAATATCCAGAGCTGTCATGTGTAGAGAACTGTACAACCCATCCCACTATATATGATGTGTATCACTTGGCTTTGCATCCCCAAAAACACAGCAAATCATCTCAACAGGCTACAAATTGACCAGAAAAGGAAAGATGTGGAATATCTGGACTCCCCAGCATGGGTTATTTTGTCCTTACCTAGTGAAGTCTGTCATTTCCATCATGATCATGCACATCTGCTTTGCCAACACAATGATGTCATTACCACTGTCATCCCACTTGGCCACCTCCGCATCCAGTTTGCTCTTCTCTTGGTGGAATATCTCAACCTGCTCAGCAATCTTAGCCTTCTCCTCCTGGGGAAGCTGAGCCATGATAGCCTGGAGGAAAAACAGCACAAGTTGGGCATGAAAAAGGAAGCCAGACTTTTCCAGTGGTCCAAACAGTGCGCACAGCTTGAGTTTCTTTTTGTGGGAGTTGAAGATGCCAAGCAAAATCCAGTAGGCATTTGATTTCTGCTAGGACAGGCAAAGCCAAATTCACAGCATTCTTGCACCTTCAAGATGACAAAAATTATATTTATGATACCACGACATACAGATTATTCACCAGTTAATACAGGAAGACTAAATTCCTATCAAATCTTAACTTCTAGGAAGAAAAAAGAGAATGACATCTATGGGAAAAGGCAGATTGAATTGCCAGTGTCTCCCCTGGTCTCATTCTCTGTCAAGTTTTCTGATTAACTCAATACTAAAACAAGCTGTAACATGCAAGATAACACATTTGAAATGAATTGCAACAAACATGTCTTTTAATGATATGTAGTGTTGCAATTTTCTCCTGGAAGACATGAAAAGAACCCCTACACAGGTTGGTGCTAATCTGTCTTGACATCAGCAAAGCAGAAAGTTCCCTGCCCTTTCCAAAAAAAGAGAAGGCCCTGTAAAATTATAATAATTACTTTTGAAGATCAAATGGACACTTCCAATAATGATTTCCAAGCTGAGCTACTATTTGGCTTTAGGGGTTCTGAAGACCACATTATGCATTTAATGGGGTGTGACACATATTTAAGTGTCATTACATTTTTTTCTTGTTTATGTCACTTTCAATCAGCTGAAGTCTTTTTCTACATATTCTTAAAATGCTCTTGGCTTTTAAAAATTCATAATTGACCTTTTCCAAAACTGGAATTAAAAAGGGTTATAAACAGTAGATCAAAAAATGAGAAATTTGCAAGTTAATCAAATTAAAATTCAACATGAGCTTTAATTAGGCCTTATCAATGTAACTAAGCAGTTTCAAATGTTAGTGTAATAGTCTTCCCACAGAAAAATGCAGTGTAAGTCAAGCTAAAAAATAAATAAATATATAGAATACACATATAACACTAGAATTGATGAATTAACTGAAGGGGACCTGACAGGAATAGTAAAATTTGGATTTGGGAAGTCAATCTGTGTGTCTTGCCTGTGGTTTCTTTCAGTGGCAGCTTCACCTCCACACCCTTTAAACTGTTATACAGTGTTTTAATATTTCTGTTCCAGCTGCTGCTGTGCTTTCCAAGCAGCCATATCCTACAGCAAATGCAGCGCATTTATTTCGGTTTTATTTCTGCTGAAGACCAACACAAGTATTCCTACTGAAATACTACCAGCTTTACAGAGTAAGCGTATTAAACAAATCCATTACACTCCACAAATAAAAATGTTTTGAATGTTTTCCACAGAAAAGGTTCCAATAAGATACTATTCTGCTTAGCAGACTCATTTCAATGAGTCACTACAGAGTGTGGACTGGGCAGCTCCTGCTTAGCATGTTTTCCTCGTAGATTTTTGTCATTTGTTGCTTCCTGTGACATATTGCAATCTTTGTTATTCAGGAACTGTCCTTATAATATATTATGTTTATACAGTGTGTAGCTGATCAGAGCAGAAGGTTTGAAGTGCAGCAGTAATAATAACTGCAATAAATGTAATAGAATTTAAGACTTCTAAGTCCCTAGGTGAACTCCATTCTTAGTAAAATAATTACTGCAGTCTTTACTTGGTTTTGAGATCAAGAAAGGATGACATGCTACCCAGTCCTAAATGTAACAAAAGAAAAACAGAAAAAGACTATGAAATTTGAAAAAAGACTCTATCTCAGTTCTGTTGTACCTGAGACTTACTTCAGTAGTCAATTCTTTAAATATATCAAACAGCACTTTATGCTCTTTAAAATACAAAAAAACCAAAAGATAGACATCTCCCTCCAGAACACAGTTCTGTCATCATTCTCAGTAAGGTATCCAGGTATCACTCTGCAGTTCTTGGGACTGCATGGTTTTCAATGTCCCCTGGTCACCCAGATCTTTGGGATGTGAACTACAATCCACCGCTCTTCATGTAGATGATAATAAATATATTTATATTATGTCCTTGGGATTTAGTGATAGAAACTCAGCTGTTTTAATACATTGTATGATTTAGTTACCATCTATATTCCATATTCATGGAAATTAATTTAAGACAAAAAGAAATCTTTGCCTATTACACTGGATCGATGTCTCACATTTCTTCCATACTCTTAAGTAAACTTTTAGATTTGTTCCTCTATTGTTTCTTTTCAGGGTGTAAAATCTTTGTGTTAAGTCCCAACCTACTTTGAGTCCCACAGCAGCTGCAAACTCCTTTGTCCTGCTCCTCTGAATTCATCCTTCAAAGCATCCTTGCCTTTTCATCTTTAGGTTCTCAGCCCTACAAATCCTCTTCTAGAACCCAAGGTAAGAAATTCTCATTACAGTCACCAGCTTTTGCTAGTGTTTTGAGTGTGTGGGGACCATGGACTTGTGTGAAACAGCCATGAAAATCATTCAGGTAATCCCCAGTTCTCTGCTGGAAAGTGTTTAAGGCTTATTTTTTAAACTCTCTTTCCAGTTAAATATACTTCCATGATGTAATTTTCCTCTCAAATTATATTCTGATATTTTTAATAATCTGAGCTGAGCAGCCTATTCAGTGTGAAGTAAACATTCATCAGAGGGTGGCATAATCCTGAGAGTTACCAGCAATATTCCTGAGTGTTAACAAACGTCCCTTCCCCAGCACCTGTGACCCCTGAAACACTCATCAGCTTAATGGGCAATCCCCACGCACAGGCTGAGGTCGCAAATCACAATGACTGGAGTTTATCATGCTGTAATTACCCTGGCAAAATCACATTGACTCAGTAGCAAATGTCTTCAATTACAATTAAATTACAGGGACTACTCGGTAGCTTAAACAGATCTTCTTGACAGGTTTGCACACTGGGAAACATGACTAATGTAAGATTTCTCTGGATACAGCACACAGTGCCCCCATGGAATTTTTTATTTTTTTTTTTAATTTGCTGACTACTCCCACAGTTTCAGCACATTCCAAACCTGCAAAGCCTCCTCTTACAGCAGTAGCTGGAGCAAACAGCTGATACAAGGCATCACAAAAGCCTCAGGAAGATCATTCAGTGGATGGCAGTGCTGCTCAAATAGGTGTCACACAAATTTCAGCACTTAGGTCAGCTTGGACCCATCCTTCCTTTATGACCCTGAAGATTGGAAATCATTGCCTTTGCTTTCTGAGGCACAGCTCTTTCCTGGTGACTATACAGACATCAATGGGTTATGGGGGGTTCATACTCACCCTTGCACTCTGGCCAGCAATAAGCTGGTCATCCTCAGTCTGTACACTTGTTCGGCTGCGAACGTCATAATCCTCCTGCTCAAAGTCTGAATCATCCTCCAGCTCCTCAGGGGTCTAGAGAGAGAGAGCCAAAGAGAGGAGGAGACAAGCTTAGAAAGGATACAGACAAAGTCCTATGCACGGTAAGCTCTTATTTCATCGACTGCCTGCCCAGGAAATGCTGTTTGTTTCCCTTCTAAATGCACTTGTCTGCTCAAGCAGCCAAGAACTGAAATTGAATTGTCTTAAAAATTAAGTTGTTTCAACTTTAGTTTTCTTTACAAATAACATTTGTCATTCCATGGCCACAACTTTTCTTACTGCAATTTCTCTTAACTCTGCTAACATGATGAATGCAGTTCCAGGAACAAATATCCTTTGGAAACACTAACAACCGGAACGCAGTATTTCAAAATAATGTTATTTCATATATAAATGGACATTTAATACTATTATATTACTGGAAGCTACATGTAACTTTCAAAAGAGAAAGTAAATACCTGGGAAAAAGCAACTAACATCCTGGAAGAAAAATGTATCAAAGCAAATAAGAGAATTCCCATTGGAAGAAATCATAAATGATGTCACTGGATTTGAAAAAGATGTAAAGTTTATAATCTGTGTTATCTTGTTAGCTCACATGGTTATTTTCAGATACAGAGGTCTGGAATTTGACTCATTCCCCAACTGAAACCATGTTATCTCCATTGCCGGTGCTACAAATGGAGTGAGGGTCTCTAAGCAGATTGGTTAAATCTAGTTACATATATGCAGGCTTCAGGTTGTTTAACATTTCAGAGAGAGGGAGAAAAAAAGATAACTGTCTTTCACCTTCTAGCAAAAAATTAGGAGAAAAAAATTCCTTATGTATATACAGAGAGACAGTATAATTAAAATCAGTATTTAGTACTACATTTATTATAGATGCTGCAAAAAAACCCAGAAAGCATCTTTAGAAAGAAGATTATATTCCATTTTATGATTTAATAGCTTCTAGTGCAACAGTCTGGTGACAAATAACTTCTGTAGGTACAATACAGGATAACGGCAATAGGAAAAGGTCAGAGTAACTATGCAGGGAAATCCTCACCTTACTGGATAACCCCTTATGCCCCCAGGGTCAACCTTGAAGGCCAACCATTCCAGCAGAAATCATCCACACTGGCATTCCATACTTGGAGGCAACATCAGCTTTTGTAGCAGAGGTGCTAATCACTGCCAGTTGTCATTACAGCTCTGTCTTGGAGATGCTCAGTCACGAGGAACTGGTCCAAACCCTCTAACATAACACAGAGAAGTCTTCTGGCGGTGCTTCTACTCTGGCCTGGTTTCCAACGTGAAGTGCGCATCCCTGTTTGGAGCTGCATGATGAAGTGCTCATGATGGGGAGAGTAAAACACAGCCATCTCCATTTGGCTTGAAGAGAATGAATTAAATATGCTTTTTAAGCTGAATGCTTGAGGAAGAAATAACCAAGTATGACAGTGTGGTAATGGAACTCAGGCTGCATCCCTGAAGAGAGGCATGTACAAATAGTATGTGTAACAGGCCAGACAGCAGAAGAAGTTGAGATGAGAAATGAATTCACCTTCTCTCTACTGTCTCAGGAAAAATACTAAGATTGGTACCCATCATTATAATGACCAATGGTCTTGTTTTCCAATTGCCTTTAATCACTTTATTCTCTCTGCTCAGCTGCCTGAGGGCAGGATGTGACCTTAAAATCTGTCACAAACAAACAAGCTAAAAAGAGAATCATACAACTCCCTGAGCAAAGAGAGTATTTCCTATCACAGGGCTCAGCTTTCCACCTGCCTACGCTTTCCTGTGAAGAAGAGGAACAGAGCGGAGAGATTCAACCCCTTCTTCAGAAACCAGCTGGCTCTTCCCCATCCTCCAAGTCCCTTCAACTAGCCAGTTTACTGGTCATTGTAAAACCAGTACCCCTTCACCCCTAAATACACTCCTTAGTTTCTTCAGTTTCCACTTTTAGAAATAAAAGACAATGTGTAGTCCTTTTTCAGGCTTTCATAGTCACACTGCCAGTAATTTAAGGGTGTAACATTCAAAACAGGACATCTCAACACTGTAACCAGTAAGGACATCCAAGAGGATGACCCTTAAAAAGAAAAAAATCTGACAATTCTAGTGAAGAATTTACTCTTAAAGGAAGATTCAGAAAAAAATGTATTGCTGTTATTGTCTGACTGAACTCACAATGTTAACATTTGTGGTCTTTAAAAGATTGAAATTTAATGGGTATAGAAGTTGAACTTGGAGAAAACGTAGTGCAACCCAGAAGGACAAGTAATGCAACTGTTGGTAATATACTACAAGCACAAGACAGCTCCGTATTTCCACTCTGTAAAAGTGAGATCTAATTCAAAATGATCTTTCAGATTCATTCTCTTTAGGTTTTCAAGTGTGGTGAATTTAACACCCTCTTTGCCTTCCCCAAATAGCTGCATTTTTCATTAAGGTGAAGAAGTTTTGCCTGTCTGCTGCCATTTCAAACATGTTCCCACTTTTTACCCTTGCACCACTGCTGTGTTTTTTAGCTGATCTCCTGGAGGTACAGCCCACACAGAATAGGGTCTCCCTTTCATTTTGACACAAAAGTATTAAAAAAAAGTTATACTGAAGTTCCTTGACTTAAAGACTTCTACTCTTAGCAGGGCCTCCTAAACATACCATAACAACTCTAATATTTTGTGTACAGCTAAGGGAACCTTGATATTTAAAACAGTTTCCAAGACAACAATCTGTAACTTAATTTGTCTGCTTTGGAGGATAGAAGGACTGAATCCCTCTTGCAGACACCTGGACTTCTGGTCACACATACATAAGAAACATGGATTTGAGACTGGAGACAGCTTCCAAACAAAACTGACAATGTGGCACGAGAAGCTAATTTTCAAATTGATTTTATGAACTGATTGATTTCAGCCGAAAAATGGACCATGTTCATCATTTTTACTCTGTGTGGTTTGTAACACAGGCCATAAGACTTCTCAGGACTATATTTTTTTTCAAATACAGTATCTACTACACAGATAGATATTCTTGATTCAACTAACTCAACAAATTCTTGCAGTGAAGAAGAACCTTTCACAATCCCAGATAAATCACCCAGTAAATATATACTTTCTCTTTTAAATCCATGTTTTAATTCTAATATGAATGTGAGTACTTTCAACTTACAGGCATTGTAATATTTTTCTAAATATCTCTCTGACTGTGAGTGTGAAGAGTTTGGTGTAAACAAAGTACCTTCCAGCAATATGGAATCTTTTGTAACTGCAGTATAAAAATGTGAATTATACAAGCCAGAAAATGGTATATATGCAGAGTTATAAATGCTATTTGTTTCATATTTCACCAACTCAAGCATACTTGATGAAGACAGGAACCCCACTATGCTATAGTGCTGTATGCACTTAAAGATTGTAAGATGCAATTATAAGAATTTCAGCACTGTGAATACCAAGTCAAGCTAACCTTGTAATGAGAGGAAAAACTGAAAAGATGAAAAGATACTCCTCCATTTTTTACCGTGAAAATGCCCTTTAATGCTAAAAGATAAGGAGAAAAAATGCTTTTATATTCAACTCCACACTATTCTGTACATTTGTTTTGGTACAACTGCAGCCTGAAGCCAGAGAAAATCTAACACTTCGAATTCAATCTGAGAAGCAGCAGGCAGACAATGTAGACAGTGGACCCCATAACACCTTTGGAGACAGGCTGTTGCAAAAAGATGATGGGATTCTGCACCAGATCTAGTCTTCCAGAGGACCTGAAGAGCTGCAGCACTTTGGATTTCACCAAAGTGGCTGCCCTACAGGTGGTGATGGCTAAACCTACACTGAAAAGTGTGGCACAGTAGAAGAGCATCAATACACCCAAACACTTTGGGGTTAAGGACCCCACACCGTCCTCATTCTGTTTTCATTCAGACTCATGGTTGTCTTATCCCGTGGACTGCAAGTCCCTTAATGACGGAAGAGAAATGCAGTTAGTCACAGAATCGTGGAATAGAACATCCTGAGTTGGAAGGGACCCACAAGGATCTTCCAGTGCAACTCCTTGCCCTGCACAGGACAATCCCAAAATCCCACCATGTGCTTGAAAGAATTGTCCAAATGCTTCTTGAGCTCTGGCAGCCTTGGTGCTGTGCCCACTGCCCTGGGGAGCCTATCCCAGTACCCAACCACCCTCTGGATGAAGAATATATTCCTAATATCAAACCTAACCCTCCCCTGACACAACTACAGGCCATTCCCTCAGGTTCTAAGATGCTCCCAGGGCACATTCTCCTGGAGAATCAAGTTTATGTGCTCTAAGACTACTCTGTAAAATGGACTAAAACACGGCAAGAGGGACCACTTGGAGACTGGCTGCAAGAGTGCACTCCTGACCCAAACAAATGTCACACTAAGGTTAATGGAGATGCCAATAAAGGTGAGGTTTCTAACAGCAAAGGCCATGCGTGGAAAGAGTAAACTGGCCTCAGAGATACATAAGAATGAAAAAAGGTGCCATTGTGATTCCTCCTAACTGTAGAGAGAGTTTCTGGCTAATAACAGGGAATTTCATAAGCAGCTATGAAAAAAACAAAGTGTAATTTCATCCCTGCACAGTAATAGAAAGATGTTGCGATGAAATTATTATTTTCCATTTTATTTTTAGGTTCTATAATTATACTCTTAAATTCATTTATACTACTTCTTAAGTTGTGGAAGAGATTTTTCCTTTTGTATAGATCATAATAATAGTCCTCAATGAAAAAATGAGTCTCCTTTCTCCTCCAGAGGGACAGTAAATTCTCCCCTTGTGAAAGAAAAAGAGAAGAACAGAGATTACCCTCCTTTCCTTCAGCTTACCAAAAGTAATAATACCAACCAAAATTAATTTTAAAAGTAGCTTTATTTACTCCATGGAATGAGGGAATCACCTCAGATAAATTCAGTCTTCCACGGCTTGCACACAATCACTGCCTGAAAATAATTGTGTCAGATGCTCTAAAAGGTTTGCAAGGTTTTTTTTTCTTTTTTTTTATAATTCTTCAAGAAGTTTTACAGCCTGAATTAAAGGGGTGCATGAAATTTGACAGATTATTAGATATAAATATTCAAAGACTGTCTTTTATAGCTTAATGCCTCACCCTTTAATTATATATTCCATTTCAGTGTGACATGTTCAGATGGGAATCAGTATCTCTAAGTGAAACTAATTTTGTTTTCTACAGAAAATAAGGTTCTGATTCAGCAAACTCTGGTCTATGTAAGCTTATATATGTGGATTTTTCCAGTTAACTCACAAGGATAATGAGTCCATTTATGTGCTTAAGCTCTCTGCCTGGGTAAGGAGGACTACATTTAGCTCCATAAATAAGTTAATTGTCTGAATGCAAAAATAAATTTTCCTAATCTGGGTAAGCAGAATTCATTAACTTGTATCATACGACGAGTGGAAAGTAGTAGTGATACAATTGCAAAAGTAACTTGGGGGACTGCAAAGCCTGCAATGCTGATCAGCTTCCCAAGTAAACATAACAGTAAGGCAGCACTGAAATAAGGGAATGTGCCCCCAGGATTTAAAATGGTGCTTGGTGCTTAGCAGAAACATGTCACTAGGATGGACAGTTTGTGGCAACCTCTCAGGGGCAACTCTGATGGACAGGAGGGGGCTGGAAGCCAGAACTCTGCGTAGGGGGTGGAAAAGTCTGGGTCTGCAGCAGAGCCCACCTGATGATTGTGCCTCAGGGAGCAATTCAATATGACTAGAAAAGATTAAAATACGCTAAGAAGAGGTTCTTGTCCTCAGAGAAGTTTGGAAACTGTTGTTACAGACTAAAGAACTGGATAAGCAAAGGGAAAATGGAGATCCTTTACCATGTAGATGTTTCATTTCATAGTATCATAAATTACAGAATGGTTTGTGTTGGAAGAGACCCTAAAGACCATCCAATTCCACCCATGCCATGGGCAGGGACACCTTCCACTAGCCCAGGTTGCTCCAAACCCCATCCAACCTGTCCTTGGGCACTTCCAGGGATGGGGCAGCCACAGCTTCCCTGCCCAACCTGTGCCAGGGCCTGCCCACTCTCAAAGGGACATAATTTAAAGATTTCCATCCTAGTTAGTCTAGAAGACTTGCCAACACTCCAACGCTGCACACCCAGAAAACAGGATTGCTTTGGCCCATCATCAGCCATGACTGTAATTCAGGCTACCTGAGACAAGCACTGGTCAGGGGAATGGAATTTGTGTTTTGCAGTTATAAAATTAACCTGCTAAAAGCTTTTTCTGTAAATATTAATACACAGTGACAGATGACTAAAATGGAGGTATTTTGGAGTGCTCCAACTGCCTGAAGTCTTACATCAGTGCCATAATGCAATCCCAACCACAAGTGCACGTTACCTGTTTGTTTAAAGGGCTGAGGTGATTTGCCCTTTACTTGCTTCATAAGCATCCTCTGTGATTTTCTCCATAGCTTTATGTGTACATGGCATCCATTAGGGAAGATTCAAGGTAATTTGGGTTTCAAATAACAGTTTCAATTGCTGAAGAGATGTCCAGACCAGGTTCAGTTTGCTGTTCTTCCATTTTAAATCTCTGACTGCAGACTACAGTGAAAATCAACATGTACCTACTCTCATAATAATTATGTTGTTCTGTGGTTTCTTTTATTTATTTGTTTGTTTTATTAAAAGATGTCTAAGTAAATTGAATCAACTGGTTAGTCAACGCTGAAATGACACATTTATACCTCAGTAAATATTCAAAACCATCCCTGCAGAGGCTCACTGGAGCAGCAAGATAATTTATTTATCCATTTAGATTTTAACCAGACCTACCTCACATCCTAGGCAGCACACATGCATTAGGAAAAAACCCAAATAAGCAAAACAACAAAAATCTACACAAACTTTGAAGACCTTAGGAAATTAATCCTATTACTATGGAAACAGTAATGAAGTTTGCATCTATTGGCAGTTGAAATCAAATTTCTCCTAGGTGATTAACATATTAATCGTGGTTCATCTACAAAAACAACCTCATCTCTTTATTAACAAATTCTTTTTTGTTGCACATACTTTTGTTTCACGCTTGTTTCAATGTCAAGCTTTTCTGGCTTATTACAACACAAGGTTGACTCCAAGAAGCTTTTATATTCTTCTCACTCAACATCCTATTTCCCTGTGAGTCCCAACTTTTACTCCCCAGGTGCTTTCCATACCCTTATCATCAGAACAGCTTTCCTGATGTCACGAACTCCATCGTAAACCAAGCGGGAGGCGTCGATGAACTCGTTCTCCTCAAATGGCTGGGGCACGTTGGCACTCAGAGCTTCAATGGCAACCTCAACTTGCTCAGCAAAACGTGGCATAACTGCATTGAACACAGTGAGAGGCAGGAAGATTAGACACCTTCTTTTGGGACCATTCTCCCCTGCTCTTGGGCACAGACACTCCCCAGCAGATGTGGTGCACCCTGTCCATAATGATTCCAGGACACAGGAAGGCTCATGGAAAGGGTCTGTACTGATGCCACTCATGGAGACGTCTGGCACAGTTCCTGACAGCACGAAAACAACAGTCAGTATATTCTTTCCTCCAATGGCACAGTGAAGAAGGTAAAACTTCCCTTAAAAAGTGTGATTTTATTAATGTTTAGAAGACTGCGAGATACCTGAGCAATCAGGAAAGCACATTTTAAATCTTTCCAACTTGGAATGGAGAGAGTGCATATTTATAACAAATGATCAAAGCAAACTGGAGCCATTAACCCCACTCATTTAGATAACTAACTGCAGTCTAGCTCATAGTGAATAATAATAATGATTATATAAAGGTTGAAATGCAAAATCAAGCATATTACTTTTGTGAAGACACATAAATGAAACTGCTGTTTCTTCACTATCATCATGTATATATTACAAAAAATACTCAGAGATATTAGCCAACAGTGGTATGAACTTATTAATATATAACTTAAAGCAATTATTTACTTCTGTAAATAGTTTCAGGGCATTCCTTGAAGTAGCAAGAGGCTTTTCTCCAAATTTCATCCAAGATTCCTTTGAAGGTAGAATCACTTTCTGCACATCATGTTTGCAGAAAGATAAATCTTCCCCAAATCAGTCCTCTAACAACTTAAACCCAAATCCTACAAACAGGAACATGACTGTCAAGTCCGCTGATTATAATGCACCTACACTCCTGTACTTATTTACTCCTCTTTAAATATTTAACCTTAATATTGGAGGACTATGCTCTCACAGGATAAATATAATCAGTGTTACATTAGAAACATTTAAAACATTATAAAATCCAGTGGGATTAATCCTTCAAAATTTAAGCAACTTGGGACAAGCTTAAATTTACAGATAGCCATCTTTACATTATATTTATGTAATTTTTAATCCAGCATTTAGGTATCCAAATAATGTACCACTGGCTTTACTATTTTGGCAATATAATTGGAAGAACAGGAAAAGATGATTCCTAAATCAGTCAGTTGCTTTTTTTTTTTGTTAAAATATTACCTTTCCTGACCATCTTTTCCCTAGACCCAACTTTTAATTTACTTTTGGTAACTTGAGCCCAACTGATGAACACAAAGGGAAATTTCCAGGGTTATTTTCATCAAGACCAGGGACAATCTTTCCTAGGAAGGAAACTTGCACTGTGGCATGAAACCACATTTTCTACTTGACTGAACGTCCTTAAATTTATTTCACTCACAACAAAAACTACATTTTTATGCATCTTACTTTCTCTCTGATTTCAAGCAAAACCACAACGAACATGATTCAAGAATAGTTTCCTTTTGGAAGAACAAGTGGTAGCAACTCTGAGCTCAAACTTTCTGTTTCTGGCATTTCAGTATTACTGGATGTTAACGGGGAACCCTTTAAAATTCAAGTTATAGTGAGTCAAATCTTGTTTATATGTATATACATACATACATAAACACATATATATATATATTTGTTCATGTACACAGAGGAAAGCACAAAATTGTATCTTCCATGCAGATTATATTCAGTAAGTGCTTGGGTCATATTGAAAAAAAAAAGAAAAAGTGGCAGTAACAATGAGACTTTAAAAAAGCAAACATTGACAAAACATTGGCAGGCAGAGGGGAAACATTCTAATTAGAAAAGAAGTTTGAGAGTGCTGGAAGTTTTGGAAAGAATATTAATAAATACATATATCAAATTATCTTCATTTAGAATTCTTGAAAGTCTAGTAGGAGACTAATACGATTGTATAAGGAAGTCTTTAGTCTGAAGGTCAAAAAGCAATCATTAAAAATACAATGAAAACAAGTAAACTTAAAGAATAAAAGATAAATTATTTAGAGTTTTAGGGATAAAACAAGTAAAGCTAAAGATGCGAAAATTACAACAAAAAATGGAGGTAAAGAATCGTAATATTTAAACCAAATTTAAACTTAAATTTCTGTCTAGAATTTCCTAACTAGCAAAGGTGGTCAGGTATTTGATAAAATTAATTGCATATATTACAGACTTTAATTAGGAATGGGAAGTTTGGAGAGTATCTGTGTAAACACAAAGAAATTTAACTATCACATATATCTTTAAGTTACCAGAGCATAGTAAAATTTACCCTGTAGTTCTTAAGAAAATAATAAAAACAATTTATGGGCCATCTTTAAGAACTCAAGAAAAACAGTAACAGTAAAAATTTCAGGGATTTAGAAAAGGAGAGAAAAAAAAGCATACATCTATTATTATGAAACTAGAGAAAAAAAGGAAGAGAGATTTACAGGATATTCAAAGTATTCAGAAAGAAAATGGGACATGACATCAAGTGATTAATTTTTAAGTATCTTGAAAATACTGAGCAGATGTTGGACAGGCAACAGATTTGTCACAATAGGTTGTACCAAGCTCAACAGGGCAGGTATCAGTGGATTGGGGGAAGCAGAGATGAGACACCTTGACTTGGTAACATCTTTGACATGGCCACACGTGACTTTCTTAGAAACAAAACAAGGGAAATGGAAATTAAATCACTGTAAGGTGGAAAGCTACATTTTGTTCATTTTCCCAAATTAACTCCACCACAATGACTTCCATTGGGTGTGGAAGCTTCTTCCACCAGTTCTGACTTTGCAGACCTGGCTATACTTTAGTCCTTAATTTGCAGTGCTACATGTGGTCATGATCTGCTTTTTCAAAATGGAAATAGCTATTAAACTACCTTATGAATTGGTTGCTTGCCAGCTGCATTTTTACACCAGTGCTCACTTTTGATTAGACAAGCAAGAAAATACACGTTAAACTAATAAGATGCTATTAGTTATAGCTCCTCTAAGCATATGTGGTCATTTAATGCAGTAAAGTTTTTGAAAATGGAGTTGAGAACTGTATTATTCTGCAGTTGAGGTTATTGAGCTCCACAACAAAAAAACTCCAGTCCTCCTTATCTGTCACTTACTGCATAAAAAAGAAAATTCTTATCTCAACAGTGAAAGAAATCCAAGTAAAATTCAAGCAAAGGCAGAACTCTCTATCTGGAGTTAAAACTTGCAAATGCATCAGATGGAGAATGATTCATTTATTATGCACAGAAAGATTGGCTATGAATTTTAGATTCAGAAGCAAATCAATACTTCTGGGGAAAAATTAAACATTGGTTTCTTAGTTTGAGCCGTGGCCTTGAAAACAGTCATGCATATGCTTCGACTGGAAAATGTGATGCATTAACATCTCCTGGCCTAACTACATGAATTAATTAGGCACCTGCATAAATGTTGACAGAATCAGGTCCCAAGTTAATAGCAACACTTCTAATTTACTGACTTTTTCAATCCAACAAATAAAAGATTTCAAAGCCTTTCTTTGGAAGAGTTTTCAATGGCACTGAAAGTAAGATCACTGCCAACAAAATGTAGGTTGAATGGCTGCTGAGAAAAACTGGGAATCAGCAAAGTTGAAATTACTACCATTTTATCAATTAATTAATTCTTTTAAATTATGTATTTTTTGCTATCAGCGTAATAGAAAACTATCACAACACCATGGGTGAATTCATGCCTTAATAAAACTTGTATTTTTTGTTGAACCAACCTTTTCCACAAAGAAAATATTTTCTCTTCTTGTTATTCTCCCACCAACCCACATGTCCTACATATTAAATTACCAAGTAATTATCTGTTTTCTAAAAATATATTCCCTATTGCCTTTTTCTGGTGTGGCAATCAGTTTGTGCTGCAGTTTTTGTACTTAAAAATATCGCTGCAAAATTTTGTTTAGTGGTATGGGAACAATACGATCACTGACAGACTGGAAAATGTTAGGTTGTTTAATAAAATTATTGAGATAAAAATTTAAAAATGTTTGGCTGTTACTGTTCACAGCATTAGAACAAAAAAGTTTCTTTAATATGCAAGATTAAATGAATGCCTTGCTAATTTACTGCACTTTTATGGTCTTATTATTTAGGAACTTGAATTCCTCAGAATCTTAAGTAGATGTGAATGTTCAGAAACATAGAAAGGGATAATTAAGACACAAAAAAAACCCAATAAAGGTCAAGGACCCTCCAGGTGGATGGGTTTCTAATTCTTTGCAGCATCAAAGGCAGTCAGGAAACCTGGCCCGGTTTTGTCCTACTTCACACACCTGAAGGTTATAAACCTGTTTCCCTACACTAAGCAGAGGAAAATAGGTGTTTCCATGAGACAATGGATCACACCTATGTAAGAAAGCAGTTCAAGTTCCCCTGGATGAAATCCTGACGTTCCTCTGCAGGTGTCTGCTTGGGACAGCACAGTTTAGGCATAAAAAATCCCATTCCTGCACCAAAGCCTACTACATTTCTGGCTCTCAGTCAGGAGGGTACTGGCTGAGCAGGACGTGGCTCCTGTCCATCCAAATCTCCCTGGAACCGAAGGGTGCCACAAGCCTCATCTTTGGGGCATTTCTCTAGCCAGAAGACTATTTGAGTGGCACCAGCAGAGCTATTTCTTAGAGTTTCATTTTAAAGAGACAAGAACCTGCTTGCCTCTTTCTAATATTCAGGGATTTCGATCCAAGGGAATCACCCTTCTCAAAGAACAGGGGTTGCTCCCTGGAGCCAGACTGTCCTCAGATGTTCTCCTGAGCTCCAGAGAAATGACTGATCTCCTATCCAGCTTTGCTTTCTGGCTAACTCTTGGTAGCTCTCTATTCATTTAAGTATTTGCAGTTGTCCTTAAGAAATTTGATTTTCTCCATGCCATGTTCATAAGGTGCCAATCACCTGATCAAAGTAACCTTTAAATGGCTGTAAAAACATGGATTTATTTGGGGAAGATGATTCAAGAATGACAAGGCAGCCCAAGATTTGGACCCTATAACGACAAGAATTGAAGGAAGGATCTCTGAAAATGTCTGTGTTTCTCCTAATCATAGTTGTTTGTGTGACATAAATTAGAAAATTATCTGAAATCACTGGCAGGAGAGGGCTCTGGATGAACTTTTTCTTATGTTTTATTTATTTATTTGTTTAATTAATTAATTAATTAATTAAACATTTAATGTTTATTTATTCAACTGAAGAAAGGATTTAGTCTACCAGGAAGTTTAAGATTTTAAACAGGTATTTAAAAGATAATTCCTATGGGATATCTGACATACTCTGTCAAAGACAGTGCAGTTTCTCAGATTCATTTGAAGGATGAATAAGGAATGAAACATGATACCTTATTTAGCTTGATGTGTTTGTCAAAGTCTGCTTCTAGAAGAACTGTACATTCCTTATCAGAAGATTCTAAATATTTCATGAAATGTTTTTAAGTCCTGGTCTCATA
This sequence comes from Myrmophylax atrothorax, assembly GCA_026770055.1. Lineage (NCBI taxonomy): Eukaryota > Metazoa > Chordata > Aves > Passeriformes > Thamnophilidae > Myrmophylax > Myrmophylax atrothorax. The sequence goes on from JAOXXN010000471.1 coordinate 68,981,389, forward strand.
TCATATAATTCACATTTCAGTCATGATTATTATATTGCTAATTAAAAAGATTTACAAAGATCTACTGAAATATTAAACAACATATCACAGAATCGCTTAGGTTGGAAAAGACTTCTGAGATCATTGAATCCAACCATTCCCCCAGCACTGCCAAGGCCACCACAAAACCATATCCCCAAGTGCCACATCTACATGTCTTTTAAATCTCTCCAGGGACGATGATTCCAACACTTCCCTGGACAGCCTGTTCCAGAGCTTGACAATGCTTTCCATGGAGAAATATTTTCTAATATGCAACCTAAACCACCCCTGGCACAACTTGGGGCTGTTTCCTCTTGTCCTGTCACTTTTTACTTAGAAGAGACCAACTCCCACCTGGCTACAAGCTCCAGGGAGTTCTAGAGTGAGAAGGTCCCCCCTGAGCCTCCTTTTCTTCAGGCTGAGCCTCCCTAGCTCCCTCAGCTCCTCCTCTTCAGACCTGTGCTCCAGACCCTTCCCCAGCTTCACTGCCTCATATTAGAACAAGTGGTTTTCCAAGAAGTAGATCTGGTTTCAATGTTTTGTTTCTTTGGCTGATGCATGTTTTGTAACATACACTGTGCATAGACATATCCTGCACACTACATGTATTAATTTGTTGTCATGGATGAAGAAATGCCCATATACAACTATGTTTGTGTTTTATGTGACTGGGTTGGGTTTTCAGAGTGGTTACCCTGCTGTGCTCAGAGAAGCGGTCACTGATTTCTGGTACAGATAAAACTCAGGAGTAGAAATGTGAATCCTTGTTAGTTCTGGCGATCAAACCCTGTGTGCGTCACACTGGAGGCTCAGGAAGGAGGAGAAGCAAAATTAGGGCAGAGTGCTAAGGCATGAAAAATGTCACTGTCTAATGCACAAGACCATCTTGTCCCCTCATGCGATTTACTATTGAGTTTCCCCCCAGTGAAACGGTTAAAAGTTAGATATAAAATAATGAATACCCATACCCTACAGCACTTTGCAGTAAACACAAGACTTTCAGGAAGAACCCCTGACGTAGCCATTCACCATAAAACCAATGTTCTCAGGCTCTCCTGAATTTTTGCCAAGTCCTGACCTTTTGGCCCATATGTGTAAAGTCTTCTGGCATTTCACAGAAGGCTCCAACTCAATTTGTGGATTTATATGCAACTAAGCAGGATGATGTGGGAATGGAAGCCATGGATTTGCTCATGTGAAGTACAGGTGAATTGTACATTATAGAAATTATTGGATGCCTGGACTTATGCTAACAACCCTTGGGAGACAGGGACACACAAACAACAGGGAAAAACAAACATTCAAACTTTTTTCTGACAGACAAGTGTTGTTCGCCTTCTGGCCAGCACAGGAGGCAACTGTGTAAGGAAAGGTCCATCACAAAGTGTTCAGAGAAGGATAACAAATGACAGCTGCAGGGACAGATGTGTCTCACCAACTTCAGATGCCTCATTCTCCTGTCTACTTGTCCAAGGCTACACGCAGTGAGCACCCCCGAAAGACTTCCTACTAAATGGAACTCCTTCAGGTTGAGGGTTCAAATAAAAGCTAACTCTTCCAAAGATCCCCTGAAGAAACCAGTCCCATGCTGTTGGACACAAAATGGGTTATATAACACAAGCAAATCACCCTTTCTGGCTCAGCTAGAGGTTTGTGTATATACATACGTGGGAGTGTGTAGGCAAGGGCAGGCAAGGAATACCAATGTTTTTATTTTAAAAGATTATTGTACAATTCACACTTGTATTCACACTTGTATTCACAAAACATTCTGTGGATATTCACTGCATTTTTCTGTCTTTATTTTTTAGACTTGGTAAGTTTGTTTCTACTTCCACCACCATCATTCTGATTTTAAAAAATGGCTTTTGAGAAGACGAAATGTTTTCAAGAACAGATCTGAACAACAACCAAGAAATAACAGTTTATGAAAATGAGCATTCCTATTATATTAACCTACAGTTCATTATATAAGGTGTCTGGCACATCCAAAATAGTAATCCTAGTGTTTTTAAACTCTCACTGAGTTAAATTGCATCTAAATTTCGAATTTTCTTTAATTATGTAATCCTTGTCTTGACCTTCCTTTCCAGTTCTGGAAGATCTTTAGGTTGTGGAGATCAAAGTGGAAACAACTAGTTGGGATATTCAGGGAGCATTTTCTTATGATTACAGCCTAAGATCTTCAGCACCAATGTGAGGTCTGTTGTGCATGGAAAAAGTATCTCTGCTCAGCTGCCCATAATGATGCCATACTGTTCTGAGAGGATGAATTAGCTCAGAACCTTCCTGCCAACACAATTAATACGGTTTGTTCCATTTCTCTAGAGAAATTAAATAAAACTGTCTTTTACTCTTGCCTTCCTGATAAGGAAACTCCCTTTTCTCCCACCAGCCAGACGAGCATTTTCCTTCTGGCAAATTTCACTTGTGTCTGCTCACCTGTTCATTAATACATTGTACCCCAAGCCCAGCGCTGATCCCTGAAGCATCACCAGATTTATCTTTCTGCCTGCTGAGAATTGGTCATTTATGCTTTGCTTGTGCCTTGTAACCAGCTCTTAATCCATCAAAGGCCTCACCATTCACTCGGTGGTTACCCATTTTCCAAACAGCTGTGTGTGCAGGACTTTCTGAAAAGCCTTAGAAAATCTAAATCAATTATGTTATGTTCTCCTTTAGTACTGTATTCTATTTTTAAACTCTAAAAGTGGAGGGAAAAAGAAATAGTATTCCAGCTTTCAGCCGCAGTGGTGATTTATTCCTCCCTTATGTGTCTCATTTAACTGTTTTATAATGCATTTTCTATGATTTTTTACTGTACTTCTCTATATTGATCACAGTCTCTTTGGTTTAAAATTCTTTGGATCAAACCAAGAACTAGTGGAACAAAATCTTGGGTATTCTCTTCTCCTTTTGTAAAATATTTCTTTAATAATGCATCAAATTTTTTTTGGTTGGCGATACCTTGACCTTTGCATTTCAGTTTAGAAGAACTTTAAAGAAAATGCTAGAGTACTTTGCAGAATAAAAGTCATAATTTCATCAAAATTCCTGGATAAATGATCTCATGTTCTCAGGCTGATGGTACCCATAACTTGCAATATAACTACCCGAGCTCCCATAAAACATGAATTCAACACCATTTATTTTTTAAATAGGCTCCATTTTTCCCTTTTTACCACTCCCTCAGATTCAATAAGGGGTTTTTCTTATTACAGCTATGCTTAAATTCATCTTTTTGCTTCTACATTTTGTTTCCTTCATATCACAGCTGAAAAATCCATCTTTCCTACATTTTAGTATTAGCTTTGATAATATCTTTGAGCTGCCTTTTCCTAGTGATAAATATCTTAAAGTTTGTCCTACTCACACTGATAAAACTCTCACAGGGTTATGGCTGAATTGCCAGTAGTGTTGATTTTCAACTTTAGTCCATTCTGATAAAGACAAAATAAAAAATTTGTGTCAAAACACGAGTCAGAGTGACCTACTTAAAAACAGCACGTTACAAAGCTGCTGGGATATTTTTAAAACATGCTAAAAGCTGAAACTCCAATTTCTGGTGTGAATCAGACGATTTCATATTCCCAGTGTCCTTCACAGGAGTAACCCAAGTACTACAGCACTTGCTGTTCCAGGTTGGTTTCCAGACATCCCAGTGTAAACTGGAGAAAAAAAAAATTGTTGGAGAGTTTTCACAGCCCTTTCCAGGCAGTTCTGGTCCTACTTGTTCTGCTCTTTTCTCCATTTCCCATTCACTTCTTTTCATTACAACTCCGCAAAGCCTATTCCAGTTTTCCCAATTTAAGTTCAACCCTCTGACCTTTAAAGAATGTCACAGCTTTTTCTCCTTCCTGAACCTCAGAAATCTTGAAAAGTAACATCTGGCCTCATTGACTTTTATTTGATTTCTTTCTAGGGACAATTCTTCTTACTTATTTAGGAACTTAGGCTTCTTCCATTCAATTTTTACAGCTACACAAGTAAATGCTGAGTAGATTCCAACCACCTCCTTGTTAAAGGCAATGGGACAGTCTTAGCTTGCCTTTGTCACCCTAGGACAGGGTAGTATGACAGATTTCAATTTCCCCTTACTCCCTTTCTTTTCCTTCTGCCTTTATCCTAGATTTTAACCTTTTCTTCTTCCTCTTTTTTCCTTTCCACACTTCTCTCCTTCCTTTTTTTTCTGGATTTTTTTTTCTATTCATGGACCACCTGCAAGAGGATAATTTCACAGTTCTCTACAAACCTGAAGGCCAGTATAAAATTAAAGAGGCCACCAGCATGGACCTGCATCCCAGTGCTGGAGCTGTGTCTGACATCCCAGCCTGGCCTCAGAGAATCCCATCCCCTGAAACTCTGGTTTAGCCCTGCACACAATTAGCACCCACTAAAATCTGTGAGTTTTGTGCTTGCTCCCAGCAAGCCCCCTTTTATAGGTTTCATCCTGGATTTATAAGAATGTCAGCAAGCCAAAGTTAAGTGTTTATTTTGGTTTTTAAAAGAAAACGAAAGCACCTGATGTTAAAAAGACATCAACCAATCCCTCACTCCTTAATACTGCTGTCAGAGATAAGAGTCTAACCTCTACCAAGTACTTGGCTTTAAAGACAATTTATTAGTCAAAAGCAGGCAAGAAAGCACTAGAACACTAAAAAAACCCTCCATGTTTTCCAAAGCCTGTAAATTAAAACAACAAACTAAATAAAACTTTGAGATCAGACTAGTTTCTAAAGTAACATTTCCAGTTGCAATTTCTCAGAACCCACCAATATAATTTTCATTATTGATTAACTTGCTCTCCCCTAAAAAAAACATTAGTAAGGTGTTCCTCTATCCAAAATAGTGTGTCCATTGTGGATCCAACCCAATACTCACATAATAAACTGAAATCCCTGGAAAAAGAGGTTTAACAGAGGCTTTCCTTTCCTGAGCTGATAGTTAAAATAGTAAGAGAAAGGTAATGTGCTCATTTTCCTTCCCTTCATTTAACTCCATTTTTCCCAGCTTCCAAAATCACTTCATTTAAAAATAAAGGTCAATTAAAAAAAAACAAAAACAAAAAGAAAGAAAAAGAAGGAAGAAAAATGAAAATGGTGAGCTGTCCAAGATTGTGCTTCTCACAGGGATTTTCACATGCACATCTGTGGGTGGAACTTGAATCCAAATAAATCACTTGCATCATTTTTAAGGGTTTGATAAAAATCTGTGCAGGACCTTGAGGTGATGAATTGAAAGAATGTAGCTCCAGCCCCTCAATGTCTCCACATCCACAGCTACTCCTCGTTATGTGTAGGCAGAGACCTGTTCTCCAGGAGAGAGTGGAGTGTAAACCTGGCACAGAATGGCACAGGGGGCTCTAAACACCCTTTTAACCACTTTATTTTCAGGTGATGAAACGAGTCAGTAAATTCAACCTTTTTAATCACAGAGAAATAATAATCAATGCCTTTGCAAATGGCCTGAAAAGCTGCAGAGAGAAATTGTGCTGTAATATTAATGTTTCACATTCATGTCTGGCATAAATTGTTTAAGCTTCATCAGTTCCATTGAATTTGGGCCGACTCTGTATCCTGAACTTCTGCTGCACAACTTGTACATGATTTAAAGTTCTTAACATTGAAAATACAATTTTTCCTTTTTTTTTAATACTCACAAGATTACTTAGATTTTACAAAATACAAAGTAAGTACATAACTTTGAGAAACAGGGACTTGTTCTTAAGTATTGAACCTCAGCATTAACAAGCTGATGTTGTCAAAATGCACTTAGTCCAGAGCTTATAGCATTTAGTTATAATTCAAATTATATCAAAAAGTGCATTAAATATGGAATATAAGTATTTACTGTGCCTATTATTGATCTATATAAATGGTACTTAATACCTACCAGTTACTCTGTTGAAAAATTTTTAATAAAAAAATTTATAGAACATTGGGTCAGAATGTTTAGCAGAATAAAAAGCCTGAACAGACATTCTGTTACGCCTAATAAAGAAATCTTAGCAATAGGAGGAATTCTTCAAAATCTCTCCTTGACCAAAAGACAACTGTAACTCAATAGTGCAACAACCTGTTTGTCCATGGCAGACTGAACAATTATTTTCCTTCTGTGAATTCACAATACCAGTTCATAAACTTCTACAAATAAGCTATATTTACATATTCCACTGATCTCTTGTTGGGTAGTAAAAAATGAAAACAATTGTTGGACCCATTTTTACACCTCCCACCTAAAACTCACATGACTCAAATCACTAAACTTTGACAAAAAAAAAAGCAAACGTCACCTCATTATCTTCAAGTTAAGGCCAAAAGGCATTTTGGACATTTGTGAGGCCAAAATGTCACCCTCTGGGCTCAGCCAGATGTAAAATGAACAGGAATGCTGCATTAGAAAAAGCTGTGTAGAGTCCAATGGATGGATTGCAAATTGTGTCACTGATTTCTGACCTCTCCCCAGATTGTCTCTCTGCAGCTCACAAGAAAATCTGAGAAAGGTAATTCTACAGGTTGTTGTGGAGCCACCAGCATTGGGTGTGTTCAGAGTACCAGTCAGACATTCTAGTCCTAACCACAATGTGAAAAATCCACACTTCAGCTATAATTGCCAATAAATCACAATGGAAGGTCAGAAATAGAAGAAATTCTTAATTTTGTTCATTTGAATGTATCTATGCAAATAAAGGATTGAGATCTCTATTAGGGTTAAAAGGTATTAAGTTGGGGACAACAATAACACAAGTAATAGTAAATAATCCCCAAATATTCTTTTAGCCTATTTTGTTGATGCCTGTTCTTAAATCAAACACAGAGACTGCAAGAGCCACAAAAATTTTTGCTTTTCCATCTCATAAGGAAATGCCTATTTTTTCTGTCCAAAAGTTACACTTGCCGTGTCCTGAACTGGTGCAATTTTCATTTGCTCCTTTCAAAATTATCTTGATGATTTTAAAGCCCAGATGAGCAAGTGCAATCAGGTGGGGAAGGATCAGCTCAGATATTTTCAGACATCCACAATATGTGAACCTGCATCATACCTGGTCACCTGTTCAGTGAGTGGAGACCTGTCTGGGAAGTCAATGACTTTTAAAGCATGATTGACCCGAAAAAATATAGACCACTGCTCCAAGATGAGAGCACTTGATAGTACTGCCTGCACTGAACTATTGAGATGCACAAAGCAACAGAGAATATGTGGTATAAAGGAGTTTAAATGACCAGCTTAATCATCTACATTTATATGACTCCAATTCCTGCTCTGTCAAGGTAAAGACAGGTTAACAAAAAAAAAAAGACTTTTTTTCTCAGTCTAACAGACTTTTCTACTTTTATATAATCTACATATTTTATATAATCTAGCAGACTTTTCTGTTTTTTTCAATCAGGTAATTTGTTTTCAGTTGCTTATACCTATTTTTCAGTGAAAAACTGTTTTGTTTAGAAACACAATTTCAGTCATCAACAAGGACATTCACCTGCACAGACCACAGAGTAACATTTGCAATGATTTTCTAGAGGCACATAATACATAATCAACTGACTCAGAAGAAAAGGCTGTGTATTATTTACTCAAATCATAGAAACTTTGATGAAGCAGCCCAGTCTTGATGGGTTACTGAATCTCTTCTCTTGTCAGTAGAACTTCTGCAACAGCACTGAGCAGAGAATAAAAAAATCACGCATGGTCATGACTTTATTTATTTGTTTCTATATTGTTTTCAAGCACAGCTTTCCCTCTGAGTTACAGATCTCAGAGAATCAACTGAAAGCTTTACGTGACTAAATAATGACTATTTCAATAAATCAATAATTGCAATAAACTTACCTGTCTCAGAGAGCAGCTTGGTGGCTTCCAGCACCTTCTCAGTGTAGACCCCAGTCTCATAGTTCTCCATCTCTGCATTAATGATGTGGATCACTCTGGCTGCACGACCCCGGATGGCACCTGCAGTTCTGTCCAGTGTATCCACATCCCCCTCTTGGAGAGCAATCACACACTTATTCACATCTTCCAGAATGTGGTTTTCTGGAATGGAGGGAAAAAATGTGGCTCATGTAATTTCACTCTTCCTCTGAGCAAAGCTTACAGGTCTGGGTAAACAGCAAATGTCAGTATGTTCAAAAATTGATATCTGTCTTTATCCAGGTCTGCAAAGCAAATGCCATTGTGTGATATTATGCACATAATAGGAAAAATCCCAAGTGTGATATTTAGCAGGGACTGGGCTACATCATCTTACCTACACTGTGAGTCCAAACCTGTAATTCCTTGAAAACCAGTGACATTAATATCAACCATCACACTGAATTTTATTATAATAAAAATCAATGCAAAAAGGAAAGTGGTCAGACATTGTGCAGATTCTCTAATGAACAGGTAATTTTCTGAAGATGAACTTACACACTCTTGTGAAGATTTAATCTGTTTGGCTCACTTGTACCTAAATAAGTCAGGAAAGAAAATAAATAGGTTTGAAAAGACAAGAGCAAATGGCCTTTGTAGATAGCAGGGAATCTGGGCACGAGCAGTTCATCTCCTTCACTCCATCTATGCCAGAAAATAAGCTGTGAATTTCCATGACATACACTGGATGTGACTGTGCATATTCTGAAGTGAGTTGACAACAGTGACTCTGCTCAGATGAGGTAACCCTGAGCAGCTTTACTGGATACTTGGGAGCTGCACTGATTTTTTGGCACAGAATCAGGCCAACTACTCTCACGTGCTGCAGTACCGTAAGTTATGTAGTATTCTCATATATATAATGTGAAAAGATGAAGCAGATTTTGTGTAGGTCAGGCATTTTTCCTCTGCAGTCAGCAGAGTCAAAATAATTTCAATAAGACTACAACTGAATTTCATATTTGACCAAATTCAGTCTGAGACACTCTGTGACCCTAAAGAACAATTGGCTTTTCTGCTACAGACACCTCTAACCTGAAAATAAAATGCTAGTAAAACAGAATTAATCAGTTTACCAACTGCTTTTTGTTAATCGTCCTTGGCCACTAAAAAGAAGGACTTCACTTTTAAAAAATCCCAAGGTTGGATCTTTTGAGTTTCAGAAATGCTTTACATGATGTTTAATTTTACACTAACAACTATGGATGGAAACTGAAAAGTCCCCTGAGCTGTGAGTCTGAGTAACTTGCAAGGCAAAATTCTTTGTTTAAAAAACTCCTTATACAGAGTTGCTAAAATTTTTCTTCACTAATTTGTTCTCACCACCATCAATTGCTTTCACAAGGACATAACCAAGTTGTGCCCAACGAGAAGTGCAATATGGATTTGAACAGAGAGTGCATTTGGAATATAAAATAACTCATTAAAAATATGGTCGGCTTTCCTCTGGTAGCCACTGTATGAATAAAACACACCATCAAATGTGACACCCAATATGAGGAGGAGGAGGTGTCATTGCAGGAGGTATGTTCAATCAGACAGCAGCATTTAGAATGGTTCACTGGTCTAACACCCCAAAATAAAACTACCCTGTGTAAGCTGAGGCTTCTAAGCTTACAGCAAGCAGCAACAGGATTTCTAGGTGCATGTAGTGTTTTTCTCATGTTCAATAGAGATTTTTATGGACAGCATTAGAAAAAAATATAAACTCAATGAAAATGATACTTCTCATCCACCTTGGAAAGTTTGGATCTAAGTCAAGACTAAGTTAGAAGGAAAAATGATTGAGAAAAAGAAATTAAACTCCCCATCATCCATTCAAATGACTTCTAGTGTATGAATACAAGCACTTGGAGTAAACAAAGTCCTCAAACAAATCAGTAAATGATCATTTGAGAAAGTTTGCCAACTCTTTGGCTTGTGGACTGGGTCTGCAGTTTACAGCCTGGTTTGCACTTTACTGTAGAACCAGGTCTGCTGAGAAGTGTTTGTCACCTTCAAATCTCAAATGAATTGTGCTCCCAGATTCTGAAGTACCCTTTTATTTTGACAGTTCATTTTCATCTTCTTGTCAGCGCTTGCAGTAAACACTCTATAACAGGGCTGTTGAACAGTGGAGTGTAATTAAAAAAGCCAAATCATTTTCCTTTTAGTAACAGTAGCAGGATACAACAAAAAAAAAGGGGGGGGGGGAGGGCAAAAAAGAAAATTAAGGGCTTTTTTAAAGAATAAGCATTTTTTTCCTCCAAATCTCATAAATTTTTATTAGAAAATGTAGGAAACATCAAGGAAAGTAATGTAGAATGAAACACAACATTTCAGCCAGACTGTCTCATGAAGTTTGGCTCTTCTGAGGCATTCAGGTAAGCCAAGCACTCTTGACACACTATGTCCTTACTCCCAACAGTGACATTCACCTTTCAAACCAAAACAGGAAAATGAAGTTTCTGCAGCAGACAATTACCCCAGGACACACAGCAATTTGCAATTACAGTACTCACTGAGTGTGACTGTGTCAGAACAATGCACTCTGCCACAAGTTGTAGCATTTTACAAGTAGGATGGAGAAAAGACTGACCCAAAGAGTCAACGTCCGTCTCTTCTCCATCCCTTCTTTAGGTAAGGACTAAGATACCAACAACTCTCAGACCCAGAAGTGCCTCCCAGCTCTCTGCAAGTGTACACACTGTTCATGTCTGACAACACACCTAGACACAAACCATAGATACATGGAATCATTAAGGTTGGAAAAGGTCTCCAAGACCACTGAGTGCAACCATTAACTTAACACACCAGACCCACCACTAACAAGCAGCCCCTGCCTATCTCCCTTCTTCCCATCCCTCATCTGGTGCAGATGGTCAGGGGGCCAGGACTGTATGGAACATCTCTCCCAATGAACAGGCACAGCTGATCTGAGCAAAGCTACAGAATAAAGTAAGGAAAGTGTCCAAGACAGGTTGGACAGGGCTTGGAGAAACCTGGGATAGTGGAAGATGACCCTGCCCATGGAAAGGGGTTGGAAATAGATGCTCTTTAAGGTCCCTTTCAAAACAAACCATTCTGTGATTCTATAATTCTGTAAGTTCATCTTTCCTTCTCTTGTCTGCACAAGGATTCTAAAAATTTCTGCAAATGCTGTCAGCCTGTCACAGGTCTGGAACACGTTTTTAAAAGGTGGCCAAAATACTCCTTTGTGCTTGAGTTAAAACAAAACTCCTCTAGAAATAGAAGCACAAAGAGGATGCTATTTTCTGGGAGGTGAAAAGCCAACCACTGTGATCAGGGATTAATTGACATGGCATGGTTGCTCCTACTGAGTGCAGAAGATCAGCATTCCCATAGACACAGACTAATGGATTAATGATGCTTTAGTAATTACAGCTTTTTTCCACTCTGACCCATTACTTCAATTCAGGAGTGTATTTTTAGAAAAGCCCCTTGATCCCAGTACCTGAAACAGAGAGGAAATCATCCACTGAAGTGATGTCATCCACAGCCTCTGTGAGGACTCGCACCTGCTTCTCCCACTGGTCTTTGAAGACATCCATATTGTCCTGGGCTACTTTGCTCTGGGGTCTGGCAGCCAACGTGAGTGCAGCATTTATTACCTGTTATTCAAACCCGTTTGTTAGGAGGAGTGGGAAAGTTCTTTCAAAACAAAAAGAGCAAATAGATTATGGGCTGTGTCAAAAATAAATCATTAAACCCCCTTTGATGTGTGGGTCTCAAGGTATGAATGCATTTATCACAGTTTGTGGAAATCAGGCAACAATGTCATGACAAGACAAGGTTACAATCTTCATTCCGGCTGTTTTCAGAGCTTACTGATGCTTTTAAATGCTAAAGGACTTCTCAGGTACTTTTTAGCAGGAATCTTACTTACCTGTGGGCACAGACTATCAATCTGTGTGGCTGCCATACGGACTAACTTCACACCTTCTTCATTATTTGAGATTGAACAGGCCAGATTTGCAACCTGCAATGAAATCAGCAGATGAGAATCAAGTTTTAGGCAAGTGAGCCACTTTATACCTTTCTCTGTTTCTACTGAACCTTGGCTGGGATGAAAGAACTGAGGAATAATACATCATCTTCAGTGCTGGGGAACAGAAACATATGCAGATTATTTCCTTACTAGCAAAGGGAACTGCCCATCTTCCTTGGATTTTTCCCAGAATCTCCCCTCACTGTCAAGTGTTTCACATCCTCCTCTACAGCTTGAAAATTCCCTCCTGAGAAGTCATGTAGAGAACACAGAGCACCCAGACAATTATCTATACATTTCCTTTTCTCACAGTTTCTTTTTCCTCTTATTAACAGGTCCACACGAATACAGGTAATAAGGCTCATCCATAAACTCTGAGCTTTGCAAAATGAAGGAGCTCTTATGTCTTAACACATGGAATTGTATTTTTCTACCCATAAACAGAACTCTGACACCTTCTGGGAAGTTACCTCTCTCTCAAATATCTTCATTGTTTCAGACCCTGATGGTATTATGCATATTAAAATAATTTCAATTCTCAGGTGGACCTCTTTATTTTACTGCCCTACAGTAAAACATCCGTTAGAAACAGTACCGTAACAGAGATGTGAAATGCCTCTGGTGAAAGCCTCTTCTGTAACATATGCCTGAAGATCTCATTGAAAGATCTTTGGATCCACATTCGCTCACTTTGGCACAGCTCTGGGAAGTCTGAACCTCACAAGACTGAAGGCTATTTGGATGAGATGAAGGCAGGGAGACTTAGAGAGACATTTGAATGAGGTCTAGCAATTAGACCATGTCTCCAGACCTGCATCTCTGTGGCTTGGATTCAAGTGGAAGAGCATGTTCTCCCAGCTCATACAGTTCTTCCAAAAATTCCCTACCCAAAAGCTTTGTGCCAAGTCCATGAATCTGCCATGGGTTTTCCAAACAGCAATTCATGTCACACTGCACATAATGAAGCTCATCAGTGATATTTAAATCACAAAGGTACATTTTGGGACAGGGGAATACAGGATATCTTTTTAATCATCCAAAAGTATGGCTCTTAATTCTAATCAACATTAAAACAAACTTACAAATTTTAAATATGCTTCCTTGATATTATTCACTGTGCCTGAAGGCATAACTATCAGTTGGAAATGATTCATGAATTAGTTCAAATACCCCCATCTTTCCAATTTTCCTGCAGTCTCCCCTTGTGGTATTAATCTGTTCTCGTCTCCAGTGCACATCCCTGCTTCAGCCCTGATCCATCTGTTCTGCACGGATCCTATTTCCCCTCACAGTTCTGTGGAACGTGGCTTGCATTTATCACAGTGCCAAAGCCCAGGCAAGAAAAGAACCTAGGGCTTCAAAGAGTCTTGCAGGCACTTCCTAGTCAAGATTTTATTATGCTGTTGTGATTTTTATTTTCATTTCATTATGAGACAAATGAGTTAGTCTGTTTGTTAACAGTCTTACAGCCCTCATGTCAAAAATATTCTCCTGAGCTGACATCTTCCAATGAAATCACCATTTTCTCTAGTCACTTCTTTGCACACATCAAACAGACCACTTTAATCTTCACAAGAAACAAAAGCTAAGCAGGATAATAATTAGAATGCATTAACATGAGTGGAAATTACAGACCTTAAAGACTAGTAAATAATATTAAGTTCGGCAAGCACCATCTTCCTGTATTTGAAACAAGTGGCTTTTCAGATTGCCCTTTCAGTTTGTGATTATCATGATGGGAATGTGTCCTAAGGCTTCAGATGCAACATACATCTTATTTTTCTACAGACAGAAGAGAGATATGTGACTGAAGGGGGGTGGGTGTCGTCAAATGGCAATCAAACTATTAAGCAGGTCTTTGAGTTCCTCTGGAAGAGATCTTTGCTGATATAATCAGCAAAAATAAAACTTATTTTGTCTCTGTTAATTACTCTTTCAATAGAATCTGATGAGATAATATTTGGATGTTGTAAAGTGCCCTG
>JAOXXN010000471.1:69012101-69037434 GCA_026770055.1 Myrmophylax atrothorax
GGGGCAGTCACAGCTTCTCTGCCCAGCCTGTGCCAGGGCCTGCCCACCCTCACAGGGAAGACAAACAGAAAAATGAATATTAAAATTTATTTCCTTTTAATGGCTATTTTAGTCCTGGACAACAGTGTCTCATTGAGAAACTTAAAAAATAAGTTTACATCAAGAAATAATCAAGATCATATCATCCTGTTATTGCATTTTTCCCTCTAATGTATGAATGAAATAGAGTATCAAAATTAACTTTTTCTCTAATAACTATATTCTATTTTTCACCAAACTCACAGTTAATAATTTTTGGTTGGGTTTTTTTTTTTTTCCTCAGAGAAGTCTGGTGGCTTTTCTAACAGAGCATATCAGCTGTTTACAAAAGAACTCTGGCATTTTCACATTTCAGCTTAAGGAAGGAAATGAGGAATGTATCAGATAAAAAAAAATGAGTGGGGTTAAGTTAAATACTTCCAACAGCAATTAGTCAGGGCATTATGTCTGATATTATTGCAGGAAACACAACCACGTATCTAGAATATGCAAGAATTCCCACACAATTTGAAAATATATTACAAATACGTGAATTTATCCTGTGTTTTCCGTTCAGATCATTATTGTTATTTAAGTAGAAAACATAAATGGGTGAGGGTTGAGATTTATTAAAAACATGTATAACAGATTCAGGAAAATTCTTTCATAATAAGAAAATAAAAATAAAGAAACTGTGCCAGACATACTATCTGTATGTGAAACGTGTGCCAAAAAAATAGAGCTGTTTAAATAATATTTTTTTAAAGAAAAATAATCACAAAAAATTGTGTCAGGTTGACACACCAAGTATATTCTTACTGGCCAAATTCTGCAAACTCTCACAGATAGTTTTGTTGACCTAAAAGTGTATTTCTTACAGGAAAACATTCATATGAGATACTCCACCTGGCTTCTCTCTATGTCAAGGTTTCCCAGAATAATTCAAACCTGCATTTATACAACATGCATTTCTGTATTTAGCATCCCCAAGGTACATTTGTTTAGAGGGGTCAGAAGACTTTGTGTTCAGCTGTGTGAATTCATTCATCAGCCTCTGAGTGGCTCCACCTGGTATTTTTAAACCAACCCACGCCTTTTACCTGCCTCCTACCAGCTCTACCCTTTATTATCAAGGCTATTTTCTTAGTGCTCAGATTAGCATCTGAAACCACCAGCAGAATTTAATGAACTGCCTTATTTTTCAGTGCTCTTTTCATTGACAATTTCTGCCTATTTTTCAAGGAACTGACGTTTTGCTGCACCATCCTGCCATTTTTCAGCCTTACACAGTAACACACTGGAGATGCAAAATATATTTATCAAACAATTATCAATTATTTGAGAGTTGGAGCTTCACAGGGATTCTATGAATTCCTGAGATTTTTCAGGGTACTGACATGATAAAATACATGTCAGCATTTTGCAGAATAGTTGAAACAGCACAGCCAAAAACAGGTGAGCAAAAAAAAAGGTTCAGATTAAGTACCACTTGCTGCTGCCATTATCACAATTATTCTGCCTGTGCAGACTTCAACAAACACCATTCTGGGAAGGAGCCTTTCTTTTCAAGGACAGTATCACAAAAGTCTCCAGGCACAAAGTGATTCCCACAAATGATTAAACATCGTCTCTATGTGCCTTTTAGATGACACGTGTTCCCAATAGGTCTTCACTTAAAATGCAGCTCACTCATGGAACAAGGGAGGTAAAGGGTTGCTTTAGAAAGAGATGTTATTCTGTGTCTATATTGTCAAATAAGAGAATTCCACTGAATTATCCCAGTTCTTGCATTAGCTCTCTGATCCTTTTTAGTCAGAATTATAGATGTATCTACAAGGCCAAAAGGCTTGGATTTCACTCACTGAGGAACTGCCAAAGAAACCTCAATTACTTTTTGCCCATCAGAGCAAAAAACTGCAGAGCACAGAAAAGATTAAGGAGAAATAGAAATTTTATTGTCTGATCAATCGTAAGGAATTATATCAACTCGATAGGTTACAAGCACAGATGATAACCTGTCATAAGACTCATACTTGTGTAATCAGTTTTAAAAACCAAACAAACCAGATCAGAGCTGAAGCCTCCAAGACACAGGAACAGATAAAGATGTTGAAGAAATAGTGATAAATTAACAAAACACATTAAATTCTTCATACAAACCATTGCAAAACTTCACTTAGACCAGTCACATGTGCAAGAAGAGCAGCACGAACTGCAGGGTACAAAGAGTTTCCAGGAAGGATGGGGAAAGAGGACATCAGAGGAAGCCACAATAGGGTTTTAGAAATGCATTCGAGGCAAGTCCTTGGCAGAAAAAAAAAAAATAACTGGAGTGTCACATTCTTGTAGGATTTTCAAAAGGAATTTTAGAAGATTTGTGATAATTTGGTGAGTAAAAGTCTGGAATCCCTTTCCAATTACCTGTTTGATGTAGACCTTGAAAGTTCCTGGAATTTACAGATTAGAAATTGGATTGGAATTAGAAATTAGATTATTGAATAATTAGGGAATTTCGATGATGATTTACTTTTCTTGATGGTCTTCCTCACACTTCATTTCTATAACATTCTTCCTATAAACAGGGTTTTCATTGCCACCTATTAAAGCTCTTGGCTTGTTGTGCCATTTCAGTCTTCTTTGACTTTACAGGCAGCCTCCTTCACCTTCCTAGCAAGTGTTCTGCACTCCTGGTAAGTGAAGGATCTCAAATATCCTATGAGAAGAATTTAATTAATTAAAAAAATTAATTCTCCCCTAAATGTCTTCTGACACAAGGACAGGCTTTCTTAAACAGACATCAAGATGAAAAAACAATAATGATAATTATCATGTAAGTGTGATAGAGTTGCAGAGTTAGGTACAAACATGAAATCTAATTTGATTACAAGAACTTCTTGAAGATGATTATTTATATAACATACATACATATTCTTAACTTTGTAATAAAGTTTCTAATAAAATCAAAGTACAGTTTCAAGTCACAATACTCTTCCTTTACTTCTCACTCCTGCAAGCCTGCCACAAATCACCTCAGTAAAGATTAAATAAGTCCCTCTTGTAAGACTCAGATTCCTATTTCTTTATGCACAGAAATATAGATGGGCTTTTTTATTTTCAAATCTGTATTACACCAAAAATGCCATAATTACAGTATAAGATATGAAGAAGAACATATAAGAGCTGGTTTATATTTATTATATTACTGAAGAAAAACTCACACAGGAAGAATGAAAACAAGTCCAAAAACGTGTGCATAAAATGCTGTAGAGGACAGGATCAGTGAAAAAAAAAAAAATAGATTTCTGGCTCCCTACTATAATAACTGCTATTGAAAGCATCTTTTTTATTTAGTTCCATAAAATTGTTTTGTTTTTCAAAACACTGGAATAAAAAAAATGAGGCCATCTAGAACCAGACTTAGTAAGCTCACATTTGGTAAAGGAAAATCAGTTTTCCAGTGTCTGTGTCATTAGATCATAGTGTAGTTGTGGTAATATCTGTAACTAAGTGTATAGCACTTGTAGTTGGTATAATTGAAAAAATCAGACACAAAGGTCATTCTTCAAAGCACATGATACATTCACAGCAGCTGAAAGAAAACAAGTGTTCAAATGTGTTGCTGTGTTATCTCAGTCAGATTTACTTTTTAAATACAAGCATTCCACAAATTCTGCCCATTTTTAAAGAATTTGTCAAACCTTTTTTAACACAGGATTGTATGATTTGGTTATATATATTTTTTAATGTTTTACACCCCCAACCAGTGTTCTCCGAGTGTGAGATGATTCAAAGGCATCCACGTTTGAGCCTGAAAAATGGCATTAAGAGCTGGAAGAAGGGAGCCTAAGCTCATGTATGAAAAAATCAATCTGGGATATGAAAAAGTGTAAAAATCATTAGCTCTAAAGACAAAAAAAGTGTTGAAAAAGGGTAAAAAAGTGCTAATCTTTTAATCTTTTTTAAACAGAGACCTTTATCCCTCTGTCAGAAGCCAAGGTGCACATGACAAGTGTTGTTTTTAACTCCTTTTTAGTAACTCCTGTCTTCTCACTATTGTGTTGTAATAGATACATAAACTTCCAGTGTTTATTTTTCTTGAGGGGATTGTTTTCTTGAGTTTTGCAATGGTATACTTGAGTTCCTCCAAGAAGTCTCTGGTAGGAAATAAAACCTGGCCTGCTAAAGATTTAGAGCTGGTTGCTCCTGGTGTTACAATCAGCCTAAAAGGAGGGTAAATAACAAAGGAATGGGAGCATCAGGAGCTGAAAACAACAGAACAATGATACCATAAAGAAAACCTTCTCAAAAAAGTGGTAGCCTTGAGATTAAGTGTGCTGAGACTTTTTTAGCATAAATTTTCAGTTCCCAGTATTCCAAGCCCTGTTTGTCCTCCATCTCTTTCCAATGATAGTGAAAAATATGACTTCAGAAACATTAACCAAACCTCTGTGTGCTACTAACAATGTTATTTTCACTTCCTTGTCTTAGATGGAGGAAAACATAAATTTTCTAGGCATTTCATCCCTGTAGTTCTCATTAAAAACCATGGAAATATCTTTCAATCCCACGAAACCATTACGAAAACTGACCTCTTCAGCTATTGCAATTACACGATTGCAGCTGGCACTTGTTAGCTTGGGCTGCAGCGTGAGAAGTTCTTGGAAGTTTATTTTGTGGGAATAAAATCAGTTTAGCTATTTAAATGCTGCAAGGAGAGGTCAGCCAAGATGCACCGTGTCCCATCTGCTGTGCTACAGTGAGATGCCAAGAAAGCTTTCCACGCACAGAAGATGGAAACAGGAGCATCTCTGACAGACACTGCAGACTAAAATAAGCTTGGAGAGCTCACACAGGTTAAGATCCAGCCAACCACAGGCAGTGGCTGCAGGGTATTACTCTTTTGCTGCACCTTGAAAGAAAATATTAGGGAAACATATCTTCAGCCTGCATGAGGTGGGAAATGTCAGTGCTCCCCTTAGACACATGTCCCACTGGTTGTCTCACTTTCAAAGAGACTTGATATTACAGTGTTATTACAAGGGAGGAATTTGATGTAAATGAAGCATTTCAAGCTTTCAGCAGAAGGTAATTACAAGAATATAACAACCTCACTGAAAGAAACTGAGGGCAGAACTAGAAGCACAACACAGGCAACAGCACTGTGGGAAAAACCTTTTACCACAGACATGACTTTTGCCATTAGACAGAGGTAATGCTATAAATATATATATATATGCAAAGATTGATTCTTCTATGTATGGAGACACAGCAGTCTCCAGAAATTGCTCAAATAGTTAAACAGAATATGCATTTATTACAGTACATGAGCAATTGTCTAAGATCCACAGAATCATGGAATCTCCTGAGCTGGAAGTGACCCACTAGAATCATCCAGTCCAACCCCCGGTGTTGCACAAACACCCCAACAATCCAACCCTGTCCCATTGTCCAAATGCTCCTGGAGCTCTGTCAGCCCTGGGGCTGTGCCCCCTGCCCTGGGGAGCCTGGTCAGTGCCCACCACCCTCTGAGGGAAGAACCTTTTCCTGATATTCAACCTAAACCTCCCTCAGCACAGCTCCAGCTGTTCCCTCAGGTTCTGTCAGTGACCACAGAAAACAGAGATTGGAGCTGCCCCTTGTGAGGAAGCTGCAAAACCTGATGGGTCTGCCCTCAGTGTTCTCTTCTCCAGGCTAAACAAGCCAAGTGACCTCAGCCCCTCCTCATATGGCTTCTCTTCTACTCCTTTCTCCACCTTCACAGCTCTCCTTTGGATGCTTTCTAACAGCCTTCTCCCTACATCACCTTACAGTGATGTCCTAGAGGGCATAGACAACAGCCATCTAAAAGGGTAAATGATTAGTCAAAGGCAAAATTTGGGCTAAATCAATTTTATCTTCTATGTTAGCAAGGTTCTAGCTATTTAAAATTAATCCTGGAAGTATACTATGTTTACTTTTACTGGCTTATATATAGTAAAGAGTAGGCTGTATCTAATGGTTTCTAAATGCTCAAAGTTTTTTGCTCACTTGTATTTAGTTTACTATTTTAAGTGATATGCAAATAGCAAGTCAACTAAAATTCAAAAGATAGTGTTGTGAGAATCTAGAAATTGGAACAAGGAGTGTAAAAGCCTCACTAATAAACCACTGATGGAAATCACAGCAATCAGATCCTTTTTTTCCATCTGCCACAAGTTGGTTCACTAATACACTCTGGGCAAACCATTTCACCTTCTAGGATGTCACCAACATCAGGAGGTCATTATAACGATTAAATTTAAAAATCATTTTGAGTTCAACAACCACAACAAAACATCTGATGTAAGACAGACTTTTTGTGCTTTGGAGCACTAGAAGGTGTTTGAGGCAAGAGGCATCACTCAAATACTAAGAGAACCTGAGCTGTCATAGTTATAAATTCAGCCAAGGTAGAAGCCTTGGATTTACACCTTGTTGATGGAGACTGACATGGTGCCTGTGGAGATGGAGGAAGACTTACCATTTTAACCCACCTGAGATTAACATGTTCACCTATTACTTGCAAAATGCCAAATACTTTTGTGTCAAACATTACAAAAGGAGACAGAAATGAGCTATTTTCCTGCTTTGAAGATGTGGGAAATAATTCTTCTCTAAAAGAGAAAACCTTCCTGAAAGCAGGTAACAATAAGAAATGGGATCATATCCAGCAAAAATCTGGGGACCAATTTTTTTATATTTGCAACTCTGATGAATAAAACTGACAAGTCATTCTAATGATCCCTCCCAATTTTGGGTCTATTTAGATAACACGTCATTCGTTTGCAAATCAGCAAATTCAAAAATGGGGAAAGAAATGCACATTTCTCAGCAGAATTCTGAGTTTTATTAGAAATAAAACTGAAGTAAAAAGTGATTTATAGCCACGATGTGGATGAGAAAGAAGGTAACTTCTGCAGCAAATGGCAAAGACAGGAAGATGTAAGGTAAGACTTGAGGAAAAACTGTACTTGCACATTTGCTCTCCAGAGTTCCTGCTGCTGTCTGGCTTTTTGCCATCTCATTCTCTGTACATCATTTCAGATGGGAAAACTGCTATCAGCGACTTTCAGAAATGAAAATATATGGTGTGACTCAGAAGTTCCTCTCTAATGCAAAAGGATGGAGAGGAGAAAAAAGACACAGATTTTTACCTGGAGTGGAAGAGCAAGTAATGAACACTAAATATTACAGTAGCTATGAAAGAATTATTAACCTCAATTTTTAATTGAGCGGACAGTAAATAAAAGGCTGACTGGAAATCATAAGATTAAATTAACAATTTATGGTCTTAATGCTTTTATCTGTTACACTTTTGAAAATCATGTGTCGCAAATCAGTGTAATTAATACTTACACTGATGTAGAACCTTTTGTATAAGGTTGCCAGTGATCCCTTCATCCTATTTATGTACCATTATCCAATGAAATAATACCACAGTAATACTGAGATATTCATGTGCAATCCAAGGTCCAAAATTTCATCTCCTCTTGCTTTCTCTTAGACTGTGAATGTGAAATGCTGCAGCTTTCTATTTGTGTTACTTAAGTGTTTGGCTTCCTTAAACCCTTGGTGTCAGGTAACTCAGGGATCCGTTGCAATACTATGCATGATTAGAGGTTTGATATCATACAATACTGTCAGAACAGTGGTGAGCAGCAGCTGGTCCTCCCTGCTTCCATTTTTATAACTGACATCAACCAAATCACCAAACATTCTCTCCTTAAAAGGGCTGTCCTTTGACATTATTATTATCTGAGAGGGGTAACACAAAGCGTCAGTGCTTTGCCTCTCCTACATAAACTCTCTATCTATATTGGCATTCCAGCAAGAATAATTATCCCAGTGAGGAAGTTACACTGAGTCAAATATGGCATCATTATTGCTTTTTCTCATTTTCCCCTCTACTATCTAAAATTGTCCTTGTTCTATTGTTA
The DNA here is from genome assembly GCA_026770055.1 of Myrmophylax atrothorax. Lineage (NCBI taxonomy): Eukaryota > Metazoa > Chordata > Aves > Passeriformes > Thamnophilidae > Myrmophylax > Myrmophylax atrothorax. The sequence goes on from JAOXXN010000471.1 coordinate 69,020,075, forward strand.
ATATACATCACTCAGTGCCTTCATCTTCCTTCTGACATTACAGCAATAACAATTGTTTGTAACAAAAACATATCCAGGGGACTTTTCAGCCATGTCACAAACAGTGGTTTAAGATCTTATGGCTGCTCTTAACTGTTTCCTTGGGCATGGCAATATTTAAAAACATCCCTTTAAGCTAGGGAAGAGTACAAATTGTGGCTTGGAAAGGTGACACTGATCTCCTCCACTTTCTGCAGAGCTATGGGTAAGCATTGCACTTATTTTCTTTACAAATGAAAGAAAAACTTGAGTCATTTAACTGGTGCCTCAAAGGGTATGACTGTGAAATTACAAACACGTAACACCACCATTTTTGGCTCTGTGGCAAAAGGTTCTCATTACAAAGCAGTGACATGACTTTCTCACCCAAATATAATGACCCAGACATTGGGGTGGCATCACCAGCCTCTAAGTCACTCATCTTTTAGAAGCAAGACCTCTATCCTACAAACCTTTTGACTTCAAGAAGTACAGGCATTGATAAAATCTTGACTTTTCCCTTCTTTTCTATCTTGTGCTTTTCAAGCATAACATATTGTAAAGAGCTTAAGGCTTAGAGAACCACTTTTGCTCAACTCTTGAAGCCTTGGAAGTACTTCAGGATCATCAAACCACGAGTTTTATAACCTGTGTACTGTGAAACTAAACTTACTGTTGAGATTACACTTTCATGCTAAAATCATTTTCTCGGCTACTTATAAGTCTCTTAAGAAGTTATCTTCAGGCTTAAATTCCTCCTGCTTGCTCTGAGGCCATAGGAAAAACTTTGTGGAACTTTGAAGAAAATCCACTTAATTGTTTAATTTGATTTTCAGAAATGCAAGCCGGGAAATAAAGCAGTGAAACCAATGCTTTTCCATGCAAAGCCATGGAGTCAGTCTTCTTTTATTATCATCAATATTTCATCACAGTGAAGTGTGATCCACACATTTGTTATAATGCCGTTCTAAAGGAGCAGTGAGGTGGTGGTTTTTATCTTTGGAAATTTAATTAAGGTATAAAATAAATTTTCAAACACTAAGGAAACTTTTTATCAGGCTTACAGTATTGTACTCAGTAATATCTAGATATTTTCTGAGTGAGCTTGCTGCTGTTTTACCTCAGGAGGTTGCAGCACTACAGGCTTTCCAATGGGTCTTCTTCATAAATGACCTCCATTTTTTACTTAGGATAGTTATGACTAAGCATATTTACTTTTGGATCCATATCTACACCAAATGGTGAATATTCTTCTTGAATCCATGGGTTGCCAATAAGTAAAAAAAAAAAATCATGAGTGAACAAAATAAATCCAGTCCCATATGTATTTGACATTCAGCAGCAGCATTACAAGTACATATAAATAAATTCACTGAAAATTCACCCTAAAACCTTCACTTTCCCCAGCAGCTCTCCCAGATCCTTATTTCTCACAGCCTGCTCTGTGTCCATTCACATCATCATCCTGATTTCTCTCGCCATTTCCCTCATGCAATTCTGTAGCAAAACCTGCCAGCAAGAGATGTGTATTTGTCCAAATAACAACTATCCTGGGGGAAACAAAGACAGGGTTTATCTGACTCTGCTGCTTATCTTGAAGATCTATTTTGACAGGAAAATATTTTAAAGCTGCACAGGCCATTGGAGGCTCAGACTATGGGTGTCAAAACACAAAACCAGCAGTTATTGAACTAATCCAAAATGGCAAAAGGTGCACTTTATTACTGAAAACATCTGGAATTCCAGGAGAACACACAAAAGGTATTGATGTGACAGGAGTTTTTCATTCAAGTAGAGCCACATAACACTATGCCTACAGGTATTGCCTCCACCTAGTAAATGCCTAGAAAAAATGGGACATTTTACATTTGTGCATAGACAGACAAGGGAAATTGCTGGGAAAACAGGTGGTATAGAGATGAGTCACACAAGTAACTGAACCTGGGAGGATAAAAAGGCCTTAGAATCATAGAACTGTTTAGGTTGGAAGGGACCTTAAAGATCACCTAGACCCACTCCCTGCCATGGGCAGGGACACCTTCCACCAGCCCAGGTTGCTCCAAGCCCCATCCAACCTGGCCTTGGACACTCCCAGGGATGGGGCAGCCACAACTTCTCTGGGCAACCTGTGCCAGGGCCTGCCCACCCTCACAGGGAAGAATTTCTTCCCTAAAGGACCTCATTAAACAGCATCAAGTTTGGGAGCTGGATCAAAATTTGGAAGTATCTATGTAGAGAAAGGATTTATTATCAGAATGGTCCTTTCCTAACAAATGTGCAGATAAGATGTGGAACAAACTGTAAGGTCTAAAAAATACGAAACACCCCTCTTCAGATTACAGATACAGTGATAAACCTTAGCACTGAAGGGAATTCAGTGTTGAATTACTTGGCATAATTGATTATGGATTTGGTATCAGTGAAATCTTTCCAATCAAAACTTGAAGTGGAGCTTTCTTGGTCTCCCTAAATTATAAATGCACCACATAAATTCCCAATATGGTTGTTGGTCCCACTCAACACAGTTTGTTGCAAAGTTTCCAGTGTACCCCTCTGCAAAGGAACTTTGAAAAGCCAACACAGACAGCACCCTTAGTCAGGAACATTTAAGAAATAAGGATTATTTTGACATTCAAGTGCTATTAACATTGTAGCAGGATATATCTATGATGGGTTTATCATAGCCATATGTTTGTTAGAATCTAAACAATGGGATACAGGTAAAAAACCAGGGTAAGATGCACTATGACCCACACATTGCATAAGCTGAAGTGCAACTCTACTTCACCTGTGATACTGGTATTTAGAGATGATGCTTTTTTGCATTTGCATACTTAGTCCTGGATTAATAAACTTTATTAACTCAATGGACTGTATTTGAAAATTTGCCACATATATCCCGCAATATCTTTTAAAAACAAAGCTGCTATAACTTTCACTGAAGATCACAATATTTCCAAAACAAAATTTCTTCTTTTACATCAGTTCAAAACTCCATCATTAAACATACCACTCTGTCCCCAAGTTTTTGATATGGCTTTTCCTTGGACATCTCCTGCTCATTTTTTCAAGCATGTCTGAATGCTTTCCTTTATTTCTTAGCCACTATTTCCTTGTAAATGTTTTTTTCAGTTTCCTCAGAAGTACTTACTGCCTTTACTGAACTTTTTATCTTCTTAAATAGTGCTAGTCCCTCCATTTCTGTCCCAAAATGGTTCAGTCATGGAGGACAAATTCCCTTTCTCCATAGTAAAACAAGCTGTTTTATGTCTTACTTTGCTGTGAGTTTGGAATACCAGCATAGATTCTTGTGTTTCATGCTTTCTTTTGTTCGCCATCATTCCCCTTATTTCTCTTAAATTTCATGCTCTAAGACAGGTTATTGGATTAAACTCATCTTTGTTACAGTGAAGCCTAAGATGCACATGTAAAAGCACAGTTCTTAATATCTACTGATTGAAACATAACCCTGCTAAAACTCCATAGAATAAAGACCAAGATGTCTTGAGTAGCAAAAATTAATCTAAAACCACGATTTCTAGAGTATAAGTTGAAGTATCTGTTTTAAAGAAACACAGGTGAAAGCATCAAGTTCTAGTGAGGGCTTGTTATACCAGAAGCATAAATAAATAAATAAATAAACCGCTTTAACAAATAGGGTATAAGAGTAAAAAAAAAAAAAGAATGAGGGTAACAAGGTGTGACTGTCTAGAAAAGATCATCTTTGAACAACTAACATGTTGAATGTTTTATTTCTGAGGTTACGAATTCCAACAACTGGTTGGTGGGGGCTAAACCATTAATTTATGCAGTCGACCCATAAAAATAGTACCAAAGGCTCTTGACTTTGTCATTAACAAGTGTGAATGGCTTGTAGGGGACAGTAGGTATAAATGGCTACTAGAGTTTGGAGGAGGCCTGTTATTTTGGGAAAACATGAATCACACAGCACAGCAGCGTGATCAGAGTGCAGAAGTGAGTTCCCAGCTCACAGGGTGGTGTTATTCACCAGGAAAATAGTTTTCAAAAAATTGCTCAGTGATTAAAATGGGAATAATTGGATTTAATTTCTTTTATAGAGGCCTTAAATAAGCAGTGTTAAAAGTTAATTATCTTTTAGAAAATAAGGTAACTGGAAATACTGGGAAAGTACTACAAATAAATTTTTCTCATGAAAATAATTAACAGCGTACACATAAAAAATGTGAAATATTACAGGAAAACTGTGAGTAAGTGGCCAATTATTTTCCTTTACAGAAAAAAACCCCACCACTTTTTTCCTATGTGTAAAACCACATGATTCAGTCATTTGCTAATGGAAAATAACCTACAGGAAATCAGATAACAAAACCAGCCCAGCAAAGCTAGAGATGCTTTCAAGTTGACATGGGGGATTCTGCAGCAATTTACTTCACTTTAAAAAAAAATATATATTTATTAGTTCATTAATCTTGTCCTTTCCTGGGAAGGAAGAAAAACAAGTTGCTAATTTTATGTAGCATTTGCTTATTATTTACATAATGGAAATACGTGTGAACAAATAAAATTATCCTTCAACCCTTTTGGTGTTGCTATGAAAGGTAGAAATGCAGCAATTTAAGAAAAAAGGAAAATGTATAAATGAATAGAAAATGATTACTCAAGATATGTTAACAGTCTCACAGACTGTGGTGTGCCTGTTTACTCGAGTGTGTATTAGTGGGAATAAATTTTGGAAACAGAGCTGTATTCCCAAATCAGCCACGAGCTGAGGCATCTCCTTCTCTTTCAGCCATCCTGGATTTCTGGGTTTCACCAGTAACCTGCCAAGGGCAGATGTTGAGGGATCAGCACCTGCTGTAGTCAAGTTCTCCACTGCCAAATTGTTTAATTTTGACAAAGCCTGAAAATCACAGACAGGTTCTTCACCCGCCTCCTTCCACAGCAGACTTTGTGAACCTCAGACTTGGACCTGTTTTGCCTGAAGGCAGAGGTGGCTTTTGAACAAAACCAGTCTTGAAAATGCACACATTGAGTAGTTAACTCCTATAATTACCTGCCTTCTTCAGGGACAGGTCCACAAGAGACTCAAAAACTCAGAGAGCATCAGTTACTTCTGTGTCTCACCTTTTCCATAAAGCAATTTGGTTTCATTTCAGTGTTCATCTGGAAGCTGAAAGGAGAAACTGGCACAGGTGCCAAGGGACTACCAAGATCCAGTGGTTAGAGGAAGTAAAAAAGGCAGCATGAGGATTTCACCCATGGCATTGCATTACCAGTAAGTCTTATCCTAAAAGCATTTGAGTTCATTTTGCCTCAAAGACACCTTTCTCCAGCCCTCCAAGGTGGAGAGATGGAAACTACATCTCGCAGCAGCAGGGACTCAGAAGAAACAAAGGTGAAGAGTTCAAGCTTTTCATTGTCTCCTTGCAAACAACTGGACTTGTGGCTTTAGCTATGTCAATATACTAACAATGTTTACCAGAAATTAAGAACATCTGTTGCCCACACAGGGAAGAAAGGCCTGGGACGGAAATTAGAACTACGGTGAGCAGATGAAACACCAGGACACAAAGGCAGCCCACAGCTTTAATTTGAAATAAAATCTCTCCACTCAAAGAGCTTGAATTAGACTAATCTATGACCTTCTTAACACTCCTTGATTAGAACCACAGATTACTGCCTTCTAAATAGTGTTTCTTACCTAGCTTAATGACAGCTAAAAGAAAAATACAAGAGCAAAAGCTGATCAGCCTGTAAGAGGAAACCCAGGGAATGTATACAATTTTTTTGGAAGTTGGATACAGAAGCTATGAAAGAATATTCAAACTTTTTCTTCATTCTCAGAAGCAAACAGCTCATTGTATACGCTGATAAATCAAGTATCTGTGAAACACATCAGCAGGAACACTTTGTTGCTTCAACTGAAATTGCAGAAATAAATGAGCCAAATTTTTTTGTTAGGCTTCCTCCTAGGGGTTTTTCACAGAATCACAGACTATTCTGAGTTGGAAGGGACCCACAAGGATCATCAAGTCCAGCTCTTAAGTCAAGGGTCCACATAGGGATTGAACCCATGACCTTGGCATTATTGCAACCAAGTTTTAACCAACTGAGCTGATCTCAGGTTTTGTCTGTCTTAAATTAAAATATGCCAGTTCATGAATTTATATAAATGAAACACTATCATCTACTCCTCCTGAAGACCACCAGCAACTCCTGCAAGGAACTTGAGTGCCATCCTGTGAACTCTCAGCACTCCACCATTGCAAATTTATCTTCACTCCCTAAGAGAAAATCTAGTTTTGCATTTCTTATGAACCAAATGCTCTGTGGGCTTTCCTGAGAGGTATTTCTGGAAACAAAAACCAAAATACTGGGCTAGATATTAGTTCTGTTAATGCTGATGATTTGAATCTAGATTAAATTCATTGCCAAACCCAGAGTAAAATTTTCTTTCCTACTTCCCCCCCCCCCCTCCTCTCATTACTAAATCAAGTAATCAGGGGTCACTGAGCAGGTCCAGTTGCTTGTGTTGTGCATATTGACACTGGGTTTTTTGTATGCAAACCTGCTTCTCCATTTATGATGGGAAAACATGCAGTCAGCCTGAGTTAGGGAGCTTCAAATAATACAGCTCTTGGAAAATGAAGGGTAGTCTGCATTGTGTCTCATAAAGAAGTTCAACCACTTTACTTTTCCCCCTTGAGACTGTAAAAGAAAAGAATCCCAAACCCCTAAACTCAAAGTAATCCCATTTATCCTCTTCAAAGTGGAGAACATTAATAAAGGCTCCTGCAACCCAATGGACAAAAAGATGACTATACAGCAGAAAAAGTGGTGCTGTTAGATTTCCTCTGCTACAAATTGCTATCCAACCTTGTGACAGGATTGATTTGCTTGCATTCTATCAACTTTAAATCACCATAAATTATTGCCTGGCACTGTTCTTTCATTGGCCAAGTGTTCTCAGAAGACCACTTCGATTATTTGGTGTGGCTCCAGAAATCTGTAAGTTTGCATGAGATGACACTAATAGATACATGTGGGCTCCACAAAATTCTTCATAAAAATCAATTTATGCAAAAAGTAAGTAAGTTCCAAGGAAAAATAATGCAACTGGATTTAGATCTTGTAAATGTTCACCAACCACCACATGGTGAAAAGACCCTCCATAAAAATATTAAAACTCCCCTGAACTGAAATAACAAGTTGAACTCCCTTGGACTCATGTCCATCTTGTAAGGATGGAAGGTCTGACTCAATCCACTAAGGCCCTATAATCTGAATTTCAACTGAACAGCCTGTTATCACGGCTCCTAAGAGTGGACTGGATGCTGAATTTCATCTACCAGGAAAACCTGTTGTATTTAACAATTACTTTGCAAGAAGCACTCCAGAAGCCTAACAGTTAAACCAAGGAAGCATTACTAAACAAAATAATGAAATTAATTAAGTAGTTGCCATATAGTGCTTTAATAGATACATTGAATAAATCTGTGCTGAACTATCAGTCAAGTGCCTTTGTGTGGTAGGTATTAGAATTATCTGTCATTACACTTATGGTACAAATGAAGGTGCCTGGATAGAGAAGTGTCTTCCCAAGGTCACATCTGAAGCTGGTATTGCAACTCTGGTGTTTACTGACTTTTAATGATTAAGAGATAACTTTATAAAAAAAGTTAAAGGGATCCATGAGGTAAAGATCATGACCTGAAAAGGCACCATCTCTTCTCTAACTTTAGCTTCAGAAAGCAGAGAAACATTGAGAGATGACTACTAAAAAATGATTCAAAGGAAAAGGGTCAGCCCTCCAGGCATGCAGTGGTACCATCCCAATTCTGTTTTATTATATTGTTATTTTTAACCCTCAGAAGCTGTAAGACAATGGGATTTATTTTGGATGATTCACATAACAGTAAAGTGACATCTTATTCTGTGTTTCCATCAAAACCCATAGACGAATCTGGTTGTCAGTGAATGGCCAGAGAAACAATTCATCTTTGTGGTTATTAATGTTATGATGAGAGGTGGGGAAGAAGAAATAGAGATAGACAGACAGATAGATAATAAATAAATACAGCTTTTGAGAGAAGATTTAAGTATTCTGCAATATGAACTATAAAAGAAAGTTAACCTCCATAAGCCTCATGCTTACAGCATGTATTTTTTAAAAATGCATTAGCTATGCAAAGAAAATTTTGTCATTTGTAATCACCAAATATCAAGAACTGCATTTTTTCCCCCCCAGGATGTTAAAATGTAGGGTTTGTGTAAAGAAGTATTAAAACACGGATTATTTTTTCCTGACCTTTTGATGGGCTTTCTATTGAGCTTCGTAAGACATCCAAGAAATGCAGATTCTGATTTTAAAATTGATTAATACTACTGAGTTTTCACAGTATTGAATTTGCAGTGCCAAATTCCTCTCACATGAGTAAGTGCAACTCCACATACTTCACTGGAACTGTGTTTGCATATATTAGCAAGCAATTCTGGCCCCGTGCCTGGGAAAGGATCTTACATTTCATAGTCACTTGATTATGTCTCATCTTTAAACCACATTTTACTATTTGCAAAATACTTGACCCACAAAACCACAGAAGCCCATCTGCTGAGATTCCATTGTGCAGCGATAAGCAAAAATGATGAAACTATTTCAGGGGTAAAATCTAGTGTAGAAGGGACTCAAATCTATTCCAAATACTTATTTCCTTGTGCGGCCTGATGAAAGTTGGTTTTAAAATTTCACTTGCACTACAAGTTAATTTCTTCAAGATACTTTTTACCTGAACCAGAAATAGTCCTTACAACTAAAAGGGCGAGATCCAAGTAAAAGAACCCATTCTTGGACAAGAGTGATGATGGAGACAGTCTAGTAGTGGCTGTCACAGACAAGAATCAACTAAGAATCTGCTTCTAAGAGTCTGGAACAACCTAAATGGAATAAAAGTATTAGGCCCAAGACATCTATTATTACTGCCATCATTGCATTACATTTGTAAAAGGTGTTGTTCCTCCCTTTATGTCATTACCTCATGATATTATTAAAAATATCTACTTTTTATTTTAAACTTTTTAATAATGCTATCAGACTGTTGGAAATCAGTGGAGGAAGTGACTGCTACAACATTTACCCTGAATGTTCATTGTAGATAAGACTAGAACTCTGACACTAAATATTAATATGAATACTGTGGAAGGATTTTCAATTTGTTTTGTTTTCCTGTATCTTACTGGCTCATTCCTTGCCACAGCTCCAGTCAGGAGGAGGCAGTCACAAAGCTTCAGTCAACAGTAACTAAAAAACCCTTACTCTTTGCTTCACCTCAGGCACCACAGAATTAGGATGCCTGTTTTAAGAACAGAAGCCATTCAAAGGTATAGTTCAATACTTGTCAAATCAGTAGTTCCCTAACAGCATTTCCCTTTGCTAAAGAACACATGGTGTCACTAGAAAGTGTGTTGCACTGTCTTCAAACTAATGCTAGTACAGAAAATTCAATAATGCCACCCAATATCATCAAGGAAATTACTGAGCTGTATTTGTCTTAAAGCAATGCAAGCATCTTTTCATATTTCTTTCCACATTAAAGGGCAAACAGAGATGAATATTAACATAATTTTAATAAAAGACAATTCACTGAGGATCCAAGGTTTCAATCATTACATTGTATAGTCGTCATGGTAGAAGAAAGATATTTCAGAAGACTAGAAATTACCATTGGTTACTTTGTACAGCCTGTGTCTTCAGAGAGAGAAGAAATATATATATATATATTTATATATGATAACGCAGACATTTCAAGACTATATGTGTCCCCCAGGCTATGACTTCTCTATATGCAATTTGCCCTGGTTTAGTTCAGACTGACAGGCTATTAAGTCCAGTGCAGCCTTTGGCCAGGACCAGAACTAGCACCGTGAGGCACCTATTTGGCTTTTTACTTCACAGATCTTAAGGTCAACTGTATGGTTAACAAAGCTGAACTGAAATTTACTTCTTGTTGTGCATGTTTTTAGGGAAAATACTGGAAATACCATTCTTAACATGCTCAATTCATTTAGTGAGCTAAAACCCAGCATGTGCTTTCCTCTGCCAGTCATCCAGGCATCTCCTGTGAAACCACCGGGATAAAGCTGACCAAAACTCTGAAATGATACCTCTAACATTTCATCCAGGATAACATTTTTCTTGCCTCTCCTGGAGAGGCAGGATGGAGATGTGGCTGTGCCAATAAGGTCACTTACCTCCACCAATTTGTTGGCGTGCTCACGGAAGACTTGAGCATACTCCTTCACTTCTTTCTCATTCCCGCTTTTTGCGGCCTCGATGAGAACCAGCAACGGGACATTGGTCTCCAGGAAGGAATCTGATATATGATCCATCACTGCCTTGCGTAGCTGGGAAAAAAGAGAGCAGAGAATTGAATGAAGGAGAATTATCCTTATCCATTCCCACCTTCCATTGGCCATTCATACTCATAAGCACCGACGTGTCGCATCTCACAGCACTGTATGGGAGTTTGGGACGTTTTCTTTCTTTTCTCCAAGTTAAATATTTCCAGCAAGCACTCAAAATGAACCACTTGAAGGCCTGGGCTCTGCAAAACTCACCTGGGATTTGTGCTGACATACACCTAATCCTACTGGACTGAATGGATCTATGCAGGATGATGGTGATTACCTGCATAAGACAGTGCAAACTGATGAGAACTGAAAGCTCCACACTACCTGGAGAAACAGTTCAGCTCACTTAGAAGCCAAATATGGATTAAGGAGCTTAACTTCAAGCAACCATTAAAAATATTAGCCTGAATATTTCTAAGCCTTCTCTAATTCCTGCACTGAATAGTATTCTACGCAATAATTAATATTTAGTGTAGTAGATCCCTTGTGCTTCATATTCTATTTCAAATACTTTCAAAAGGTATAAACAGAAAACCCTTTTAAGCATTTTCCAGGCAGATTAGAACACATATTAAAATTTATTACAAAAGGGAAAAAAGAAAACCCACATCCTACAAGTTACTGAAAATTTAACACCTGTTACTTCATAAAAACATCTGTTTGAAACAATATTACTGTAAGAATGATGCCATTAACTTCTTCTCTACCTTATTAATAACCACTAATTAGTGTCAAACTTTGCTAAACTTTGAAAGACAGCCAGAAAGATGACTGAAATCTTCAATAATTCTTTCTGGAAGCATAATTGCACTATAGGATTGTGGATCAGAAATATTTTCAGTATGCTTTCCCCAGCTTTTTGGTTGTTAAGAATGAAAAACTGTGGACTGGAACACAAGCTGGGAGCTATTCAGCCTGGAGGCCTGAGTAGCCATTACTCTCCTTAAATCATGCATTTTTAGTTGGATGAAACATCCAGAAAGGTAATTTTCTCTATTTTGCAGTCTACACAAGAAAGCTTTAGCTAGACAAGATGTCATCAAAACACCCAATTGCTCTGAAAACTGGTATATTGTTAGGCACTGTAAATACACCATCCAAGATGCATTTGCTGCTTGATGGCAGCAATTCTCAGCTCTGTTTGAATAAGGGCAAAGCTAACTTGCAATATTTTCACTCAATCCCTGAGCAGTGCAGTAGAAACAAGTAAAGCAAAATAGCATATATGTGTTTGCATGAGGTGTTCCTCTTATTTCTATCACAGCCACGGCAGTAAATGTATTAAAACCAGCAATTCTCAAATCTCCTGAAAAATTAATCCTAGTCAGATTCTGCCTGGGATTTTGTTACCACTTTCAGAATGATTACAGGGACTGATAATAGCTAAGTCAGTAACACATACAAACAGGGGGAGGAAGAAAGACAAAAAGAAGAATCTGTCAGAGACCTGCAAAGAGTTAGGAGAAAGCTGGTGTGTGTTTGCTACCACCTATTACATTTATATCTTGTACTCTTTTATTCTCTCCTCAATCTGCTGCTATCCACTTGCTGACTCTTATGTTATTCTTACATTAAAAGCTCTTGAAGACCATCCTTTTGGTCTGTTTGCACAGCATCTCCTACACTGAGATCCCTGTCCATAAATAATCTTTATCTCAATATAAATACCAATATTGCTTCAAATACATCAAAACATTGCAAATAATATATATTCTAAGATGATAAGAGTCATAGAATAGTGCACCAGCATAACACCCTGCACTCTATGCTGATAAAATTCTAATCGCTATGTATGTCCTCTAACTTAAAAAAGTCAGACTCCTGGTAGGATTTTTGGGGTTTCCCTCTGCAGGACAACCAGAAGTTGGACTCAGTGATCCCTGTGGGTCCCTTCAAAATCAGGATATTCTGTGATTCCCTGCTAAATGAAGGGTTTCACCTATAGCCAGCATTAAGGGAGAGATACTGCCAGAGAAGGTGCATCTTAAATTTGCTTAATGGCTCTCTGCAGTTGTTCATCTCCCCGTGTGTACTGGGAAACTCTGCTCCCATGTCAGATGCCTCAGTTGTGTACCTATAGCTAGACTTTGATGTCCATTGTACCAAAATAGGCCTAATGGCAGCATTTCCAAAGGAACACACAAAGCTTTTGGAAATCCCATGTGGTTCCCATTTCACACTCAGTGAAAAATCCTTAAGAAAATCCACCTTGTCAAGTTCAAAATGTGCCAGTAAAACTTACAGTCCCCTGCACTGAAAAAACTTCCTTGAAATGCTAAATGAACACTGACAATTTTCTGTTTGTATCCTTCCATAAGGACGTATCTGCTCCAAAAGGTTCTATTCAATAAACAAGCAATTCCATTGTTAATCAAAGTTAATGTGGTGTTATAGATCTGGCAATAACAATATGCCCCATGGAATTCTAAGGAAAGTCTCAGGATGTTCAAGAAAGCAGCTTATTTTCATCAGTATTAAATACCTTCAGCCTACAACCACATACCAGAAATCAATAAAAAGGACAGCAAGAGCATCAGCTAACCAGCAATTTGGGGTTTAACACAGTAAATATACAGTAGAGTTCTATCTGAATCAAAATGAACGAATTAAATCAAGATCTCACTTCTAATGGCAACTTCTATGTTGGCTTCTGAGGTTCATAATTGCAGCAGCTGAAAACAAAAATCTGAATTCTCACTGTCACAGGTTTGATAAATACAGAATTAATGAATTCTATTCCCCTCTGCTGTGTTAATCATGGATGTCAGCAGCATATTTCTGTCCCCTCTTGTAAACAGGCATCATCATTTCTTTAGAAATTTGTTATCTGAGTTTTAGGACGTCCTTGCATTGAAGTTGAAAGGTGTAGTTAAGGGGCTTTATGCACGCAGGAGACCACAAATTTTGCTATCCTTCACCACAACCTATAAAGAATGACTTGACAAAATCATTTGTTAAATGTGACAGGACTATGAAGGCAAGACATTCATCCAACAGTTCAAATGGATACATGACAAGGTAATATTAATGGTACACAAGACAAGACATTTAAAAGTATTGGCTCACCATTACCAGTCTATTTGATCCAATTAGGGCTATTCATCAAGGTAAATAACTACTGGAAAACTAATCTTGTATGCTCCTCTGCATACCAAAACAAAGTCCAGCCAAAGTGATGGCTTGTGCATCCAGGGATTTCACAGTTTCCTACAAGTAACATCAGCTTAGAAGAGAATGGGAGAAATGTGTGCCTTGAATTTAAACAGTCATCAAACAAGCAGCAAAAGCACATCATGTTTTAGTCTAAAAGCAGCACGAGAGCTTGTGCAGGTACCTACATTAGCAAATGTCTCTGCAATGCCTTAATTGATGCTGCATTCTGATGTAAATATTAAGACACAAGCTATTACTCATAAGACAATGCTTCAGGTTCTCCCCCCGCACTGAATTTTTGAGCTAGAGGTGAATTCAAAGTGTGGGTAGTTTAAAACTTCATTTATTAAAGGAGGAAATACATTAAATCGAGGTCTTGCTTAATTAATTTTGTCACAGAGAAAACTATTAATGAACACATAGCTAAAAGAATAATAAATTTGCAAGGCTAGACAACAAAAAAAAAGCAACATAGAATGAAAACCTGCAACTACTTTTAAAAGCAATGAATGGTGTAGCACAAGGCAGATTTTATGTCTTTCCAGTTCAGTCAATTTAGTCAGTTTATGGTGCACAGTGAAGTTGCTGGTTTTGACAGCATCATGTTGTCCTGTTCTGAGCACTGTTTAGGGCTGTTTTATCATTGTCGGTTCCCAGCTATAACTGAGCTCAAAGAGGTTAAATGCCCACCAAAATGATGTTTTCCGTGGCTGTATAACAATTTTAGAACCAAAATGTCTCAGTGCTGCTTGAAGTCTAGCAGAGAATTAAATGTCTAATCCTGACACTGAAAAGTAAAGTCACAGCAGGACATTAATGATTCTTAACAGGTTGTTAAACTTTATAAAGCCTGGCAGTATCTGTAACAAAAGTTTACCAAGGAGCACCTTATTCACCATTTTCCATTTAAAGTGCATTGCAACCCAACTCCAGTTTGCACCTGCAGAGCACTCCCAAACAGGTATTAATTTAATTGAAAGGGATGAAAATAAAGCCTTCTCCACTGCAGTTTAAGTGTGTCACCTCCAATGTGCTGTGAAATTGAGTTCTGGAGAATAAGGCAGTGACCATTACAAGTTTCTGCAGTGCAGTGCTAAAGAGAAAGTCCCAATCAATTCTGCAAAGTATGTCACATGAAAAGGTGACGAGAAAATTATACCTTGGGGGATGTGGGATGTAACACCATCAATTGTGTCTTGATGGGTTAAACAGCAAAACAATTAAACTAATTTAAGCTTCCTGCACACCTGGACACTCAAACTACAAATTACTGGAATATATTAAATACAAAGATTTAAGATTTGAGTCTAAGATAAAAATTTGGGAAGAAATGCTGCTATAAAGATGGATAATACTTCATAGAATCATAAAATGGTTTGGGTTGGAAGGGACCTTGAAGATCATCCAGTCCCACACCCTGTCATGGGCAGGGACACCTTCCACCAGCCCAGGTTGCTCCAAGCCCTGTCCAACCTGGCCTTGGACACCTCCAGGGATGAGGCAGCCACAGCTTCTCTGTCCAACCTGTGCCAGGGCCTGCCCAACCTCACAGGGAAGAATTTCTTCCCTAATATCAAATCTAACTGTATTCTCAGGTTGAACTTCTTTATATATTTTCCTCTGTGTGAGGTTTCTTCTCTCTAAAGAGGAACTTCCCTTATCAGGAAAAGACTGGGGGTGAATTTACTAATAGAAAACAACTTGAAGTGACAATTTTGGACCAGAAATTTGAAAGAGCATAAGACACACACAAAAACATTCCTCCTAGTCATAGGCCACTACAAAGGATTCCTCAAAATGGTATATGGCCCAAAGCACAGAAGAACCCAGTTACCAAGTACTTAGGTATTTAGTTCCCAGGGATTTAAGTTTGTTTGTTTTTGAGGGAGTGGGGTGGGTGGTTTATCAATTTTCCTGAAATAGAGATTTTATGCCACCTTTTAAAAAACCCTTGATTTTGGCAAGAGCAAGCCTCAGGCTTTCTAACAACATTAGTGCAGTCACATAAAAGCAGAGAAAAATTACATGGTTGGGGGAAAAATATCCACAAACACACGAATGTTATCAGGGCATGAACTCTGTCTTTCATGTCTGGATAGAACAATAAAAAACAAATTCTGATTGCAGTGCTGGGATAATACTAAATATTTATTATTTCTAGCAATACAGATTTATAGAGTGCATTAACAGAGGACAGTACAGAGATTCCCATAAAAATGTGGGAAAAACAGGAATACAGGTAGGGGCTGTATAGACAGTAAAGAGCATTACTGAAGTAAAATAACTCAGAAATGAAAGACAGAGATTAATTTTTTTCATTCTGTATGAGCTGGGAGGGTAGAGTTGTGACAAGGTGAATGTGGAAGGGTGAAGTTACAGACCAGGAAATTACATGTGAGGACAAAGAAGGGAAAGACCGTAGGAGGTTACCCTGGTAGAGAAAAAGAGGGTCAGGGATTTGAAAAATAACCCTCTGAAAACTCAAGAGGACTGTAAAGTGTCAAAAACATCAGAAAACTTCAAGCCTAGAGGGTCTGGTGCAACCAAGGTGTGAGAAAGAGGCGGGGAGTGAGGAAGGATAAAAATTATAAACTACATATCCATGGGTTAAATGGAGACCCACAACACATTGTGTTGCTTCATGCACTGACTCAGGGTCTCTTGAAAGATTTAAATCAAGCATAGCGGCTTTGGAGCTCTATGGGGGTTTTTCATATAAATACAGTAAATTAAAAAAATAATTCAGGAAAACGGTGTTTGGGGGAGGTTTAATAGCTATTTGGTCAAAATGGGAAGGAAATTGCCTATGAAAACCCTTAATGAAGTTACCCTCATTATGATAAAGGTGAATAACAACTTCACTTTAAAGCAGCCAGATCCAGAAAGCTTTCAAGGTTTAGTAGAGTAAAAGCTACACATCACACTTGCATTCCCATCCAGCCCTGCTGCACGAACAGGCTGGCACACCCAATATTGTCATCAGCTCCTCTAAGACCTGGGGATTTAGCCCAATGAGAACAGCTCTTGGGTAGACCTGTCCACTGGAGTGCCAGACAATGGCTGAAACAAGATTAAAAATTGATCGTGTTCAGCAAAAATGGATTTCTCATCATCCTTTCCAAGAATCCCTTCAAGGCACAAACGGATCCTGCCCCATGGACAGGGATGATTGATATCTGATACTATCAATTATTACCCATGCCTTTCAGAAAAGTCCTCACTGCAGCGAAATCACAGCCTGGCTTTTAGACTTGGGTTTTTTCATTGTCTTTTTTCCTGTTTTATTTTCATTTTGTATTGTTTTCCTCTCCTTTGCAGTAATTTCTACAAAGTAAAATCTGAAAAAAAAAAAAATTCATATTTCTGGCTGCTTTCTACCAGTAGAAAGTAACATTAAAGACGGTTCAGAACACTTAGAAATGGTGTTACTGAACAAAATTAATGCCAATTAAGATATAAATGCAATGCCGAAATCCCATTTGGAAATTAAATTCTGTGTACTTTGCCATTGCTCATAAATCCATTAGGAAGACAAAAATCATGGAAGTCTTTGAGACAGGACTATGCTTTCGTCAACATGTATTGTGTTTCCTACCTCGTGTTACAGCATTATTCTTAATCAACATCAAAAATGGACACAGTTTTGTCTTTACAAATCCAAGCTTCTGTAAGTTTCTTTAGCTGATGTGACTACAGGTTGGTCTCTAGCTGACAATACAGAACAGTGTAAGCTTCTTTATGTAAAACTATCATCAGCAGAAATTTCTTGAAATACATTTCTGGTGGATTTTTCAGGTTTT
>JAOXXN010000471.1:69037444-69051203 GCA_026770055.1 Myrmophylax atrothorax
TTTTTTTTTTAATGTAGCAACATTATACACTTCTGTTGAGAATTTTCCAAATTTACAGTATGTTTTATTACAAAAAGTTCTAAACCCCTCAATATTTGTGTCTCTGCAGTGATTACAGAGCTTGGCATCTAAAGGTCCTGGAGTGAGCACAAAGATTTGTTGAAATACGTGAGCTTTTATGAAGACTCATTATTTGAGGAATAATACACAAACTATGTACAGTAATCTCCTCTAATGCAATATAGCTGTCACTGAGTTTTGCCTCAGAATTCTCCACAAGCCACTTTGAAAGGCCAACCCTCTGTGCTCAGAAGTTCACTCAGTTTAAAAAAAAAAAAAAAAGACAAAATCAAGTCTCTACTTCAAAAAGCAAAAGCAGCCACAGTTACTACTCTCTGGCTTTTGCCACACAAAAATAATTCATCATGAGTATTATGCTGCAGATCAAAGTTCCCTTCATTTGATGAAAATGTTACACACTGCAGCCTTACCCAAAACACCTGATATGGGCAGAGTTTCCTGAAATATGGCACCATATGTGCATCAGTAAACATTATGTGTAGGGTAAATTAAAGAGAGCCTTATAATTAGGCAGTAAGGAAATTACTGTAGACCTGAAAGAGTAAATCAACAGTATTAAAGCACTCTCCATTTCCTCTGAAGCACTTCAGAGCACCATAAAAACCTCAATGTCACAGTGATAAACACCTAGAAGTGCATTTTGAGGGAGACAAAGACGTGTGCACTCAAAGAAGTTCCAGCCAAAACCATTATTAATTAAAATTAAAGTAACAGTTCATTGTCTGTAATTTTTTAGATCAGATTTTGTGATATTTTTCTAAAATTCCTTTCCAAAAGTAAATACAACAGTTATTCCACGAAAAGGGGGAAGATGAAAAGTGGAATATTGAACACCATGCCAGGGGCTCACAGTTCTTTCAGTCCAAGCTGGTGACATTCAGGGTACCCCTGGTGTGTCAAGGCCATAAATTCAGTGGAAGCTGAAATAGTAAAGGCCTTTCCAAGTCTCTGCTTTCTAAGCCAAAATGACACAGGACTCCTGCCTGATACCTTTGCAGAAGCTGCTAGAAAAACCTACTAGAGAAGCACACGCGGTGCAGTGCTCCCACATTAAATGAATACAAGCCATAAACACGTAGCACTGGCACAGAAACAAATCTGTATCAGCATTTGAGAGCCTGCTTTCAGGAAGCAGCTCCCAGATTGCCATATTCAAGAGGACTGGAGTCACCTCAGGTGAAAACAAAACATATTAAGCAGCAAAGGAAAAGTGCTGAGTTTCCAGTGAGCAAGAGCTGATGCCACAGGTGGCCTTAGGCTGAAAGACAGACTGACTTGTGGCTGGCTCCCTTTAAAAAAGGCCAACATTCTGCCAAGAAGCATTTTCATGCAACAGGATGGGGCAATATTACCAATAACATTGTGCTTCCCCTTGGAAACAGCCAACACCTCCTCTTTGGGAATACAGCACATTCATAGCAAGAGTCCTATGGATCATCTATTTAAGTGTGGCCTTGCTTCAACTTTGCCTTTAAAAAGTAAATCTTTAGTAAACATTCATGCAAGACTAAATTTTGAAGTTACAACCTTCTTGGATATTCTGCTACTACTTAACACTTGCATGAAGTTTTGCATCTTCAAAACACTCTATCATCTCCCTTACAAATTCTCAGTGTTATGTGAGCTCAGTAAAGGGCCACGAACCCCTCTCGCTGTGTTTTTAGCTCTCCTTAAATTAATACAGATATTGAATTAAAAAAGCTGCCTCCAGGATTTATAACCTCACCCAATGCCACTCCTGTCTGCAACCAAGGGCACATCAGAACTTACTTTTATGGCAATGAGAAGCAGAAGGTGCTTCCCCAGCCCTCCCAGAAATGCCCTGGTTGCTGCACTGCTGAGTGGCTTGAAAGTCAAAGGACTATTCCCACAAACCTACCTTTGGGCTCTTCTCTTTAGGGTGCCTAAATTAGGAACAAGTTTGCTCATGATTCCCTATGAACAAAGAAAGATGAGCTTGTACAAAATGCATCCTTGAAACCCCAAATCACCCTGCAAAGATGAACTCTCTGTTGACTGGAAGGGAGACTGAAGGATAAACCATTCCCTTATATCATCACCCAATTTCCATAACTGACATCATCTGGTGTGAATTTTCAGCGTTCTCTCTTTCCTCTTCCCCCAGCCCCTAAAAATGATTTTTATTTCTTTAGGTGTACTCTTCATCTTCTCCGAGAAACAGAAAAGAATTTGTTATGTTATTTTGATTAAGTTTGATTAGAATTGGGTTCACTGTTTTCTTCTGAAGGTATTTTGCTTTCTGATCACTCCTGCTTCCCTTGGGCCTCTATCTTAATACACAGATGCTGTGCACATCCCAATGCTGCCACAACACAGAATACCTAAACTGAGGCAGCTTCAGAAGCAGCTTTATTTTCTGTGCTTCAGATTATTTTTCTAAAACTAGACACTAAATCTTTCTTGTCTTCAAAGAACATGGTAGAAAGAAAAGAAAATAAACAAATAAAAAAATCAAGTAAGTTAATAATGATTCAGAGCAGCAAGATTTAATTTCTAGGTGCTGCTGGTTCTCCCTGCAGCATTTGTCAGTCATCTGGTCTGACTATGAGACAGTAGCTTTGCTGCAAAAAGATGATGATAAGAATTCCCCTTTTGGAGGAAATCCTGTATTTTCTTCAAAGCATTTACATCCTGTAAAGAAGAAACCTCTGCATATACTTGAATAGAGAGATTTAAACTCAAAGACTGAAAACATCATATAAGTGTCTATCAATAACATACTTCACATTGTATGGTTGGCTGAGATAAAATCTGTTCCAACAGAACACGTTTTTTTCAGTTTTAGGTGTCCCATCAGTCTAATTCCATGAGTTAATATTCATGGATATTATTCTGAGAGTCTCTCTAGAGTCTGTGTCAATTTTGGCAGGTTTCAAAGTGCTAAACATTTCTCTTTTTTACTGCAAATAGCATGTATAAACAGCAATACAACTTAATCTATGTGGAAGTGACTGACATAAAGAGCAAATGGAGACACACTGCTGCTCAAGAGCCAGAACAGAAAGATATGACAAATAAGCCTAAGAAAATTTTGAAGGCTGTTCCCTGGTTCAAACTGTTTTAACCCATATTCAACACAGGACACCAAAATGTGAGCACTTCCAGAGGCCTATGAAGTCGATAAAAACTGAGTATGATAAAGTTGTTCTCCCCCATAACTCTGTTTCACCAAATTTGCATGAATAAATAACAGGAGGTATTTGTCTCATCGACTTTAACCTTTAGAAAGGTAACTTGTAGACTTATGTAGCTACTGAAACTACTATCAAGGATTAGATTATCCTTGAGGGTGCCTTCCTCAGGATATTCCATGACTAAAAGGTAAGCAGTATAGTAAGTGTAGATTGAAGGGAGGTATGCTGGAGAATACGGCTGATAACACACTAATGAATATCGTGCCCAAAGCCCACCCAGTGTCTCACAAAGGTATTTGCAGGAGCACAGCTTAGCACAAGGCAATGGAAATGACCAATCAAATATACATGAGGGGCATGGCAAAGGATGTTCTTACTACATGATACATAAAGAATTGATTAGAGGTATAAAAAGGGCAAATATGACCTGGATATATAAATTCTTTTTTTTTTATTTGGCTGGTGCAAAGTATGTGGCTGAACAAGTCTGAGCATGTGGCTCATAGAAAGACACCACAGCACAGCCATTATTAATATTAGTTCATGCCTAAATGGGCAAACCCTATGTCCCCATTCCCAGGGTGTTATTAGTGGCTATTGGGAAAAGCAGACACTGAGGAGAAGGAATCAATACCCTAAACTCAAGCAACATTCATTAGAAAGAGGGAGACAACTCATCCAAACAAATGCAGGAATCTTGGAAGCTCTTATCTTTCAGCTTTCAGTCCACAAACTAGCTGAGATTAAATTATCAGTAACAGGGACAAACCCTGGCCACACCTGAAATCCCTTCTTGGGAAGTCAGATGGGAGAACAAGTTACACATCCCCACAGAAATCAGACTGAGGGGTTTCTTTATGGACAGCAGCATGCTATGGTTATACAATACCAATTATTAGCAGTTGCAGGTACCAGAGTAGAGCAGAGCAGGACCACAGTCGTGATCATAAAGGCTTTTGTTCCTAGACTGGTCTTCTGAGGAAATGAGGCTCATGACAGTAACTGCCCATTTTTTTTCAAAAACCTTTTAATCTGTTGGCCAATTTTAAAACCATCTGACACAGAGAAGAGATCTTAAGGATTCTAAAGAGCTGGGGTTTGATGAAAAATTGTCTGGTTAGGAGAACAGTGAGCTGAATTAGAGTCCTGTGGAGGGAAATTTGTTCTGTGAAGTCAGGAGCTGGTTGGCCAGTGTTCTAACATAGGTGCCAGCTGGGCAGCCACCACATGGGTACTGGTTGTGCAGGAGCCAAAACCAGCCTCACATCTTGCATTTCACTGACCAGTCTGGAGTAACAAGTGAGCTACAGAGGGTGAGGCAGCAGCAGACAGGAGATAGATCGGTGTGAGAAAATGAGAAGAAACATGAAAATCAGAGGGCACAAGGAAGGACCTGAGATTACTGCTGTAGGAAGGCTTATAGAGACAGTAGCATACTGTGGAAAGCAAGACTTCATTAATCCAGCTGGTTTTGTTTTTCAGTCCTGTGTCTACACAATATGTACTCCTCAAAGGTTTGTAGGATGTCATTTGGAAAAGACAATCTGAGAAGAGGACATTTTTCAAAGAATTGTTAAGGTTGGAAAAGACCTTTAAGAACAAGTAGTCCAACCATCTGTTGGATAAAAAGAAACACTAAATTAGAATGTTTTGTCTCAGAAACTGGTGTGAAGAATTCTTTTAGCTGTGAGAACAAGCACAGGTATTTTGAGTCCAAAAATAATGAACAGCTTTCCATATGTTAAATCACCATCTTAGGTCCTAACTGAATGCAGCTACTAATAGGAAGGTGATGTTATTCTGCTTTTTGTGGTACCTGCCCAAAAGGCTGAGGACAGGCTAGGGCCACAAAACAATAATGAGATGGCAAAATACCCTTTTTATACTGCACACACAAACTTAGGTCTCTAAAAATAAGATTAATTTCTGTTAGGCATCCATTTCATTAAAGCAAAAGCCCAGGACATCAGTCTAAATATTCAAAAGTATTTACCTGGTAATGTAGTTATTTCTGGGCTTTCTACTTCAGAGTCCCTATTAATATATATTTTTAGTATAGTTTTGTTGCCTAAAAGTGCAAGGAGAAGCAGAAAACCAACTTTATGAAAAATATGGTACTTTTTAACTTTTGCTTTTTTCTATTTTCAAATGAAATCTGAAAAATTAAAAATTATCAAAATGCCTCAAAAAAATGGGAAACTTTCTTGGCCACTGTAAAAATGTGGGTTTAATTTTCAATATTTATTAATGTGCAAATATTAATGCTAAGCTAAAAATAAATTACTAACTTTCAAAATGAAAATTTGAAACCACTGAAAAAAATCCACACTGGACTCTTCAACACTGTCAGACTTCTATTTTTTATATTTCTATTGTTTTCAAAATTCAGTTTCTGGGTGATTTCTGATGTTTTTCAGTTTTTAAGAAAGCGAGAATTTTCTGTGCGGTATTATTTCATTCAGGATTTCTAAGAGGGTGCAGTGCTAACATAAACCTCAGCCTGCAGGAGGCAGATGGATTGTCCTTAACAGCTGTTTGAGAGCATAATTTTCAGTACAAACAGAACTGCTGGTAAACCCCTTATTTCTGTACAATTCCTTCCACTTGGAGGCATAGGAAGTCTTAGTCTGGCTTGACTGGACAGAAAGGAAAGAGTGCAGCCAGGCTGCTCCTTGGTAGTAACAGCAGCACAGACTCCTGCTCTCCAAGAGAAAATTAATGGTGTTGGTTGGGACACCTCAGGGAGAAGCAACTGGCTCAAGGGGGCTGAGCAAGCCCAGCTGATGCCCTGGCACAGCACACAAATGAGGAGAAAGGGTGGCAGCAGGGCAGGGCAGTGGTACTGACGGGTGGGGCACCCCTGGTGGTGGCAGCAGAACAGCTGGTGCTCTTCTCACACCCCTCCAGAAGATCCACAGAGCATGCTGGCCTCCCTGGGCATCCAGTTGGTGTGCCAGTCAAACTCTTTGGTGTGCCCTTCCTGCTTGTCTGCCTCTCAGTGTCACTGCAGAGCTGTGATGCTCCAGTTCATGGGTGCGCCTGTTGATTTGGGATTACCTGCAACATTTAAACTACAGGGCTGGTATTTCTTTTTCCTGCTATGGAGGAGAAGCAAACAAACAAAATAAATGGCATCAACCAGCACCCTGCTGCTGGGCTGGCTGGCTGTGCCACACAGTGTAGGATGTCTTTGTTTAGCTTTTTAGGGTTTGCCTTTTCTTTTTCTTGGTTTTTTGGTTTTTGTTTTTTTAAGCTACAGACTTGCATACCAGGAGGAAAAAAAAGACCCCAAATCCTGCCAATTGGCAAAACTCATTATTAGACACAGAACTCCATGTGCTTTCCAGCTTGTTCAAAATGAAAGGCTGAGTAAGTTGGGGTTGTTCAGCCTGGAGAAGAGCAAGAGATCTTCTAGCACTTTCCAGTACCTAAAGGGGCTCCAAAAGAGCTGGAGAGAGACTTTGGACAAGGGCCTGGAGGGACAGGACAAACAACTGGCTTAAAACTTACAAAGGGCAGGGTTAGATTAGATATTGGAAAGGAATTTTTCTCTAGGAGGGTGGGCAGGCCCTGGCACAGGTTGCCCAGAGAAGCTGTGGCTGCCCCATCCCTGGGAGTGTCCAAGGGCAGGTTGGACGGGGCTTGGAGCAACCTGGGCTGGTGGAAGGAGTCCCTGCCCATGGCAAGGAGGTTATAACTAGATAGTCTTTAAGGTCACTTCCAACCCAAACCATTCTGTGCATCTGAGAAAATCAAGTAAGGAATGGCAGCAGTAAGCTGTAGGCTGGTGAGACATGTCTGCTTCTAAGAACTTGTTCAGTCTGACTTAGGTTGATATTCCTCCTGCAGTTTATAGTAAGATATATAATTAGATCTCCATAATAGTTTCTCAATACCCAGGAGAGTTTAAATGATGAGTTTAAAAGATGTAACTCCATCAGAATAAGAAATATTGAAGTGACTGTAAAATTGTGAGGCGGAATTTTAGCACCGTGCATTCCATCCCCAATCATTTCACATGTCTGCATGTTCTATGGATAATGAAATCAAATCTCAGAAATAAAGAGCTAAGTAACCTGGGGAGAGAAAGGAAAATCAGTCTTAGATGGGTGATTACTGCAGACTTACAAGGGAGCTTGACTACCAAAGGAAATATATATATCTTCCTCACCACTGAATGTATGTTGTAGATTGTCTAGTTTTATGGTGTTAACATTAAGCTTCAAAAGTCTGCAAAGCAAGCTTTAAAAGGGATTCATTAGAACAAAAGGCATCATGGTATTCAAAGTTGGTTGTCTGTCCAATGATTTATCTCAAAATAGAAAGACTGGAATAGTGTAACTCCGTGATCTCACCCGCAGCTCATTTCTCCTTCGTCTTCAAGCCTCTCCCCAGCCATTAACAAGCCGTCAGTGACCCCCTCACACCCTGAAATTCAGCAGGGAGTGTCCAGGGCAGACACACACAGGTGTACTGTTGCTTATGCATCTGATGAAGCAGAACACTGATTATGATTTTGAAGGATCACGATTTATAGTCAGAATGCACATCATGGAAAGCAGAGACTTTCTCCCCCCACGTTTGTGCAAAACGCAGCACAATTATGATCTAATCTTGATTAGTTTACTAGCAACTGCCACAATTTAATAAACATTATACCTATGTGCTAAACTTTCATAAATATCAGAAACTATATTAAAAGGTTCATTTCCAAGCAGGAAAATACTTTATATGTGCTTCACTTTACCCACATGCAGAGTTCCAACCTTTCTGAGACTGAACATTCCACAGGGCTGAATATACATGAGAAGCAGAGAGTGTATTAAGAAAGGTGCCATTTTTACATCACGTTTCAGAGTAAATTTGGCTTTAAAGATGAGTAATTCAGGCAACTGCTGAGAGCCTCACACAGAACAGCAACTCATGTGTTAGTCTGCTACTTCCTTGAAGCAGTAAGAACAGAGGTGGGAGGCAACACATGGTACCAGCTCCACTGCAGAATCCAGGATCCCACAAATCTGGAGGTCACAACGGCAGAGATCTTTCTTCTGTCATTAGCTGAGCAGCAGATGTGGTTCTAGGCTTTATATAGGAGAGCCAGTGATTCATATTGTCTCTAAGTCCATTGCAATAGGTTTATTATTTGGAAAAATAAGCTCCAAGTATATGAGCTTCAAACACATTTTCTGAGAGTTAGGGAAGAGCTGAAATGAACTAAGCTTGAGCAGTGCAGAGCACTGATTTCAAGATGCCTACAGGGGCCACTCTTTCTGAAACCACCATGTTGCAAATAGGCATCTGAAGACACATTTAAGTCCTTGCTTGGTCTTGCAGTTTGCTAAATTAGGGATCATTTTCAGAGAGGCAATCTTTGATAGATCACTCACTATTATTATTATTGTTATCATTGCTATTATTTTTATTAATTATTATCAATACTACTGCTAATAATAATATCAATTACAGAAAATGCAGAATTGCGACCATCTCAAAAGGAGGAAAAAAAGAGATAAAAAGAGGCAACCTGCCTTGCCTTAACTTAAAGGTGTAAAGAGAAACCTATGGAGGATTTATCCTTTTTCTTTTGCAAATCTCCCTTCTATTCTTTCCCATCTCAAGCTTTTTCAATTACTCTTTCAGTTTTATTACCAAACACAACAATAATGTAATACAAGAAAGACAACCTTTAGCTTTAAACTATGTTTTACAATTATTCATAAAATCATAGAATAGTTGGAGTTAGTAGGGACCTTTTAAGGACCTTTTTGAACGTTTGCAGGGATGGGGAATCCACCATCTCCCTGGGCAACTTGCTATTTATTAGCCCTTTCTGTACCTTCATAGGCTCTTTATTTACCTTGGAAGTTTTCTTTGAAAATATTCTGCTCTTACAATTTTTTTCCATATTCTGCTCATCTTTCCTGTTTTTTTTCCATGAGAGCATTCAAATAAACACAGATAAGCACATATGCCAGTGTTTTTATGGGCTGCAAAGGCAGGGAAGGTCTGGCCAATCTGCCCACCCTCCCACACATTGGGACATTGGGGATTACACTTGGAATACATTCCAACTCTTTTTTTTTTTTTTTTTTTTGTCACAGGAAATACTACTACTTTGCTTAATGTCATGGGCAATTTAGAGTCATGTCTAAATAAGGACAAAAATTCTTTATACCTCTACATGTGGCCAAACCAGTCCTAAGAAGAAAAGTTTATGACTTCCTTGGCAAATCAAGCATTATAAAAAGCACAACTTACCTGTCTTCGAAGGTCTCGTGTTTTCTTGGTCATCTTGTCAATAGCAATGTTGAGTGGGTCCCCCTTCTCCTTCCTTCCAGTCTGTTAAAAAACCCACAAATTTTAGTGTTAGAGAAAAATACTCATACAAATATACACTTTTTTAAAAAAATAAACCTGTGCATTTTTTTCTTTGCTTCCATCAAGTTGTTACTTCCAATGTAATGTGTTTAGCATGTTTATGTGAGGGAGGAATAGAAAATTATTTAAAAACAATCCTGAAGTGATAAGAACAAAGAGTAAGGTGACTCACCAGAGAGTTCAGAACTTTTCCACCACTAAATTATGTGCATATATTATATAGTTAATACTCCAAAAATCTGGCAAGACCTTTCCCTATAAAATGAATATTAAGAGTTTCTAATCTCCGTCCTGCCAGGCACTGGGAATGTTAAACATGATAATAAGCACCAACACAGCTTGAGGACAGAAGGAAAATGGTCCCTATGCCTGTAGCAGGGATCATATTGGCAGACATTAGGTGTAGTATAAAGAAGAATTCCACTTAAAACACTTTCCTGCAGGAAGTCTCAAAGCAAAACTCTTCAGGAAGATTAAAAAGGGAGGAAAAAAAAGCTTTTTGTGGCTCATAACCAATGGGGAAAAAATACCTTTTTAGGTTCAATGACACAAAAAGCATTAAGTGACTTTGTTAGCTGTATTACCTTTCTTTTAAGAGAAAACTGCTTCTCTAAAGATTTGTCACATCTCTTACACATTGAACTCTGTTTGAAAGCTTTTCATCAAGAATCAAAATGATCTCCCATTCTTCCTGGCAGTACTCTTTCCTTCCCAAGGCTGTTTTCAAACACTCCTATTTAGAATTGTTCCTTGCATATGATTAAGAGTGATTTTCTATCTCCAGCTGAGCCTAATAGCATACTTTTCTGGGAACTATTGAGAAGTCACTTTTGGGGTGGGATGGGGATTAAACACACCCTTTCAATAGTGGTCTCTCACATGGACTGCCTGGTTATCAGCTCTGCACTGGCAAGTGGCCTCTGTTCCAGCCTTTGCTTGAAGCTTTCATTCCAGAGAACGCCTGCTTTCTGTTATTCCCTCTAATTCTAATTATGACACGAGGCCAAACCTTTTATGATTCTCTAGAAATCTGCAAAATCCCATCCCCTTTTTCCTTTACAAAATCAAACACGACAATATCAAGTGCCACCAGAATTTAATACAAAACATAAATTTACCTCTTAGCTTTCTAAAAAGAATCCACTACAAATTCTGGAGTTAATCATACAAATTGACACCAGAAAACAGAGAGAGAAAGCATTTGCTGTCACACAAGAGGAGGCATCTGTGTCACCCGCTGGTATTTTTATCTCGCTTTTCTTGTGTTCATCCTTTGACTGAGTTCTTCTGGTCCCCAGCTGAAGAACTACATCTCTTTAGCCTAAGCAGTGTCAGCACAGGCTTTTAGTTTTAGATGTCCCCAATTCAGTCCCTGGTATTTTGTTCAAGACAGCAGCTGTCATATGCGCACGCAATCAAAGCTTGCTTTTCAAGCTGGAATTTCACTAGAAAGCTGAGGCAGAGAAGTTTGGTATAGGAAGCCTCTCCTGGCTGTTGGAATGGTTCAACAGGGACTGCCACATGAGCCAGTCCCAGCCAGGTTCTAGTTACTTAAGACTGCAAAGCTGTATTCTAAGAAAACTTAAAAGAAGAAAATTACTCCAGCTGTGCTCTGTGCACTCGCTGAACCAAGTTTCCTTGGTGACATTACTTTCCAGGGATGCTTTATTTTCCCAGTCAGATAATTCAATTTCTTTAATATTGTTTAAATTCTTCTCTTCCTTCCCATTGTTTAAGCTATAATGGCCTGACTTAGGAAGATCCATAACCACAGAAAACATGTGAAGACTATTTTTCTAGGGCTAAGATAACCTTTGATTGTTGTACTTTTTTTTTTATT
Organism: Myrmophylax atrothorax; assembly: GCA_026770055.1. Classification (NCBI taxonomy): domain Eukaryota; kingdom Metazoa; phylum Chordata; class Aves; order Passeriformes; family Thamnophilidae; genus Myrmophylax; species Myrmophylax atrothorax. The sequence goes on from JAOXXN010000471.1 coordinate 69,048,899, forward strand.
TACAATAAAATCAAGGGAATAATTTGCTAAACTGGGGAAAATTGCTGTGAATATTACCACAATGTAAATAATCAAAGGGGAAACACCATGATACTTAACATAGGGATGGTATTTTACAGCTCTCAAACAAAACAACTAGTTCTTCACTGATCTCATGCAAGACAGATATATTTTGTGTTCACCACCAACAATTAATGCTGGGCACTCATTTAGGGGGTCAAAAAGTTGTCCTTGAACAGGAACTTGGGACTTCTTCCAGGCTATCAGCTATGGGATATAGTGACACTGAATAAATTAAGCATGTGATGAACTGCACCTGGAGAAAAGGCTCCTGGTCATTGGCAAAAAGTAGAAATTTGGAGGTTGACCTCAAAGTTTATAATTTTGGTTCCTAATCTGGGTGTTTTGTGCTGCTCACAGGAGGGAATCCTCACTGAGAGCAGTCCCATGGTAGCCTACACCTAGAACCTCTCCTAAGCCTATCTTCAAATTTATCCTGTAACTTTTTGAGTCTAGTTTTAAATAAATAGTGTTCACATGCACAGTGGCCCTCAGGGCACATCTACTGGGAACACAAACCAACTGGGAACCCTTCTGTGACCCTCAGGCCACCCAACACAAACTGTCAATATCCATCTGGCCAGTTCCTTTTCCATCCAAACCAGAAAAAAAGCCTGTTCCCAATTGCTCTGTGAACTGCCCAAACCGTGCCCACTGAGATGCTAAAAGGGATGAACCAGCCTGTGCTGGACAACAGGCACCCAAACCAAGTGGACACAGATGAATCTGAGCTCTCAATGGCAATATTTCATTAACACATACAAATATGGATGTAAGTCTTACATCCTCTACAATTTTCACTTATCCACAAATTTTAGGTGTCCTTCACCTCTTACTTATGAAATAGCTACTGCCTTTTAGTTTGTATACAAAACCTCTTCTTCACCACATGATTTCAAAGAAGGAGAAATTTGTTTAGTAAATCACATTATTGAAAAATAACTAGCATGGCATGTGATGCTACATAGCTTCAGGGAGGTCTGTCAAACACCATCTGCTCTGTGCTGAAAATATAAGTTTATTAAAGTTTATTTATTTAAGTCCTTAAATACTCTTATATTATTGTTGCTGTGTGATAATTTTTTGTCCTTCATTCCTAGAAGGGATAGAAGGAAATTTAGTGGTTTCCTGAAAAAAATGTTAAAGTTTAGTATTGAGGCTTTTGCCATTTCTCATTTCATTGCCACAAAGAGAAGAAAGATATTTTGGGCTAAAAAGGAAGCAAAAATTGCTGCTGGCATTTGGTTAAAAAGAGAAGGAGGAGAAATGCACAGAAGTCCTTGAATGTCAAAATATCTGTATTCAGAGTCCCCATGGACAGAATGACATCTATTCATGATGTGATGAGGAGAACTTTGCTACAGGAGAATATATGAATCAAGTCCCTGGTTTCCTGTGACCATTAACAGCATTTGCATACAGCTTGTACTCGAGATGTTTGCAAACAATTTTCTCAGTCTCTGTCACTTCCATTCTGATTTCCTCAGAGCTCTTCCCTGCCTGTTTGATGTATCCTCACTTGCTCTGGATGAGCTGATTCCCATGGGATCCTGAGCAGGGGCTGTGCTGGCTGCAGAGGGCCCCAGGCCAGGGTGGGTCTTGCACTGCATTCCTCCCCAAGGCTGCAGTCCCTCTCCCACATCCCATAATGTAAGATAGAGCTCCCTGAAAATCATTTTAAAGCCTCATTTGCCACCTGGCATGAGGAGCTGTGTAGCTTTGCAATACATCCATGCCTTCCAAGTGGAAGAAATCAAGGTATGGATTGTCCCATTGCTCTAGAAAATGCCTACAGTTGCAACCAGTGTCCACAATATTACTTGAAGCCTAAAACAAGGATAGAATACAATCAGCCTCCTCTTTATATTAAGCAAATTCACAGTTAAAACTGCATAATATTAAGGTAAGCTTCATTTAGTTAGGAAAAATAATAAATTAATAATAAAAAGTACGTAAGGATGGTAAGAAATTTCAGCATCTGCTAGAATGATCTCTGCTAAGATATGGCACTGTTTTTCCTTTTTAAAAAAGACCTTTTTGCTCCTCCCTCCTTTCCTTCTTTTCATGGGTTCTTCACAATTTATACTGTTCAAGTAAAATATAAAACTCCCCAAATATTTATCACAACTATTTAGGACATTTATATCCTGTGATTTTCTCACTACGGAACTGTTTTGATCAGCATAAGACAACAGGATGTTATTTTCTAACCAAGAGTGTCACAGAATCAAGACAAGGACAGGCA
>JAOXXN010000471.1:69051229-69069442 GCA_026770055.1 Myrmophylax atrothorax
CAGAGACATAGGGCATTTTGGAGGAGACATGGTCAAACTCAGAAGATGCTCCAGACTGGAACTGTGTTGCTTGTTCTGAATAATTCCAGACACCACCAACATGGAAATCACAGAGCTTAAATTTCAGCACATGAAGCAAATAAAATTGCTACTACCAAAATTATTACTTTAAAGATAGATGTGTTTGTAACAAATATCCCTGTAGTGAAAAGTTAGGAGGGATCACTTAGAGTTGTGCAAAAATGCAAATCCACTATTTTGAGCATGGTATTTAAAAAAATAAATTATAATCAGTGCCAGTTGAACAAGACTGATGATAGTGACCTATAATGAAGGGGATGGAGTGCCAAGAAACACCAAATGTGCAGCAACTATAGACCTACAACAGAAGGTCACAGACAAAACCCCAATGTGTGTGACAGCTGGATGAATGATGTTAGAGAGTGTTGTTACTCTTTTCCTCTAAAGCTCAACATTTAAAAGCTCAGTGTTCCAATTTAACAATAACATCGTCATCAACAACAGAAATAATAACAATAGTGTAAAACTATGTAAGAAGTTCTCTGCTTTCTCTGCTGTTTTATAGATATAAGCCAAAATATCTGGGAAAGCTGATTCTCCTAACACAGTAACTGTTCATGTCCAGGACACTCTCACTGCTGCTCCCAGTAATTTAGACTTCAGGAGACAGGTGGAAAGATTAGCTATTGATCCAAAAGCTACCAAATCTTGATGTATTCTTATATTTTCATCATCCCACGGGTAGAGGATTCCATCATTTACAGTTTATTCAGAACTTCAATACCACAATGTTTTATTAAGGCATAAATTGCTGCTCAAAAATATATCTGTCCTAATATTTTATTTTAAATATTGAACAACATCACTCTTTTAAAACTATGCCCACGTTCAACAGCCCTTTTAAAAGTGATGAAGAGAAGCTTAGTACTAAGGGGAAGAACATTTTGAACAACAGATAGAGGCTGCATCAGTGCCTTTAGGCAGAAATCTGGGTTTAAACATACCAATACATAGTCCCCTTCTGACAGAAGACGATTAATTTTGGGTCAGGAAAAGGCTAAAGTATATATTCTAGGGGAAGTAAGTAGAGACTAAATGTCACTGGAAGTTGGAAATCCTAGCTGTTTACCAGGGAGATGGGTCAGGAAAACAAAATCTGTGTGCTTCCTGTGTGGATGAGCTGAAGAAGACATCTTAAAATAAATTAATTTAAGGAAAAATAGTATGGCAAGAAGCCTCTTGGGAGCATGGTAAGAACATGAATTACTGTTTTACTCAGCTCAGGGATTTTATCCTATGTTTATTCTTATGAATTATTTTAGGGTTAGAATTTATTCAAAATTACTGCATTGGAGGTTTGCAATCACCTGTTTTCCAGCTTCAATTGTGCTGGAGAAACACTTCTTGTGCAATGAAAATTTGTCCATTCCCTTTTCCTCTTAATAAGCTATTTTTTTCTCTTGAGGAAAAAAAAAAAAGTAATTCTGCATAAAGGGGGTAAAAAAGGTCAGTGTCCTTCCTGTGCTGGGGACCCCAGAGCTGGAGGCAGCTCTGCAGGTGGGTCTCACCTGAGCAGAGGGGCAGAATCGCTCCCTGCCCTGCTGCCCACGCTGCTTTGGATGCAGAGACATCTCAGCATGTCCAGTACGTGGCTGCTTTGCAGCAAAACACTCAATTACAGATCTAGAATGCCAGTCACTAAATAATCTGCCCAGAGATGTCTGATACAGTAAGCTATCCTCGAATAAAACAATTGCTTTCAGCAGTTTTTAATCACCTGGTGACCAGTGAATTTGGTTCCAGCGTAGCATAAAGGACCACAACTGAAAGCTGGGGAAGCCACATCCTAGCAATGGCAGAGAGAAAATAAAGGCAATAAAACCAAAAGGAGACATGAGCTGGACATGGTATCAGTACCTGAGGTGCATAAATCTTATCCTTGGCCTGGATCCAAGCAACTTTTATCTAGAGCTGTACATAATTAAGACTAAGTATGTAATAAAATAAAGAAATAATGAAAACTGTATCCATTAAGTGCTGAGGAAGGTTTTCTTGTCATATTTTATGTATTATTTTTATGCAGGCCACATCCCCACAATATCTGAATGCCTTCAAGTGGTGAATTGGTCAATTAAATGGTTTGTTTAACATCAGCCATGTGTACTTTCTTCTTTTATCTTTCTCAAAGTGGGAAAACGTGTGCAAGGGAGTATTTTCCTGCCATTGTTTGTGGTTATTTATTTTTCTTGCTTTGCAACTCACTGTTGTAACCCCTCCCTGTCTTCTGGCAGTAACCAAGGATTTTCAGACACATCACAGTGACAACAGTTTGATTTGAAACACCAGTTACAATTAGGGCTTGGTCATACTGGTTCCCAAGTGGCAGCCGCTACCATTAATTGATATTTACCCATAATCATGTACTGGTATCTAAGATTCCCCCCAAAAAAAGAACTGTGTGAAGAACTTATATTTGTAATGATATTAGAAGTTGGCTAAAATGGAAAACTTTTTCACTGTCAAGAATGAAGGCAGCAATTTGTTGGGTTTGGTGATTTTTTTTTTTTCAGTTGTAGATGATAAATTGAATACTTCTGCATTTCTGTGTATTTTTGAACTGGAGTTTCCAAGATCACTGTGGTGAGGACATAGTCCTGCTCTTCCAGCTACTGGCCAAGACTGAATTTTACAGCATACTGAGCCACCACAAAATCTGCAAAGGCAACTGGTGGGACTTTCCTAAATGACAAGGCAAGTGTGCCTTCCAAGTCTCATTGATTTTCATTAGGTAAAACACATGCATTGTTTGGTTGTTTTTTGGAAGGGGGGAGAGCCATGAAGCTATTAGAAATTCTTCCCCAAGGAAGAATATCCTGTGATCACTTTAGAGTTGTGCCATTTAATTAAATTCAGATTATAATGAAGCATACACTGCCATTCGAGAAAGCAGTGATAGTTTTCAGGGAAGGACCATCCCATTTAATTTTACCAGCTAGAAATACTGAATCAAATCTAGTTATTTTAGCTCCTTCTATACTGAATATATAGTGATAGGCATTTTTAGAGCACCCATCTGTCTTGCATATTTATTTTAATATGGAATGCATATCACCACATGGGATTGCTCCTCTCCACCAACAATGGAGGGGATCTTGCAGTACTTGATGAATAACTCTTTAAAAAAACTAAGTTAAATGAGATAAACTGCCTACTTAATAACTACAAAGACTGTCCAGCCCTCCTTAAGATCAGGCTAGAGACTGTGTCTTGGACAAATGATGTGTATTTTGGATGATTTTCTTCCGGAGAATTTAAAAATACAGCATCATAATGGTGCCTTTTTTACAAGCTTCCACAAAAGACATTCCAGTCCTTCCAGGATGTGATATTTTGAGGTCCTGAAAATAATTTACTTTCTCCCCACTGTCTGAAAGAAACACACTTCATAATTTCGGCTCAGCACTGGATCTTAACAGTCTCAGGTTCTTCTCAAACCGGCAGCTGGTCACACGTGGGGTCCCTCAGGGATCAATACTGGGCTCAACATCGTTAATACCCTCAAAAGTGACCTGGCTGGTGGGATCAAGGGAACCCTGATGGTGTTTGCTGTGATGCCTGACCAATGGGAGGGAAGGCTGAGGGTGCTGGGTCACAGAAACACCATGATATAGTGCAGTTACAGCTGGATTGGTCTAACCTGAGCTTTCTCAGATACAGACATAACCAACATGGGCCTCATTTGGAACTGAGGTTTACTGATAAGGGGACAACAAGGAAAGGCACTGGAAGAGCCCAACTAATAACCTGAGACAGCTTTGCTGATATGTCCTCATGACACCCCTGGCAGTGTGTGTGTAATGGGATGTCTATCCCTGAGAATGCTCTGATACAGGTGTGAGCATGCAAGGCTGCTCCTCATCCAGACTCTGTCCTAATGCCCTTGGGAGCTGATGCCTGGGAAGATTCCCCTTACTCCTTTCTCTTTGAGGGGCTGACTTTGTAACTATATGTATTACAATTTAAATCTGGCAGAATATTGCTTGTAATTAAATAGCATCTTCTCCCTTGCAATGCTTACTCAGAGGAAAACTTAAGGGTTTTCATAGAAGAAACTGCATATTTCTATTCAAAAGATATCAGTACAGAAAATTGATGCTGTTACACTTAAATGCATATAAAAAATAGAATTTCTGAGGAAAGAAATGTGCATGATGTAAACTGTTATAAAAACATCAGCTTCTCTGAAGCCACACTAATTTACACCAGCTGAGAATCTCCCCACTCATCATTTGAATAAAATCTTGCAGATGCTTCCATTTAGAAGGTCAGAAATGTTTACTCCAGAATTCAAAATTATTCTAATTTCTTTACAGGCTTCTGCTTGCAAAGGGTCCACTACAAACTCCTCATTTAACCACCAGCTGCTTTCCAGCTGTAAATTGCAATCTGCTTTTAAATGGCTCCTGGATGCCTTCTCTTGATCTAAAATAAGTGGAGGAAAAGGAGATAGGACACAATTTTTTCTTTCCCTTCAGATATGGAAGCCTGTAGTGAAAGGCAATGTAAATAGAAAATTTTAGAATTTGCCCACTTTGAGTTCTTGAGAAAAGTCTACTCTATTATTATAGGCATAATAATGTTTCTAAGTCATGAAGTAGTTATAAATAAAACCTTATAGCATGTATCCTGTTCATATTATATCAGTTAAGAAGCTGACACAATACAAGGCAACTAAGGAGGGGAAGAGAAGGACAGAATGTTTTACAACATGTAACCAAAACCACTTCAGGGATCCAAACTCATGTTAGCTAAATCTTTGTTATGTCTTTGTTACAGATTAGTGGAAATACTTCTCAGAACTCTAAATGGAAGTGATATCAATGTCAGTTTTAGGTCTTATTCACTAGAAAACACTTGTAGCCAATCTACTCCTGGCTGGTTTTAGACTAAAGGTTGTATTATGAGTCACAGGGATGAGTGTTAATCACTGAATTAAATGCAGGACTTCCTGAGACACCTCAGCATCCCCTGAAAACATCCCTTCAGTATTTTTCAGCTCTCTCTCGGAGGAATAGGAGAACCACATAATGTTGTTTGGTTACAAGCCTTTGCTTGTAACTTTTTGTTTGTTTGTATACTTAAGAAAAAGGCTCCATTTGATGGCAACATTTGCCTACAAGTTTGGCTTCCACAGTGTATCTTAAAGCATTTCTTTTAGCTAAGAAGCTTTTTAACCAAATAGGCATCTCTGACAAATGAAGTGACGCTTTGAAGTTCATCAGAGCATTGACAACATCTGCAGGTATAAATGAACATTTCTGAAGAACATATTGAAGCTCCACCTACGCCATTCTACTCAGATGCAGAATTACTGTTAATGGCACAAAAGTATTACAGAGCCTCAGAGTTCGATCCCCCCCAAAACTCACCTGTCTGTGCCTGGGAGGCACAGAATTGTTTTTTGTGAGCACATAGAGTGCTTTGATTATCAAATATCACTGAAAAACAGGATTTCAAGCAGTTGGCTGCATCTGTCACCATCTAATAGATCTCTGTATGTGATGTGTATTGACTATTACATCTGCATTTCTTCCTTTTTAATTGCATCATGCTTATATTCCTCGGATGATCCACGAGGAAACATGTCTCGTCTATGTCCAATCTAGAATGTGTTCATCAATGTAGGCAGCTGAAACTCAATGCCAACTCAATATTTGTACCTATAACAGAGAATTAAATGCTTTTTCCAATTAATTGCTACTTTCTTTTCCCTTACCTTGCCAGATCTCTCCAGGCCACCTGGGAGGGGTGGGATTTTTTCTGTGTGTGTGTTCTCTTTGTCCTCCAACCTGTTCTGAGTGCTTTTAATTACGGTCTACACTGAAACAATATTTGAAATTATAATTTGAAACCACTGCTGCTTTCCAGAGCTGACACCCAACTACTGTGCAGCCTACACAGCATCAGTGGATGTGTCAAACTGTCTGAGGGAAGTGACACGTGTCTGGAAACAGGGTTTCCACCCTGACACATCTCCACCCCACCTGCAAGCAGACAATGAGTGTGAGGTTTAATTGGACACAAGTGATAATTTAACTCCTGTTTTGAGTGACTGGAGACAGACCAAAGCCTGGGAAAGAAAATAACTCAGTCCCCGTTATGGTAATTAATCTTTCACTTTGAGCGCAGGCTTCTTTGTGTCCACATGTTCCTTTGTAGGACATCACAACCACGAGGCAACAGGGATGAAATAAAACAAAATAAAATACAAAATAAAAGAACTTTCCAGACTCCAACCAGACTTCCAAAAGAATGCAGGAGCAAAGGACCAGCTCTGTCTGTTTTTACAGAGCAAAGCCATGGTCTATTCCTGTCACTGCCTCAGATCAATGTGCTAAGTGATACCCATTCAAATTACTTGTCAGTTTAATCAGAGGAAGTGGAACACAATTACAGGGCATTAGTGTAAAAGCCAGCACAAAATAACAGAATGTCCATGTGGGATATCTGAGCAAAAGCCTGTTGAAAATAACTCTGTGACATTTTCATCAACAGTCTTTTTTACAGCGAAAAAAACCCAAAAAACCCTTTTGAAATGCTGTTACAAACTAATTAGGCATAAAATAATGCTTTATTTCTACAGACTGATTAGAGTCCTTATTTCTTCTTGTACATATCAGAATTTTTTTTGGCTTTTGTTCCATTATTAGAATAAAATTAAATGCATAAAGACCTTTACTGAAATGATAACTGGTGCACTTACAAAGCCTCTGTGCTCCCTCTCGAGTCAGCAGGAGTTTTATCATTATTTCCACTCAATGATTGGAACATTCATTTTGTATGGACACTACAAATTCCCATTGAATAAAAGATTTATTTTTGAAATCATCAAGAAGATGACTTGGATTAAGTGGGTGAAATGGGAGCAGGGAAGGGAAGGGACTGGTCCTTCCCCCCCCCTTCAGGCAGGGGTGCAAGTCTGGGGGATTGAAAAGGACAAAGTAATGCAAACCTGCCTCCAAGACCCTGCCTGGTGTCTCCAGGTGGGATATGCTGGGGTGGGCACTGGTGCCTGGAGGACCCATGACCCTCTCATCCCATCTGCACTACAGCTCGCTTTCAGTAGAGTAGGTAGAAATGAACCCAGCCCAGGGGCATAAAGGAAATTAGGAATTGTGAATCCCCACCACAGGAAATCAGCCCGAAGCCCTACGTGAAACTCAGATATTAAAATAAAAACATAGGAGGTGGAATATCTCTTATGTGATTTAGAACATCACTTAAGTTTTTTTTTTCTAAAAGATAACTATCAATACACATCTTCAGGATACAGCACATGCTGGAAAAAACCTTCCCCTTCCAGCCCTAACTTGCTTCTTAAGATCCAAAGGGGATGGGGGCATGGACTTTACTCAGCACAATGAATCTCCAGTAATGAGGTGACTTCATTTTTTTCAGTGGCCACAATGCATAGCCCAGCTCCAGGTACCCCTGGGGTACAGAATTCATTTCAAGTGCTCATGTTGTAATTCTGAGCTCAGAAACTCCGAGGTCTTTCTTTGGATTTGGCCCTTTACCTTCTATATTCATGAGACAGTAACTAATGTGACCACCCCTGCCTGGTCCACAGGACAACTGAAGGAATAGCCCTGCACAGGCCCAGAAATGCCTCCTCAAAGAGTTATTACTGTGAATGTGGAATATGCCAAGTTAACACTTGGTAGTGATGGCATTGAAATTCCTAAGGTAAGTGCCACTGGAGCCCAACTCTCAGCTAATGGGAATGGAGGGAAGAGTATGAATATGCAACATGTAAAACCACTGCACATTTTGCCTTTTAAAATAATTATAATAAGTTAATCCTATTTTCTTTATATTCCCTAGCTACACCTTCATCTTTTGGCAGTACTAAAACCCCAAAAATATTGCAAAGGGGGTTAAAAGCAAGATAGTTCTTTTGGTAGATTGCCACAAAGACTTCTTGTAGGAAATGAAGTGTAAAAATGTTAAAGAATGTTAAATGAAATCACAGCAGACTGAAACCCATGGTTCCAGTGCAAGACCTGAAATAAATTTGAAACAGATGCTAATTGCCACCACCTTCATTCTGATGTTCATAAATGAGACTGGAGGAGACCTCAAAGGTGCCAAATAAATTCCAGCTATCCAGAGAACATTAAAATGGGCTTGGATTTGGTTTCTCAGCTCCAAAGCTATTTATATCCTGCTAAGTTATCTGGATGCTTCTGAAAATTCGTCCAATGAGATACATGTGCACATTTTTAAAACGATTGAAAGTTTATAGAGTCTAAATTCCTAAGATATCCTGGATATGCCTTTCTTAATCAATCAGCATTGGCTTTGAAGGTGAACTCCTGAGTTATTCACTGCAGGAGATTTTTCCCCAAGGAATAGTTTGTATAGACACAAACACGGTAGTTTGAAAGTCTTAGTTCAAATCATGTAGTACTAAAAGTTATCCACAGACATCTGCAGCTATTTACAACCCCTTTTAATGACAAATGCTTATAGAAACTAATTGTAAGTGGTAGAAGTGCTGCCTGACCTCTACATCTGCTTTGCTTCTCTTTCTCCTGAAAAACTCTGATGCCACATATTAAACCTATATTTAATATATAGGGGTATCAAATATTTTCTATAGTGTTATTCTAATAATTTACTAGTTTGGCTTTTCAGTGACCTAAGTAGCAATTTCAGTAGGAATACAAAGTAGCATTCCCCACTTCCTATTTATTATTTTATTCTTACATGCCATAACCTGTAATTCCATTGGCATTATCTACAAAATTATAATTGAATAAGTATTTCCTATAAAAATCAATGATTTCACTAAAACAGGAACACTTGTGGAGCCTCTGCTTGTTGCCCTTGGTCATGATGACACCAAGAAGAGAACAGCTGAATCCACAGTCTGTGGGAACTAGACTCTACTTCCAATTCTCAGTCATAGTTTCTAACAGACTACATTTTAGTGAGGTTTTCTTTAGTATGACAATTAGTGTTAAGGGTGAGTCAATTCCAGGATGATCAAAAGCCTAAAGAAATTTAAAGAAAAAAAACAAACTAAAGCTCAGCAGGAGAAGTTCTGCTGCTTTCCACACTGCATGATGCTTTTCACTGCAGAACCACCAAGGAAATTACTGAGAAAAAGTTACTGTGAACAAAATGGGCTGCACTGTGTTAAGTAATTATTTCTAAAGTGTGAAATGGGTAGGAAGTATCTCATCTTAAAGTAGTGCCATGATGCATATTACCTCTCCAGTATAAAGTGAACAGTCTTTTTTTTTTCTTCCTTTTTCTTCTTTATCTTGCAAGAGCAAGCACAGGAATGAAAACTTTGTTTTTCTAATGATCTTGCATGTGGGAGAGAAGTGTAAAGACCCAACCTGTGAAACTATGCTGTGATCCACTGTTTGTATTGCTTGGGGAAGAATCTTCTAGAGTTTCATGAGCTCTCAGGAAATCACAGAATAGTTAAGGATGGCAAACGCCTCTAAGATTGAGTCCAACAGTTAATCCAACACTACCATGTCAGATTTGGATGATGCACCCCATCTAAGGAATGCAGGATGAAGTTGTGATCCCCTATATTAAAAACTAAGGGATGCACCTCAGTGAAGATTTAATCTGTGAAATAATGGAGAACACAACTTGACTTTAAGCAGATCTTTCTAGTGCCACACACCCATTGTGTTCCTCAGTCTTGAAACCAGTGAGAAAAGAAGGTCATTTTAATAGAAAAGTTGTGCTCACAGCATGGGTTACAAAAATACCTGAGAGAACAGAGGGGATTCTTGCCATTAATTAATACCTAGATGCACACTAACAGGCTGTTTCAACAGAAAAGGTTGGGTTTTTTCTGGGTTTTTTTGACAACTATTATTAAAAGTTGCAGGGATCAAGGAGAAGAAAGAGAAAAACCACATACGAATCAAAAAGGAGCTTTCTGCAAGACAAAAGGTGACACAAATTGGTAGTAATGAATTGTGTATACCAGCTGGCTAAAACACTGCCATCCATTTAAAGGATAATTACACAGACATTAAAATATTTATGGGGAGTTCATGTGAAATTCAGTCCCAGAACAAAAGCAAGAAGTAGTAGAGATTGAATAAGAGAATCTTAGTTTGGGTTTAGTGGCTGACAAGCCTGATTAAGACAGTGTTTTCCGTTAATCTGCTTCAAACAAAACAAATGCAGGCTTTTGCTTTGTTCATACACATAAAAGATTGACTCCAGAAAGATCAGAAAGGGTTATTTTCTCAGACTAAATAACACATGGATATCTGAATTATACTTTGCAGGGGTATGACTTGTGCACACTCGGAGCCAGTCGGTGACCCGCCAGAGATAAAGAGCAAAAGTGCATCTGCAGAGTGTAAACTCATTTTGGCATCAGTCCTGAAACTCTCTTGGAGCTTTGACCTTCAGAAGAACTTCCCATCACACAGATGGGTTGACTTGGGCTGGCCACAGGAAAGTGTTTAACAAGTCAGCGTTGCAGAGCAGTGGGAAATGATGCAGAACAAAACTCTAAATATATCAAGTGAGTTCCTCTCAGCTGAAATATTTGTATGTTTATAGCTTGTTGTCTGGGAGCAGCAGGCATTACATCCAGGAGGGGAGTGGCTGGAACACTGCAATACCAATGCAGAGCTTGGAAATTATATTTCATTATTTCCAGTTTTTCATATTTTACTTTTAAAATTAATTTAATTATTTAATTTTCTATTTCAGCAATTTAATATTTTTAAATTGTTGCATAGATTTGTGTACTTCTAAGTACAGTAACGGTAAGTTGGGGTTATTCTGCATTTAGAGGTAAGCAATGGCCAATGCCAAGTGATGCTGGAAGCTTCCTCATCATGCAGGAAAATTACACTAAGTCAACAAAATACAGCAGGACAGTGATCCTGGCCATGATGTCAGAACACCCACTGATGGTTGGAGTCCTGATGTGTGCAGAGAAGATGGGGATTGAACAACCTGAAATCCATGACCACACCAGGAGAGGTCCTTATAAATGCTTCTGGTGAGCCTGTTTAACTAATCTCACAAGCTCATGCAAAACAAAAAGAATAAAATTAGTATTTCATGGGCTTCTCGCTAGACAGAGATCCATTTCTTTAAAAAAAAACAACTGCCTTAAATGCACACATTTACAGATATTTTTAGATACAAGGATGAAACTTTTCTTATATAACTTCCTAAATCAAGATAAGAATGCCCTTTAATCATTTAATATAACTAAAGATTAGAAATTTTGGTAAAGAGTGCTTTTTTTTTAAAAAAAAAAAATAGTTTGCTAGAATGACTGCCTATGCCAGCACCCATTTTGAGTGATGAACTCCAGAGCAGTTTATCACAACAAATTGCATCTCCTACTAAAATTCCCTCCTTCTAATATCATTCTGTTGTACAAAACCACATTTTTGACATCAGAAACAAATTGCAACAACGTGCAGAGGAATGAATTGTTGCCTTTGAAGGCGATTTCCAAAATACCACATGACTTCAAATTTTATCAAGACAAAAAGAGAGCTGGGTGAGACATATTTATGCATTTTTGTGTGTTACGTAATGCTTTTGTAATTTAAACCCACCAAGTGTTACCATTATACAATCAAAATTAATCAAAATTCAAAATTGTCACGTTTTCTTGACTGGTATAATTAATATTTTCAGGGCTTAGGAAAGCAATGCCCAATATTGTGCATTGTGTTAAAAATCTTATTTGAACTGCCACTTCTTTTTGATGTGACCCCCATTCTCAGCTGGGCAGGAGAGGGAAAATACAACAATTACTATCAGGGGCAAAACAGTCTCAACTGGGGGAAACCAGTTTAATTTATTAACCAACAAATCACAGTAAGATGATCAGAATTAAACCCAAATCTGAAAACACCTGCCCTTCTGCCAGAGAAATGCTGCAGAACAACAAACACTGATGTGGGAAAATATCTTTTTCTGAATACAGATAATCATAAAAAGTCTTGTCTTGGCATCCTCATGACTTATGACTTAAATTGACTTTTGAATTATATTGACTTAACTGGATTTGCTATCACTTTTGACATTTTTTCTTGTAAGAAAAGAATAGCATTGTAAGAACTGGTAATTTCTGTAACCCTTGAATCTGGTGCATTAAATGTAACCGTGACTCTTCCCTTCAGTAATAAATCCTAATAACCCAACTGGATTTACAGCAGCCTATTAAACAGCACATTCATGAATATAGACCAATTTTCAGCTTCTTAGCCTAGAAATCATGATCACATCTAATCTCTCCTGTGCCTGACAATAAGTTTATGATGTTTGGTGGAAAAGCTCCCTGACTTTAGAGGTCATTGAATGAGATCACAAACTATGTTATACAGCACACTTATTACTAAAAAGAAAAATATTCAGTAGAAGGGATATAAGACAAATGCTCCTATTGCTTTTTGTGTTGCTCTATATTACATGGATTTTTATAGGCTTTATTATTCCCCAGATGACATGCTGAAATAAATACAAAAATGCAGAGATTATTTTTTTCTTTTCTCAAGTATTTTAGGAATTTTAAAGTCCCACTTTGAAGTTGGATGCCTCAGCTCTGGGCAGGCCCCATTCAAGGTCAGGAGAGACAGAGCTTTGAGCAACCTGATCTAGTGAAAGATGTCCCTGCCCATGGCACAGGGGTTGGACAGATGGTCTTTACAGATCCATTCTATTATTCTTTGCCATTTGAGTGTATATTTTATTCAGTATGGGCTTTTTTTCCTAAATAGAAAAAACGAAATTATTTAAATTCCACCCTCAGTCTTAGTGGAATGAGAATTAATCCTCTAGTCTGAGGAACAAAATTAGTATTTCTCAAAATGTCCCAAATTCCCTCTCTGCATTCTGCCACACCAAGTGGGGTATTTTCACAGTGACTCTGAGATCCTGGTTGTGCTCTCCTGGGAAATGATGCACAACAGGGATAGGATCAACTGGGATGGGAATTCAGGCCCATATTACCTGTCTCAGCAGTAAACAAGAGCCATGACTCCACCTAAACTCTTAATAAAAACTGTCACTTTGTGATTTCCTGCAGAGATAAACACCATAAAACATATTAATTTTGAAGTAATGCACTGCATTTCATTGAACACTGTAAAATAATTATTTAAATACAATAATCTTTTCAAAAGAAAGTGCTGAAAAGGAACAGACCTGTTTCCTGCTTCAGAAACAAAAGGTGAAATGCTCTGCTTTGTCAATATGATCTGCAAATATTTATTTTTAAAAGAAAAACCTAAACATTCTTCTATACAAGTCTTTATTTAAATGTCAATTACTATAGCATCACAGACCAATCATACAGCTAAATGATGCTTTAACCAGCTGGTGGTTATAAATGTTCTGACCACAACAGATTACCTACAAAATATTTGCCATTTGATCCATTTGTAGGACTTGCACTGAACTAGAAAACCAGTGGAAGAGGAATAAACCCCTCCACTGATTCCTAGACTACACATTATAAATGTAGTATGACAATTTCAACAACTTCTGATATTTATTATCTTTCCAAAATTCTTCTCTGAGCACCCTCATGGGGTGACTCCCTCTTTATATCCCCTACAGACGACATTAGCCCACTCTGCTGAACATACTAAAGTTAAGATCCCTAGGCACAATAATGGCAGTCTGAAGAGTTTAAAATCATAATATAGGCTATGAAAACAAAAGAATGCTGCTTAAAATATGTATTCTCTTTAAAAAAGTATTTTTTATGTTATGTTTTTTGTGTTTTGGTTTTATGTCTTAAGAAACTGTGTTTCAGAGATCTCCACGCATGCCCATCAGTCAGAAGTTTCCTTTATTAAAACAAAGTTAAGAAGATTTTGCATGAAACAAAGACATGTGAACTTAGAAAAACTTAAATATTTGGAGATGCAGAGACAGAAGCCACCACAAAACACAAAAAATATTTGCCATCTTAATTATCCTCCTACTTTCTCCTATCAGCAAACCCCTTCCATGTTCTGGGGCAGTAGCCACCTACTCCCTCTAAATCACTTCAGTGAAGCCTGTAAATGCTATCCAACATTTATTTTATGTTACACAAACATATGCAAATCCTTATCCATATGTATGAGCTTCCAGACACACTTCCAGAGTAAAACTCCAATCCCTCCAGCAGGGTCAGTGTCCTCACACTCCCAGCTCCCATTCCAAACTGAAATGTGCATTTCAGTGAGTGGGAAAGGGCAGGGAGAAGGCACATTAGTAACAATAACATTGGCACAGAGGTGACCTACAGGCATGAGAGCTGGACAGTTTAGCCATTTGCCTCTTCAGTCCAGAGATTCTTATGTCTCTTTTACTTTCCCTTGCCCATATCCAAAGTATGGTTCAAGTTTTTTATCCTGGAAGTGGCAGTTCTAATGTTTATTGTTTGATTTCTTCCCATTTAAACAACCTCAAATTGACTGCTGAGCTACTGGTGTGAGCAATTTGTCTTAGAACAGAATCACAATTATTTTCATAACTTCCCTCTTTCTGCTAAATAAACTGGGTTTGGTCAGACAGGCTCAAAATATTGGGCAAAACACCTGTTTGTGCGCTCCAGCAGTGTGTTTTGGTTCTGTGAGCTGAGATGCAACCAGGGCTCAAGGTGCTTTCTTTGCCTCCTGGCTCATCCAACTCCTGCACCCATGAAATACTTTCTGGACTCATGACATGCCAACACCTGAAGAGCCCACAAGGCTTCAATGCAGACACCTCCTGGCTTGTTAAGCTGTAAATGCAGTCCCTCAAAAGATCTAAATCGAATCCTCTCCTCTGCCTTGTTGCTTCCATTTATCTACTTCAGAGCTGCCCCACATTTTTGGACCAGTTGACTATTCAGCTTTCAGTGCCTCCTGCAACACAGGAGCAACACAAAGGCTTTTTTGAACATTGAGCTTGAATGTTGTGCAGTGACAGATACATATGAATATCAATTAAATCTGGGAAAGAAGGAAAAAAGTCAAAGTGGGACCATTACACAAGCCTGGGAAAATATTATTAAAAAAATTGGAATTATATGCATTCTTTTTTTTTTCCCCCAGTGATTTAGTACAGTGATTAGTAATACAGCTAATTGTATTTGTGCAAGCACAATAAATGGAATTGAAACAGCAAATGTTGCAAAGTAAATGAAGTAATAGCATCAGTCCTCTCTGAAATCATTATTGCACTTGAGAAACATAATAAAATTCAAGAGTATGAGACTTTCCAGGAAATTTCCCACACAGTTTTTAAAGACATCTGCTCAAAGCAGAAATGTAGGGTAAATTTCTGGTGAGGGGAAAAAACCAACAACAACAACAACATAAGCTGTATCTTCCTGATTTCCCCCACACATTACACAGTCCAGAGCAATCTCTCTGGGGCACTGTATGACCTTTTCTGCTTGTGTGGATCCCTCCAAGGCTCTGGGATGCTCCAGCAGAAGCCCTGAATCAGCTCTGTGAAGCTTCACATGAGCAACAGAAATGGACTTTCAGCCTGGCTTTCTGTGTCTGCAGACACAGACCCACATTTAACTCGCTTGTCCCACTTAAACTGAGCACTGGTTAAGAAGGGACATCCTCCCCACCCACCAGAACATGTTGCCTAATGCACTGTGAGCAAATTTCCTTTCCATGCTGGGATCAGGGTACCACATTGCACTGATCAGAGCCCGTTAACCACTGCCATATTTGCAAACAGAGGCATGAATTTCATTGCAATGTCTTTTAAATTTCCACTATTAGACCTCGTCACTGTTACTACCCTCTTTTTTTTTCCTTATTCCAAGGCTACTGAATATCTTTATATTCACAGATTTTGACTGCACACTCAACTATCCCAAATTATTAGACAATGTACCAATGTAGCAGCAAATTGGCATTATGTGGGTTTCTCCATATGCTAAGCAGGTCAAACTATATCACCCATATGTTAAATTCCTCTCTGCTGTGCATAAACCCAATGACCAGTCTTTGTATTTCTGTAACAGACTGAAGAACTGCCTCAGCAGACCTTGAGGAACCAGCTCCCATTCCTAAATCAGTTGTACTGGACACAGTTGTGTCATAAGATTATAAATATTAGATTACAAGGCATATATTCATGTAACTTTTGCCTCAAAATTAATTGTTTCTACCAGTCTTATCAAATTCTTGACACTTTCTCACAATACCAGTACCTGTAAATTCATGGTTTTTTCCCTGTTTTTTTCCAATACTGTATTTTTCCAATACTGTATTTTTCCATATTAATAAGTTTCTGCCTTAGATCCTTCTCCATCAATTCTGCTTCCATTTTCCTTCTTCTCTCACTAGTCACCATCTCGACCTCAACAAATTCACAGCCACTACTTTCCTGTCTTTCAAATCCAGCTGTAATTCCTGACTCTCCATTTATAAGCTGTCCCTTAACCCAACCCCTTCACAGAAAGCCGAGGAGCCTTGACCAGCTTGGCATGCTCTGGCCATAGATATGTCTGAGATTCACAGGAGAAAGGTTTACTCATGCTGCTCTCAGGGATTCCTGCCTTAAAAATCTCCAATTTACAGGGGCAGTTTTGTTCACTCCCAGCTGTGAAATTTCATTTTTTCCAGAAGATCTGGCCTGATTTGGGAACAAAAATATGGGATGTAGAACAAGTACTGATGGAGGAACTTGTAACCCATAAGGAAGGAAGCTCATGCCCTGATAACACTTTAACCTCCAGGATAAAATGGCTTTCTGGGGAGTGGTGGTGCCAAAAATCCCCTCAGCCAAGCTTTCTCCATGTCTGTGACACGGGCAGGTCCAGGCAAACAAAATGTGGGATGGAGATTTACTCCTTTATCTGCAATTCATGAAACATGGTGCAAAATGAGGCACACTCTGCATTAACTGTTTCAAGGGATATACTGGGATTGCCTTTGGGATTTCTCCTGCAAATGTTTCCTGAGGCTGAGGTGCAGAAAAAACATCACTTCCAAGCTGTGTGCCCTTTGGTATGTGGCCTCTCCCTAAACCAAAGCAGGACTGCAGAAGGGAGGAACAGCAAGGTTAAATAAGAAGATCATAATTAGTAATAGAGATCATAGATTTTACTACACTGGGGAAAAAATCCCATAAGCATTTAATAAGGAGCACGAGATTTGGAGCTGCACTGAGGGAAATTTCATATTACACAGAGTATTTAAAAACTGTAACCTGACTCAGTGAAATACTTCCATAGAGATTTTAAGCCTCTGATGTGAAAAGGGTTGAGCAGAACAGCTCAGAGCCCACCTGCTGCCAGCCCTTTCCAGCTCCAAGGTGGAAATGCCTGCCTGTAACACAGCACAACTCCTCTGGTCCACCAAGGGCTGGTGAGACAGGGCATGGGAGTGCCTGGGTGTCAGGACAGAGAGCCCACGTGTGACAGCCAACCTCCTCTGAGAGGTTCCACCAAAACAAAACCTCACATAAACATCAAAGAATGAGCAACAAAAAAGCATAAGCCAGCCCTGGATAAGCTGTTCTATTTTTCTTTCCATGCCTCACTGAGGTCTTGTGACCTCGTGGGCATGAAAACCAAATTGCTGTGTGGGGGTGGGCTGAGCACGATGAGTTTTGTGCAAGAAGCTACAGAAGCAAAGGGTTGGATGCTCAGGGTGCTGGTTTGGGACTTCTGAAACACAAAAATCTCTCCTTCAGCACAGGACTCCTGTGTGGTGCTTGTTATGTTAGTTTAGTCTCTATCTTCTCTATCTATTTATGAGCAGGAATATTTCACACAGGTATTTTGAAGATCAATGACATAAAGTAAAATATTGGAAGTGCAAAAATACCACTGTATTGGAAGTTGTACATGTACTTTAGATAGCTAGAAGTGTCTACAGTATTGGACAAATGTCAAATAAATTGAAAGAAATAATATAATGGACTATACCATATGAGCCAAAGTTTCTTGGAAATGGTATTTAGATAACAAAAAAAAATCATATCAGCTTGTCATTTTGCGTGTGTGTGTGGGCTTGTAAATATCCAGCCCAGCAAACCAAACCAAACCTCCTTTAGTATATTCCCAGGAAAATAATATTACTGAAAAAAAAAAAAAAAAAGCTTTGTTTCGACTTAACAAACATAAACTGCCAATGAATAATAGAATCATAGAATTGATTTGGTTGGAAAAGACCT
>JAOXXN010000471.1:69069792-69084764 GCA_026770055.1 Myrmophylax atrothorax
CTCTCCCCATAGGGCTTGTGCTCCAGTCCCTTCACCAGCCTTGTTGCTCTTCTCTGGCCCCGCTCCAGCACCTCAATATCCTTTCTGAACTGAGGGGCTCAGAATCAAACACAGTCAAACATATTCTGCAGATGACATTGAGGTCTTACAGTTCAAGGCAGACAAATATACATGCAACTGAATTATATTTCAGGACTTCACAGAAATAGTTCATGCTTGTGAGAGTCCCCAGCTCCATCAACTTTTACACATAATGCAGGTTATCAGTAATTCAAATGTTATGTTCAGCTCGGAGACAGGATATATGAATGTAGTATGGCTTCTCACAGAGACTCTACAGCTAGAAATGAGGAGATGTATTTATTTCCACAGTAGAATCTTATTTCATATTAAAATAAAAATTAAGAAAATACATAATTCAGCATAAAGTGATTTGTGCATTTAAGTGAATGCTTACAATTCCTGAGCTTTGTGGGAAAGGCTGTTACACAGTGAAATGCTGAAGATGGGGGCTGCAGCTGTGTAGGCATCTGAGGCATCAGAGCAAAGGTGAAGAAAATCCCTTTTATTATAAGTCCTTGCAAGTTCTCTTATTTAAATTAAAGACTTTGTTCGTACTCTACAGTATTTCTGGGCAGGCAGAGGAATGAAGCATGTCTAACATTTCTTATGCATGTTACCTTGGCACTCTTTCCTTCTCATTACAGGACTCTAAATGCCCAACTCAGCCCCAGAATGAGGAGCAAATCCATTTTCTTCTTTGTGTCCTGCCCATAAAAGCCTTAGATGGCACCAAAGCTAAGTCAAATAACTTCAACTCCAGCAAAAACTGGGAGGAGAAAAGGGAATCTTGGTGTAGGTGGGTTCTTCCATTATCATTGTTTTTTGATGCAGACACTTCGTTCTTTTACACAGTTTCATTAACATAATATAATTAACCATGCCATATAATGAGCTTATTACCTAAAAGCAATTCACTTAGAAATGACACAAAAAGGTTTTTGCCAGGTCCATCAATGTTTCATACCATCATTAATGACCTGGGTGATGGAACATGGAATATACTTATTAAATTTGGAGGTAACGCCAAGCTAAGAAGCACTGAAAGTACTCAGGAGGGGTGAATAAAAACTCAAAGTGTTTCTGACAAATTGCAATTATGCCCTCAAAATCAAAAAAGAAAAGAAGAGATGCTGTCCAAAGGGTCACTAAGTCAGGAAAAACCAGCTATAAAACCCAGAAGAAGCAGTGGCTGTGTGGAAAACCTGCAGAAAATGCTCCTGGGCGTTTGTGAATCATGGGCTGAACTGAGTCACCATTGTCACCCAGCTGCTGTGGGAAAGCAAGTGATGCTCTCTCTGGCACGAAATCCAGTAGCCAGGGAAGTGCTGCCCTCAGAGTTAGCAAGGTCTCAGCCTGAACACCTTGGGATTGGTTTGGGCACTGTGTATAAAGAGAATGTGGACCATTTAGAGTGGATCCAAACCAGACCAAAAGCAGTGGCCAAGGATCCGTGTAAGGCTCCACCAACAGTAGAAGTTTAGGTGTCCTGGGCTTGTTAAACAATCAGAATTCAAAAAGTGATTTAAAAAGTTCATCTGGAATAGATCAGAGAATGATAGAATATCTTTAGTTGATAACAATCATCAAATCCAGCTCCTGGCCCTGCACAAACACCCCAACAATCCCACCCTGTTCCATTGTCCAAAGGCTCCTGGAGCTCTGGCAGCCTTGGGGACGTGCCAACTGCCCTGGGGAGCCTGGTCAGTGCCCACCACCCTCTGGGGGAAGAGCCTTTTCCTTCAGTTCTGGAGCTCCAGGAGGAGCTGATGTGTCAGCAATGACCAAACTAATACAGACTCAGAGCAAAGAGACAGAACAGGTGAGTTCCTAAACCCATCACACTAAGGTTTATGTTGCAACGACTTGGCCAGCTATAACTAATAGAAAAAAAAAAATGCAAAACAGAGCAGAGGGACTTTTAACTCTTACTCATGGGGGTTTATATTTCTTTAAGAAGACTGGCTTAGATAGGAACCACCAAGTAAAATATTATTTATAAGGAGGCACCAAAATACTGTCAAGGTTGAGACTCAAAGCTTTAAAGGTACTTCAGACTCCACATCCCATGATTTTGGTGAGAATCCATTTCAGCTTCAGAGGATCTTTTCGTCAGAAAATATATTTTTAAATTCTGTCTATCCTCCATATTCTAAAAAAACCCAACACTGAAGTCAAACTTATTTTAGATTTAAAGTAAAAAGATTTTTAAAAAGTAAAATGAAATAAGCCTGTAAATTGAGCTCCACTGTTGTACTGGATCAATACTGGTTAAAGTGGGAACTAAACAGAGAAACTTAATGCAATAGGTGATGTCTTAGATCTTGACTAACACTGTATTTCATTTTCCTTGGGAAGTAAGTGCAATGTTGGAGAAATAGATCATAGGGACATGGTTTAGTAGTAGCCTTGGTGCATGATCTTAAAGGTCTTTTCCAACCCAAATGATTCTATGATTCTACACATATTGTGCCTATAAATAGTTTTCTATTTCTTGATATTTTGATTAAGCTGACTGAAGTACACTTTTCATATGAGGGTGTTTTTTCTTCCTTCTACGTGAAATGTTGTTTCAGCCCTAAAAACTGTCAAGAGAATCTTAACTATACTCAGAATTTACTCAGTTAGCTTTGCCACAACATTATCTAAACTGATGTTCTCTAAAATTCCAACACAAAATGAACATATTGCAAGAAAATAAATATATTTTTACAGTCTGCTGTAGTTGCTAAACTGATCTATTCTGTTTTGTAGAGAAACATCTGGAAAATCTACTTCAGAATGAAAATTAAGGAGTGTGATGTATGGTACGTAGCAAAAGTAAATTTTTTTCCCCCAATTTCTGCAGTTGTCAGGCTAGAAATAAACCAAAATGGTTATAAGGAAAATGTCACTATATATATAAAAGAATTATTTATATTTAATACTGTGCTGCAGACATAGCAGTTAAAATGCAATATCCATCGTAACATCCACCAATTGCTTCATATTTTGATGGCACCTCTTAGGTAATGTTGCATTTGAAATCTCTGATCAAGCACTCAAGGAAAATCCAGTCAGCAAGAACAAATGAGAACATGAATGTGCTTGTGAGCCATCCAAGTGATGCACTGGAAGACTGTCCTTGACAAGAACAAAGAAAAGCCAAACACCTGTCTCCCTATTATCCATTACCACCTCTTTTTTTTTCATATCAAATAGCTTTGCATTTCAACAGATGCTTCAGCCTGTAAAACAGTGAAAGAGAACAAACACTTCTAAACTACTACGTTTTACAAACTTCAGGCCATCATGTTTAAAAACAGACCAGTAATAGGAAAACCAGCAATTTGGATTTGGGCACATAAAAGCAAAGTCTTTTCTAAACCAATGTTTTATCTTATCACCATTATGAGCAGACTTTACAAACCAGGCAAAAAAATAAAAATACCTATTTAGTTACTGCATGTTTCAGAAATATTTGCTCATATTAATGAGATAGAAATTTTAGGGAAGAAATTTTTTACAATGATGGTGTGTCCCAGTTTTGTGTTGGATAGAATTAATTTTCTAGGGGTTTGGATTTAGGATGAGAATAGTGTTGCTAGCACACTGATGTTTTAGTTCTTGCTGAGTAGTGTTTACCCTGAATCAAGGACTTTTCAGTGTCCCACCCTCTGCCAGTGAGCAGGTGCACCAAAAGCTGGGAGGGAGCACGGCCAGGACAGCTGAGCTGAACTGGCCAAAGGGATGTTTCACACCACAGAACACCATGCCCAGTATAGAAACTGTGGGGGATTTGGCTGGGAGGGGCTGACCACTGATCTGGGACAGGCTGGGCATCAGGCATCGGGTGGTGAGCAACTGCATTGTGCATCACTGGCTTTGTGTATATTTAACAGCAACAGCATATCATCATCACCAACATCAAAATCTCTTCCTTTCCTTTCCTAATAAACTGTCTTTATTTCAACCCATGAAGTTTATTTTTTTCCCCCAATTCTCTTTCCCCATCCCAGCAAAGGCAGGGAAGGAGGGGGCTCATGTGCTGGCTGGGGTTAAACAACTCCAGCCCTTTTGGGACTGCTGGTCCTTGCAGCTCCTGCTCCTCTGCCTCAAGGGTCAAGGCAGATTTTCCATCCCACTTCCTCATGTCCTCTCCTTCATCACAGAGGTAAAACCACAGGACAGCCTGTGTTGTGTACACTTTCTCCTCTCTTGAGCAGAGGAACTCTTCTCCCTAACAGCTGAGATACAAGTCTGTGGAGGTGGGGAGTAAACCAGAATCAGGAAAGGATGATACAACACTGGCACAGCTTTCCCAGGAAAGCTGTGGCTGTCCCATCCCTGGAAACATTCAGGGGCAGACTGGATGGGGCTCTGAGCAACCTGGTCTAGTGGAAGATGTCCCTGCCCATGGCAGGGGGGGGGGTTGGACTAAATGACATTTAAAGTCCCTTCCAACCCAAACCATTCTATGATTCTGTGACGTGCAGTGGTAAGCCATGAAGGGATTACTCGTGATTGAGGACTTGCAGGAAGAAATGGTACTTCCGCATTGCCTTTCTCACAGATACTGTGAGCTGTAGAATTTGAATGGCTTTTACCAACAGGAAGCCCACAGAAGTTGGCTTGATGCTCTGTTGTGCTCTGTATTTTAATGGGAAATAACGTGCAACCACCTCCCCCAATGCATGAGATCTTGAGGATACATTTCTAAACCACATCTTCACTGGTGCATGTGGGTTTTTAGAAGACAAAAAGATCCAGTTGTACAGTTTGGGTGTGAGGGAAGATCCACAAATGTATGCTCTGCACTCCCTAATAGCAGCACAAGGCCTTTTCTATACTGGAATAGAAATTTTGATGAAGTGCCTTGTGGCGAATTTGAAATGCTTGCCTGGGGGCCCCAGTGAGACATAATTCATTCCAGGAGCTAGAACAAATCCAGCCTCTGCATCCATCCCTCTAAAGTCATTATTGACCCAAGGGAAAATGCTCGCCCTAAGCAAGTTTTAATAAAGACTCTGGTGGAGTCGTTTCTGTAGCACTAAATGCGATAATGAGAAACAAGCCACTCAGCTGCAATAGACCCTGGACCTGTATATAACCCAAAAGTCAGTTTTCTGAGGTTCTTGGGATTCCTTCCAGCGACGAAACAGGCATCCAAAAGAGATTTAATTACCTTGCTCACTAATTTGTTATATAAAAATCAGTCAGGCTTAAACGGACCAATATTCTGCATGTCCTGTATGAGTGTAATTTATTTTAATATTGTTTCTGTGAAGTAAAAATATCTATAGACTAATCAAGTCTAGGTTGAAAATCAAGTTTTTACTAAACCAATAAAAGTGTGAACATCTAAATCTGGCTTTAAATATTGCTATGCTTTAGAACTTCTTTCAGTTTATTTTAAACAACAAATGTTTGTACTGTGACCATATGACCTAGTATGAAAGTGGAATAGTGATCCTACAGACTCTGGCAGATTGAAAGTTTCTTATGAAATTACTGAAAATTATCTATGGGTGAAGTAGGTAAACAACAGAATCTGATAAGTAGCATGTATTCTTTTGAAGTTAGATTCCTATTTATAAAAAAAATACGAAAACCAAACTGTCGCTCACTCTAGCCCATTTTAATCATCAGCCTCAAAATAAAACCTTGCTAGACCCAGTGGAAGTGATTTGAAAATTAAACTACAGTCTTGATAGAGAGAGATAGAGAAAGGACCCTTTGTGTGGCTGTTATGACCCTTAGTCTCCAGCCCAGGCAGAGCAAGCACAACCTTTTGTGCCTGTGGTTGATGCCTGGCACTCATTCACAGAGAGATGCTTTGTTTTATGGCTGCAAAATCTACAGGCAAGTATTGAAGTTGTGAAAGTCATTGGAGGAAAATGCAGAAATAGACTCCTTTGCACTGATGCTTTGGTAATACAATTGATGGGCTGGAATAAAAGCATCAAGAAGAGAAGCTGAATGCAGCAGTGCTTCGAGCAGGAGGGGAGTTGGAGAATATTCTCATGGCTAATCCAAGCAGTAACCCCCTGGTCCTACTCCTGCCCTCACCCAAGACAAGCTGTATCAAGGTGCATCGCTACCAAATTCACAAAGAAATCTAATTTACAAGTCTGATTAAGTATTTACTGTCCACAGCAAAATAAATACTTTAGCATTAACCATTGGAAGGTATGCACTACACATTTTACAGCCAAGCCATCAAACTTAAAGCCAGTATGTTGTACATGTAGCCAATCCATTCCTTTATTTCACATAAAAAGAAGTTTGGGGTACCAATCCTTTTTATGAAAACTCCTAAAATACTTTCCAAACTTAAGAGGGAATCAGTGTGTGCTTTATGATCCAGGAGGATTGGTGCTTACAGGCCTTTTTTTTTCCCTTTCTTTCTTTTTGTTACTGTTTGAATCGAAATCAGATCCTATGTGGTGATTTCAAGAAAAGTAATATTGACTCACGTTTCTGTGAAACTCGTAGCTATTTATACAGATGAGATGCAAGGCGGGGGGCGGGGTGGGGGCACAGAGAATATTGCTGGGTTGAATGGAGATTAAATGTCAGGAAGACTGGAGTTGCCATCTACTGGAGTGTGCAACGAATGACAACTGCCATGCAAAAACCCTGGAAGTAAAGCACTAGTCACAGTAATAGTCCAGGTACTGAGCATGTGGCTCCATAGCTTTAAAAAAGGAAATATTCTAAAATAAATCTCCAAAGACAAAGAATTATTCTCCACTCTGCTTCTGAGCAGTCAGAGGATGCACAAGGAGGCTGTGTCAAACCAATCTTACATGCCTGCATCTTTTATCCACATTCAGCAATAGATATTTATCACTTCTCATCAGAACACTGATAATTGCAATTGCCAGCTTCAAAAGCACAAACAATGTCAATCTGAAAAGGAGATAATACTAAAGTCTTCAAATATGAGTATCTAACCACCACTGCATGTTTAAAGCACCACTTTTTAACACAAGATAATATTAGGGAATATCTTCAGTTGATGAAACACAGAAAAATGTAACAAAAATCTTCTTAGAGCTGCTTATCATCAGAGTTGCTCCATATTCATTTTGCTATTCAAATAATGTGTAATAAATTCATACAAGAAGAAAAGTATTCAAGTATTCACTCTTGTGCTTGTAGATGATCCAAAGTAGAATTTTTATTTCCTACAAACAGGTCTTGAAAAAGACCAATTATTCAGATAAGAAAGTAAATAGAATAAGTGTTTACTGCTGGACAGACAAACCAGACCTCTCCAGGGCAGTTCAGAGGGAAAAAGAACGCAAAAATGCCCTTAAAATGCTGTGAATTAAATCAGGAGGAGTCATGATGCTGGTAACAGCTACAGCCTGGAAATTCAGGGTATTTGCACTCATGAACAGTTCATGTCCCACCTCACAAGAACAAAATTACACACTGGGATTTTTTGAAAGCAGTTTAGCATTTTCTCATATTTAGTGAAGATGTTTATTAGTCTCTTATTAAATGGAGAGTATAAAGTGACTGGACAGAAGTATCTGACATGTGAACTGTGTTATTATGATTAATGGAGTTCATACATAAAGGGTTATTGCTCTGGAAAACGTCAGATTGAATAATTACTGGAATTACTCCCAAAGGGCTTTAGAAAATGTTCTGCCCCATTTCGAGTCACATTCTTATCACATTTTTCTTTTGACTAGAGGGTGATATTAATTGCAGTTTTAAGTAAAACAAGTACTGTAAGCAATTCATTAAACATTATGAAAAATGATGTATTTCTCTAACAGTCCTTGAAAGTAGCTTTTACTTTTTACTCTCCACTCTAGGCAATATAGCAAAATCAAATCAATAAATAAAATGGCTTAGTTCTGCTGCCTAAAAAAACCCCACACCATTTTTGTTTTCCATGCATCAGGTTAGTTATAGAATATCCTGGAATTGATCTATTGGAGTATTACTGGCAATATTATTAAGATAAGTAGGATTTCTTAAATCTAATCAGTATTTAATGGATACAACGTTGCCAGCAAATCCAGACAGCCAGAGAACACAGCTCCAAAGGCCCTGAGCTGAGTGTGTTCCAGGGAAGTATCCCAAGGTCAGCACTGCTTTGCAGTCCTGCAGAGGCAACCAGCAGGCTCGTGGTCCTGCAGAGTGAGAGCCGAGGGCCAGCAGGGATGGATCACAGGATAAATGCTTCTGTAACTGCTATCAATAGGATTTTCTTCAGGCTGAAGTTGGAGTAGCCAATACCACCCAACTCCATCCTGCTGGCAATAGGGAAGCTTCTTCCCAGCATGTTTTCAATGTCTTCTGTTGCTCATTGCCTCCATCACCCTTGTGGGCCATGAGAACAGCTACAAGTGACTTCTGCTGACCAAATGTCAGAGCGTGGGCCAAGCTCAGCTGGGCAAACAGGCTGCAGAAAGGCAACATGACCAAACCTCAGGGGTACAGAAACATACCTGGGAGCATTGTGGTACAGTCATTCTTGTCCAACAGTTGTTGCCTTAAACACCAGAACTGTGTTGATTATGATCATATTCTTTATGGTTGGAGCCCCTCTGCTCTGGAGCCAGGCTGGGAGAGCTGGGGGGGCTAACCTGGAGAAGAGAAGGCTCCAGGGACACCTGAGTGCCCCTGCCAGGGCCTAAAGGGGCTCCAGGAGAGATAGAGAGGGATTGGGGACAAGGGATGGAGGGACAGGACAAGAGGGAATGGCTTCACTGCCAGCGGGCAGGGTTAGATGGGATATTGGAAATTGTTCCCTGTGATGGTGGGCAGGCCCTGGCACAGGTTTCCCAGAGAAGCTGTGGCTGCCCCGTCCCTGGAAGTGTCCAAGGCCAGGTTGGACAGGGCTTGGAGCAACCTGGACTGGTGGGAGGTGTCCCTGCCCATGGCAGGGGGTTGGAACTTAAAGATCTTTAAGAACCCTTTTCAACCCAAATCATTCTGTGAGTCTCTGATTAGGACATAGCAAAAGATAGTCTATACTGGGCATAATGCAGGGACATAGGAATAGAAAATCCTTGAAATTAAGAGCTGGAAATAGGAAAAAAAAAAGAAGGAAAGAAAATACCCCAAACCCCGACCCTAGATGTAGAAAGAACTAGGGCACAAAACAAGAAAAAAAGAAAACAAACAGATACAATCAGAAGAAGCAAAGTATTGCCTCCAAGATTGATTTTCTGCTTATTTGGCAATCATTATTGAAGATTGCTTAATTGCCTTTCACCCCCTGCCTGCCAAGGGTCCCTGCTGAGCACTGTACACAGGGCAACACCAGGAAGGACTCTGGGGGCTTATGTTGGGGCAGACTGGGAGCAGCTTCTCTGCCCGACACCCACAGGACTGGGAAGGAAGGGAAGGGAACTCGGTGGGTATGCGACATGCTGAGGGGCACGACCCCTCAGCCAGTGTTCACAGACCACCCCAAGGAGGTGGGTAGTTCAGGAGATCCACACCAATGGTTTCCTAAATTGCTAGGATTGCTGCCAGGAACATTACTGATGTAATCATGAAAAGTGGTTATTCATCCACAGCCGCGTGTGCATCACTTAAACACATAAACACATTTTCATAGACAAAAATCTCTGAGTAATGGAGAAAGAACTACAATATATCTTGAGCCACAGGCATTTCACAGATACTGACCTTTGGTTTTGATTTAGAGGCTCCAGCTAAAAAACCTTGGCTATACACCAAATCTGAAGAAGAAAATCAAGCACACTCTTGTCAAATTATAATTAATTTGCACTACAAAAAAAGAGCAGAAGTAAGCCAAGCATTCTTTAAAAATGGTCTCTAGAATTCAAAACACTCAGTAAAACGTCCTATATCTTGAAAAACAGGATGATATTTTCCTGTCTTTTCAAGTTGATTACGCATCTTTCCACTCATTTAAAATATAAATTGAGTGTTAAGAAGCAATAAACTCTTCATTTTTACAGGAATATTAAAGATTCAAAATGACAGCAGTAGGAGAGGAAATAGGATTCTAAAACATAGCTGAAGTAAACCCTAAAGCTTTGGTACTATTTGCCCCCTAAATCTGTTGTTTCACCTTTAAAAACATGTATATTGTGAGGGTAATTTAGATTAATACTGTTGTATACATGTTGAAAATGTAGTTGGCATATTCATTCCAAAACTTTGCAGGTAAATTCAGGATCTTTGGATATGTTATAAGAATTTGCAATACCTTTCTTAAGAGCAAAGAATTAACAAAACCTTTTGATTACTTTGTATGCTTTTACCTTACAAGACATAAAAAGACTTCAAAATACATTGAATGAAACCCAAAGAAGAGTCAGAAATGCGTATTTCAAAGGCTGCCATTGGATCTCAACACAAAATTAGCTGTTGAGCAAAGCTGGGTTTCTAAGATTACACACACACCACACACAAACCTCCTCCACCACAAGAAACTGTTCAGTAATGCCCCAGTATTTTTAAGTTGGTTTAAAAAAAGAAAGTCAGGTTATTCTCTTTCTTTTTTTTTTTTTTTAGAAGGCATGACTATCTTTTCATTATGCCTTTAAATATGTCCTTCTGAGACTCCTGACCCATGATTATTTCTCTTAGACATTACATCAGTTGCAAATAAAACGTAATGAAACCATAAATATTTCAGGTAGTCAACAAACCGTCCTCTTTAAGCTTGCAAAAATCACAATGACTTCTATCTGAAATACGAGTCTTCAACCTGGTTTCTGCTTTATTAATTCTGGGAATGGGCTACTGATCCAGAGTCCTTCTAATCTCCCTGTAAAGTGTGATAAACACACAACTAGGATTTCAACACATTTTATCCTGAGTAGGTTTATATAAGATATTAGGGAGAAATCCTTCCCTGTGAGGGTAGGGAGGCCTTGGCACAGGTTGCCCAGAGAAGCTGTGGCTGCCCCATCTGTGGAAGTGTCCAAGGCCAGGCTGGACAGGGCTTGGAGCAACCTGGGCTGGTGGGAGGTATCCCTGACCATGGCAGGGGGTTGGAACAGGATGATCTTTAAGGTCCCTTCTAACCCAAATCATTCTGTGATTCTATAATTCTATTTTCCTTTGGAATCCATTTAAATGGTATCTTATGCCATGAAAGAAGGCTCAATAAAAGTCTTTATTTTATTTAAAAATACTAGCACTGACTTTATCATCAATCCATATTTCTTGAAATAATGTATCCACAAAGGCCATCATAAAGCTTTCTTTGTTTTTTTCTGATTGGGCTTTAAAATACATTCAGAAAGGAGCAAAGGAAATGGATCAAGAACAAATGATTGTCTAATGCTGAGGAGAACAGATTTTCTGCTCTGGGAAAATCTTCCAAGAGTAGCTCATCTATTTGCAAAAAGACTTTCCAGAAGACTGCCAGGAACAGCTTTTAACTTGTTCTTCATACTTTCAGTAATTGATTTCATAAATTCCCCTCAATTTTCTCTACTTCCTGCACCTTGGAAATCCAAAATGTGTTTCCTGACCCTAAATTTCTGGTGCTGGTTAAAGAGAGTGAACATTTTTGCATCAGAAGGGCTGTCCCAACATGGCTAAACCTGCATCCTCACAGGTGAGACTCGACAACGTTCCAAGCAACACAAGTTATTCTGGAGAAGAACACAAACTTCCGGCAAATAAAAATTCTGAGTTTAGGAATGCAACCAGTTTAGTTATAGGGGAGCTTTTTCACAGTCATAATCAACCCTGCTATTCTGTCACTTTATGGTTGAAGCATCACCCAAGCTGTCTCAGGCTTGATGAATTCAGATTCATCATTTTGGAGCAAAGACACCAAGATAAACCAACCAACCAACCTAAGATGCAGTGGTGTCAAGAGCCACCTTGGAGCAGCTACATCATGTAAGTACAGAATCCTTTCAGAGAAAATGAGTCTAAAAGCACAAATAAAAAAACAACCCTTAGAGATGAACTATCCATAGCAGTAGAGGGCAAAGGAGATGCATCCAAGTGTGTGGATAAGCTGTGGCCCTCTTTGCTCTTAAGTTAATCGGAAATTAATTACAGTTCATTTGCTGACACCTCCAGAAATGCTTGTAAAGGGCTCGAGACAAACCTTTCTGTATTGTCACACTGAGGACTTTTGAAGGTGGAACTAATTGATTTCCAGTTAAATATGACAACTGAAACCTTTACAATTGCTCATCATTGCACTCCACATGTGTTTCCTTCAAGACACTTATAGAGATAGAAATTACCAAGAGGTAACCAAAACCCCCAGTTTAAAATGTTCACTTTCCCTGTACATCAGGAGTTCCACTAACCCAGTCACTTGATGGTAACACATCAGTCTTTGCTTAACCAGGGTGTTGCATGATCTTCAGCTATGTGTTGATCAATCACAAAAGGATAGTTTTACTTTTTGCCCTTTTTTCATTATCCCTGGACATGCAGAACCAATAACACAGTGTAGAGCTTTGACAGCACGTCCAGAAATCCATAGGCAATTTCCCAGATACTTAAGAGAGTCAGTAACTCTTTGGATTATTCAAGCAGTCTCCCAGTAATGAACAGAGGAGAGGGACACTTCATCTTCCTACTGATGTATTTTCCTAAACATTGACATTTCTGCACTGCATTGACAGTTCTGCACACAGGTCTCTCCTGTGAGTGACTTTATATAGAGTTATGCACGACCACCTGGGATTGAATGTGGACAATGAGGATGGAATGACTGCAGTGAGACAGAAAACTGTTTATTATCTTGTCAAAAACAATAAGGTAATTTACATAAGAATATAAGGTGGTAACAAATCCAATGTGTCAGTTAGGCACTATAAGAATTTAATGACATCTGGAGTCATCTGAAGCATTTTGGTCAAAATCTTGCAAAATACAATGCACTTTTTAATCTACAAAAAAAGACATGTTATGTAGGTACTGGACTTTTTATCAGCTGAAATCCTAAAATCTATACAGAAAAGGCAACCAATAAATGTCCAGGATGACCAAGACAAAAACACCAGAGAAATAACAGATTGAGTTTGGTTTACTTTGAGTCATGTCTTTTTCTTCCCTTTTCTGTTTTTAAATGTTTCTTTTATACAAAATGCCATGGTTCAATGCACTTGAAAATTAAAGACTACCGAAGATCAAGGTTTGAGTCCTTCCATTCACAAAAGGAAATTAAAATCACCACTAAAAGTCCCACTTTTTATTATTCTGATATAAACCATTCAGAAAATACCAGAATATACTCAGTATTTTATACACTGTTAAGTCCTTTTGTATTTTGTTGGTGAATTTATTAAAAGATGTATATATGAAGAGTTAGACATCAGTGGCCAGATTCTGATCTTATTCATTCTGTCCTGAAGTGCAAATAAGGCAAGATAATTATCTAGGCAGGAATGAAATATACAAGGAATCAGTAAGAATTCAGTGATTCTGAGGCCACTTAAATTACATGGGACATTTAATGGTTGGACTGGATGGATCTTAGAGGTCTTCTCCAATCTTAATGAATCTATGATTCAATGTTTAATCTGAAGTCAGTATTAAAAATGTGTGGACCCAATACATTGAGAGATGTTTTCTTTTTCACCCTGACTGATCCTGACAATCACTGGGGGGTGTTGCCAGGGGATCACACTTGTCCTGACTACAAGAAGTAGCTCCCCACTTAAACCTTCTAAAACTTTATTCATGTTGGTCTTCTGTAACCTACTTAACATTGATTTAACCAAGCTCCCTTAAACACAGATAAACTGAGTTTGCCATTCTTAAAATGTTTTATAATAGCACATTTAATAAAGCTAATTTAAACCCGCTAATTTATAGAGACTTGCCAGAGGCTTTGAAACTTCACAAAATGTGTAAACTTAACAGTTTGGCTGTGATAACAGCTCAGAGAGTGGAAATTAATCCCTTTGCATTACAATCATGTTCAAAGTGGATTCCTAGTTTTATTGCAAAAAAAAAAGGACATTGCAAAAATATAGCAGAAAACCAATTTACAAAAGATATTCCAGGCTAATACACACACTCACCCAAGTTTGGCTTTTCAGATCCAAGTGCCCCAGTTCTTGAATTTGGCCACTACTGTGCCTCAACAGCACAGCCTCAAACATACACTGAGGTCTCTCATTTTTTTCAGACTACCTGGATTCTTTTCTGCAACCAAATTTTGGACAAGGAAGAGCACAGTTTCTCATTCACTAGACCTCTGTCAGAGCTTTGAGATACTGTGCTCAGGGTCATTAATCCTGGGTTGCTAATTCCAGTTGTCAGTCTTCCAGCTGATGTTACATAGGTTTGCTACTGTCTGCTCTAATTTCTACCTTTGAACACCAAATGATAATGGATTATATGCCAGTGTGGGAATAGGCACTTTGGGTAGGAGCCAAGCTGTATCCCTGGTGATAGCAAGAAGAAGCAGTGAAAGAAAATATTCAGCTCTTCAGTGATGCATCAAGAAGTTTCATCTCTACTGGAGGAATTCTTCACTTTATACATAGCATGTAAATGGTAACTAAGTGATCATTATCATCATCTGATTTGAAGAAAATGGCAGCTTTCCTTAAAGATATAAATGAAATTTTTAGGGTTACTGTTGCAGATCTCTCCCCAAATTTTTATATGGGAGAAGGCATTAAGACTTCCCCCACAAAGACTTGTAGGGTTGCAGATTTTTAAGGGACACAACCTCATTGCTTTGAAGCTTTTATTCAGTATCTGTACAATTCAAGTAATATTTTAATTTTTTCCCTGCTAATTGCATCAAAATATTAATCAAGGCAACCTGGAATATATTCTCAGACAAGGATTTTCTTAGTCTCTCTTTCTGCCGGTCCTGTCATTGCTTTCCTTCCTGCTTTTGTGTACTCAGAAACAGAATTAAGGTGTACTGCAACCAGTGGACACTTGCATAAACAGCCTGCTTTGAATAAAACAGCACGGTCTCGGAAGAGGAAAGC
>JAOXXN010000471.1:69084864-69109186 GCA_026770055.1 Myrmophylax atrothorax
GTCTCGGAAGAGGAAAGCCCCCTTCAGCTTTCCTGCCCAAATGCTAAATCACAGATGAGGTTCATATACTATTAAAGCACCAAATTTTTGCTTTGAGACCACTGAAATGCTGTGAAGAGCAGAAAAAATGTAAATCAACTGAACAGGGAACATAAAAGCACATTGATCCCCAGGTTCCGAAACCGCAGTTACAGTGGTTTATATTTATAACTTATTTAAGACTGGTTTTGGCACATATATTAGTAATGAATCTCCTTCACGTATTTTAATGCACGAGAGATTAAGTTTGCCAGGACCTCTGTAAAGCAACTTTTACTGCATCAAATCACTGCATTCCTTGATCTCTCCCAGCACACACTCACAGCAGCCAGTCACACTCAAGCACAACGATCAGCTCTCTTACAGATAATCCCAATACATGATTTTTTTTTAAAAAAAAATAATACAGTTGTGAAAAAGAAAGCAAATACAACAGCTTTGCCCTGTCCCTCCAGCTTTTTGCACCCGATGCCGAATTAAAATTAGCACGTTCTTCTGCAATACTTGTATTTCCATGTGAAACTTCTTCCCTGAGAATTGATGCAGAATTGGGAGCTGTCAGCTCTGATCACATTCACCAGCACACAGGCTTGAGACTCTATTTCATAATAGGAAAAGATGGCCAGCGTTTTCCTGACAGAAGTACCACACATTTTCCAGTCAGTAAAAATTACAGAGCTCATTGTCGATGCATTTCCCATAGAGAACGAGGACTGCAAATTATCAGGCAAAGATTTTTTTTTCCTTTGGTACATGGCACAAACCCCAGCACAATCTGCAAAACTTAGTAACAAATGGGGTTTGAAACCCCTTCTTTGCATGCTGCCGACACGGTCACAGCAACCTATGCATTGATCTTATTCCAAAAGCACAGTGATCTTTATACTGCAAGAATTCTAGTTCTGTGTGCTGTAGCACACACTGCAAAGGAAAAGAAAAAGCCTTTAGGAAAGGCATGTGCTGAACACACAAAATATGCAGGATGGAAAAAGACCAAATGTAATTAAAGCTTATATGAAACAAGACATTCCTATTTGCAGAGCTCTGGCTGCATTTCTATGAGAAAGAATGCACAGAATTTCAAATCATGCTCTATTTAGACAATGTCAGAAGAAAAACACATTTCCCCACACACACACCCCTCAATCCCCCACCCCAAGACTCCAAAAGGTAAATCTCATCATCGGAATTAGAGAGAAAAAGCAATCCAAAGAGACCGGTTTACACATTCCTTCCCAAACCAAGAAATCGAGTCTCTCCCTCTCCCGGCTAATAGCTTATAAATTCAGACTTTAAACAAAAGCACAAAAAAAAAAGAAGAAGAAGAAGAAGAATCCTAATTCTCAAGCTTCCTACTTAGCACTGCCTCGCTTTTGATGATTTGTGCGGCTGTGTGTGCGTGCCTGTTTGAGAAATGGCGAGATAGGCTTAAAGTATTTTCCATTTCATCAAAGAGCATATATTACTTTCCTGGTTCGCTCCGATGTTGGTTTTATGCCCACCCCTTTTCAATCTGCCCATGTCTGAGATGCACAGTGCAGGCGTACAATCATGAGCAGCTTACGACACTCAGTGAACACTGGGTGCCTCTGCATGCTCTAGCAACATACTGCTCAGCTGAAGGGAAGGGATTCTTGCTGTCTCTCTCTGCTCTAAGCATCACCTAACAAGCAAAGCGAACAAAGAATGGGAAATAAAGCGACCCTTAGCCGGTCAGTGAATGAATGGTAACCTCTCTCTGGAGTAAAGGTTGTGCCGGTCAATGGTCGTTGCAAATGATGGACATTAAACAGATTGACAAATCCTGTGGAGTCGTTAGTAAAGAGTTTGGAGTTTTTTTCACGCCACAGTGTTAACTGCAGAGGAAAGGACAGAGGGACAAGGAGAAGATCAAGCTCATGTACATAGTTCTGAAACTTGCAGGTCCTAGGAGGCAGCTCAAAAGCTAGCTGGACAAGCCTTTCGCTCGTTGAGCAGAAGCGAAGTGAGACATTGTGAGCTTGCCAGCCTTGCACAACATTGAAAGGGACTGAATTTGTAGCACAGAGGGGTCTTTTTTAGCTCTGCATATAATTAGTCCAAACACAAAGGAAGCAACTGAATGGAGGTTGTCACTCTCTGGAAAAGGGTGGGTAAGACACTTTTTAATTAAATTCTTTCATGAAGAAAGATTTTTTTTTTCCTTTGCTGCAGCATTTAACATGAACAAAATCACTATCATTTTACCTTTGAATGTCTGTGAACTTTAATGCTGCACAGATCCTGCATGCTGTAAAGTGAAATATTTGCCTCTGTGTTTGTTCTGTTTGCTGTTTTGCTTTGGTTTTTCCGGGCTTTGTTTCGTTGGTTTGCCTTTTTTTTTCCCTTAAATAAAATATGATGTAGAATTTGAAAAGATTCAATGGACATTCTCAAGCATATTTGGAAATATTCTTGCTAATGGATTTCCTTCTTATTGGGCTCTGTTTAAACTGGCTGCTGAGGAAGCCCCCCGGGTTGATATTGTGTACGCTGGGTATCTTTTCTAAAATGCTTCCAGCTGTGAATAGTGGGTGTCCACAGCTCTGTCGGTGTGAGGGCAGGCTTTTGTACTGTGAATCACTGAATCTTACAGAGATGCCTCGCAACCTGTCGGGCATGATGGGCTTGTCTCTGCGGTACAACAGCCTTTCAGAGCTGCATGATGGACAGTTCACAGGGTTAATGCAGCTCACGTGGCTCTATCTGGATCACAATCACATTTGCTCAGTGGAGGGGAATGCCTTTCAAAAATTGCGGCGAGTTAAAGAGCTCACCCTGAGTTCCAACAAAATAACCCAACTGCCCAACACCACTTTCCGCCCCATGCCAAACTTGCGCAGTGTGGATTTATCTTACAACAACCTACAGTCTCTGGAGCCTGACCTGTTCCATGGGCTGAGGAAACTCACAACTTTGCACATGCGATCCAACGCCATCAAGTTCGTGCCAGTGAGAATTTTTCAGGACTGTCGCAGCCTGAAGTTTCTAGACATAGGATACAATCAGTTAAAGAGCCTGGCTCGAAACTCTTTTGCAGGCTTGTTCAAACTCACCGAGCTGCACCTCGAGCACAATGACTTGGTGAAAGTGAATTTAGCCCATTTTCCCAGGCTCATCTCCCTGCACTCTCTCTGCTTGCGAAGGAATAAAGTTACCATTGTAGTAAACACCTTGGACTGGATATGGCAACTGGAAAAGATGGATCTCTCCGGCAACGAAATCGAATACATTGAACCTCATGTTTTCGAAAGTGTACCTCATCTCAAATCCCTGCAGCTGGACTCCAACCGGCTGACCTACATCGACTCCCGGGTCCTTGACTCCTGGAAGTCCCTCACTAGCATCAGCCTCTCGGCCAACGCGTGGGATTGCAGCCGGAACGTCTGCGCCCTGGCCTCCTGGCTCAGCAACTTCCAGGGGCGCTACGACAGCAACCTGCTCTGTGCCACCCCCGAGTACGCGCAGGGTGAGGATGTGTTGGACGCCGTGTACGCCTTCCACCTGTGTGAAGATGCAGACCCCACGAGCGTCAACACCTTCTCACCAGTGACCAACAACAGTGAGCAGCCGTTCGGCTATGGCTCTGCCACCGCCACCTACGACGTGCCGGACGGCGGTGAGGACCGGACGACGTACGCCGTCACCATCACCATGCCTGGTGAGAACTCCGAGAACGCCGTGCAGATTCACAAGGTGGTGACGGGCACCATGGCACTGATTTTTTCCTTCCTCATCGTGGTTTTGGTGTTGTATGTCTCCTGGAAGTGCTTCCCAGCCGGCTTAAGGCAACTAAGACAGTGCTTTGTCACACAGCGCAGGAAGCAGAAGCAAAAACAGACCATGCACCAAATGGCTGCCATGTCAGCCCAGGAGTATTATGTTGATTACAAACCCAACCACATTGAGGGAGCCCTGGTGATCATTAATGAGTACGGATCTTGTTCCTGTCACCAGCAGCCAGCGAGGGAATGCGAGGTGTGATTTTCCTTGTGGGATTTAAACAGTGTGCAACCAAATAACAGCGTGCAGGCAGACAGTGGCACGGGGTGGGGGGGGTTGCTGGGCTCTGCTGGTGATTTCTGACGTGCACCTCTGCCCAAACTGTTAAGAGGGGCTGTCCGAGAGACTTGATATTTTAGCTTTATCGTGTCTTAAAAACCTTCAGGACAGCCAATCTTAAGGTTTCATATGCTAATACTCCCTTTGAAGATCTGTCAATATTCAGGAATCTGAGAGTGTAAAAAGGTACCAATTATTGATCTTTTGTAAACTAAGAAAACTGTTTAAAATAAAAAAAAATAGCATTTACAGTTTTTACAGACTGGTGTATATTACACGAATGGTTCCCTGTATACAAAATGCAACAGTTTAACCTCTTTTTCTCTCCATGCTGAGTGTTGAAATGAAAGTCAAGGAGCAAAGAAGCCACGTTAAAGAGAAAGTTTAAAATTACCTAGATGGCTTCCCATTGTAATTAGCACACATTCACGTCCATCATGTTGCTGAAGATATGAAGCATGACACTGGAATTCTATTTTTGTTAATGTGCTACCTTTGATTGGATGTCTGCACAAGAAGGAGCCAGTGCACCTCAGAAAGGCTAAAGTTTTGACCATGTCCCTGGGACAGGATTTCTGAGGGTTTTTAAGTACAGCTCACTTGCTAGTTGGTGTAACACCCATAAAAACTGGATCATAAACCCTAAAAGGATTTTGTATCCAAACTGATCCTATTGCAAAGACTCCCTAAAAAAAAATAAATACCAAGAAAAGCCAAATGAGTGGAACACTGCCAAAATGTGCTCATCAGAATTTTCTTTAATATAAAAAAGACCAAAAAACCCCACTAAATTTAAGGGCTTTTAATTGCATTTCCCACTTTTATGCTTGTTTTGAGCTATGCCAAGAGCAAAGAACCCCTTGTTCTTTGCCCTGTGGTACCATGGTGAACGGAGAAGAGCAAATGCTATTTGGGTCTCAGTGATGAAACCTGTATGTCTGAAGAGCAAAACCACTGTCAGGGGAAGATAGAGAGGTATTAGATCCTGTTTCTGGGTGCTGTAGTAAACTGCTGGCAAAGCCTAGCCATGTCCCTCCCTTTCACCACCAGCCTTCACTAACAAAACAACCCTAAAAATCTCTGCAGAGGCTGAAAGCAGATGAACCCTCCTTACTAATGACTGACAAATGGAAATGATGGATATAAAGCAGTGATTTCATAATGTAGAATCACAGAGCTGTTTTATTTGCCTGCCCTTAAATAAAGGCTTCCTTTCCTTGGATTTTGAATTTTTCATTCCAGTAAGTGAACAACTTGATCCTTTCACCAACTCCTCTCATAGTAATTGACAGTGAGGGAGTTTTATAACATCAGGCAGAACATCTTGAAATTTTCTTCCTACGGCATTACATGGGAATAAAATGTTACGGATAATGAACTGGGTGACATTTCTGTGCTATGTACATGTTTCTCTATCCTCAGGTTACCACCAGTAGAGGAACAATTCTCAAATCTTACATGTATTTTGATGTAACACAGGGGTTTTTTCCCTTTTTTATAGCATCCAAGTGCCACCTACTCTTACAAGGCTACAGCAGGCTTATAAAGCAGAAAATAGGCATGGAATAAATCATTTGTTTTCCTGCACAGCAGGTTTTAGCCATTAATTTTGAATGTAAAGAGTGACTTTTATATTTTTTTCTGACTGACGCTTTTTTAAAGGAGTCAGAATTTATTTTCATCTATTTGGTACATCTCATCTTGTGTAACATTAAATATGGCAATAGCCTTTTAATCAACATTTTTATTCAGTGAGAATATAACATCATCTGTGAAAGCAATGAGAATATGTACTGGGAGAGGACTGTGTCATAGAGGAAATTTACTGAAAATCAGCTGCTTTTTCACTAATGCCACTGAAAATTCACCCAGAGTTTCAAACAAGCTAGCACTGTTAAAAGCAGGCTTTTCTCTCTTTAAACAAATGCTCATTTCTCTTCCTGTGCCTCAAAGCCACAAGGGCCTGATCCATCCTGAAACTCCCAAGTGACCTGAGGGGTTGAGCATCCATGTACAAACCTAACAGGGAGGGCAGAGGAAAGTACAGACCCTCTTGTCTCTTTGGGTGCCAGAATATGTTTTAAGCAAAGCTACTTTATGCCACCCTAACTGAGGGCCAAGCTATATTTATTTTCCCCATTAAACCCTTCTCTGAAATCAATAGGGAATTTAACTGTGAAAGATTGGCTTTCTAACTTTGGACTGGGCTATATGTTCCTCAGATCCACATGACAGCACTGCAGCCAGTGGGGCTGACTACAGCTAGGTGCCAGGAAACTTCCAAAATCAACTAATACCATTAAAATGTTGTTTGCATATGAAAAACAAACAAACAAACAAACTGGTTTTATTTCTCTAATGACCCCCTGTTGCTGTAAGGAAGTGTATTACTGCAGTCATGGCTTTGCCCCTGTAAATCTGAGACAAGAATGATACCAACAAACAATCATCCCGTGGTTGTATTTCGATGTATTTTTAGCATATTTGTGGGTTGTGTTTGAAACACACGAGTGATTGCACCCCTCTGGAGTTGTTCCTGCTGTTTATTGGTGTTAGCAATCTCCAGCCATGTCTGCAAAGACGTGAGCAATTCTGCCTTTGGAATTTATTCACCTCTGTGCTTCATGCATCTTGCATTGACAGCTCAAGTAGACTGAGCAGAGCATTTCCCTTTAAAGGTGCAGTGATTTCCTAAGTGAGAGCTGATTCTGGTGTTGCCTGTTGCCATTTCTCCTGAAGAGAGGTGATGACCACCAATGACTTGCCACCCTGAGCAGGATGATGGATGGATCCTCTATGCAGAGCACAGCACTTATTAAAGGATGTATTTCAAAACCTTCCTGCAGAAACCTTTTCTAAGGGTAATTTCTGCTAGAGACAACCTTCTAGTGACTCCAGAGGACATCTGGAATCTTGCTACTACCCTCTGGATATTCACTGGTGAAAAGAGGGGTGTCACTGCTCTTAGATGGCCCGAGGGCACTCCGCAAAGTGCCCACATCTAGTATGAAAGTTTACATGAAATATATGTGGGTAATAAAGAAATAAAAGAGCCAGTATATCATTTCAATCCAGCTATTGCAAATCCAGTTATTCATCCTGCTCCAGGCTATTTCCATTGGTATAGATGAGAGTTATTATATTTGTACTGCATTTATGGCAACTGCAGGGACAAATTTCCCCTAATTCTTTCTTCCAAATTTCATGTTCAACAACTGCCCAGAGATAAGTCATTCCCTCTCTTTGATGCCCTTATTCTGGCTTATTAAATGGCTCCAAATTCAAAAGGAATTTAAAAAAAAAAAAGATGCTTTTGGGGTTAGTTGTGACAGTGTTTTGTCCAAGATATGCTTGAGGAATATCAAAGGATGGAAAATATTTTAAATATTCCCTTTCTAATGTTCCACTTAATAGGACTAATAAGTAATTAGCATTATTTTCTTTTTATTTAACTGTCTTTTTACATACAAGACAGGGTGAAAGGCAAGAAAAAGAACTTCCTTTCTTGAGGCTGGTTAACAGTACCAGTGTTACAGATCTCTAATATGCAATCTCTTGCTGCTCGCATCAATACCCACTCACAGTGCACCCAGTGCTGAAGGAACTGTTGCTGTGTATGCTTTGAATGTATATAAAGGATTATTTATTTTCCTTTCTGTCTTTTTTCCCCTTCCTTTCTGTACTACTTAAAAAGAAAATATGAAACCACAGAATCAATGCTAATGTACCACATTCTGTTTCTGGCCTGAAAATATAAAATACAAAGAAATTCTGTGTTAAA
Source organism: Myrmophylax atrothorax (assembly GCA_026770055.1). Classification (NCBI taxonomy): domain Eukaryota; kingdom Metazoa; phylum Chordata; class Aves; order Passeriformes; family Thamnophilidae; genus Myrmophylax; species Myrmophylax atrothorax. The sequence continues at coordinate 69,092,765 of JAOXXN010000471.1, forward strand.
GGTGCAAATTCCCTCCTTTACCATGCTGTCTGAGTACTGCAGGGGGTCAGAGAAAGGGATACCCCTGGTTTAGAGTTGCCTTGCACACCTGTGCCAGAGAAAGATCATCAACCACCCTAAGGATATTTTTGTATGCTTTAATGTATTCTGTAAGTTTTTATGGCTAAGGCAAGGCATCAAGGGGTATAGAAATGAGTCTGTTTGATCATTTTCTTCAGTTCTGATAAAAAACCCAAACTCATTTGCTATTCAGATGGACTAAATTTGTTCCTTGTGCGTGTTTCATTCTGCATTAACAGCAAAAGGACTCTCTGAATGCCCCTTCCCTTCTCTCCCCCTCAGCTTCTCCAATGGTATTCAGAGTGGCAAATAAGGAGTATTTAATGAGGAAGCTTATTTCTAGTGCTATAACAATAATAGCAGTAATGATAATGAAATTAAGAAGAGACAAAAGATAAAAGACTGGAGTAACGACAACTAGATGGGGGTGTTACTGGATTCCTTTGCCTTTTCTTTTTTTAAAGATGGTTAATCTAAAGAACTACCACAGATGAAAAAACTAAGACTGAGGGTGGGTGGAGAAAGCAGTTTTAAAAACTGTACAAGCAGGAATGAAACAGCTCCTGCAAAGGAGGGGACAACACTAAATAGCTTCATTCAGCAAGAGAGAGAGAGGGGAAGGGTGAAGGGAGGATGAGAATGGTGAGAAGGCAAGGGGACCACTGTGCACACATGGGAAGGGAGGTTTTCTAGGGCCTTCCCCTCCCATGTTAGGACTGTGGCAAGGACAACAGCAGAGATTTAAGGAGATCCTCAGCATCTCTGCCTCTCAGTGCAAGCTCCCAGGCACACACTCTGCTCACAGCCAGACCTGCTTCCCCAAACACACGTGCCTGCAGCCCCGTCACTTCCTCCGCCACCTCCTTGTGAGCACAATGTGCCCCTCATCCATCACTGCCTTTGCTCAGCTCCAGCATTGAGCCTCTTCCACTAATTTTTCTGGCTGGATTTCTTAGCTATCCTATCCACAGTTCAGTACAGGCTCTCCAAAAAATCAGACTTTTCTACCCAAAATATCTCTTTTATTTGTTTTTTTTTTAAAGAAACCCTCATCTAGAGAGATGGGTGATCTTGAGCTGTCACAGATTCTTCTGCTAATTTTATCTACCCTCATATTCAGCTTCCATGTTCACAGCTATTATGACAAACAGATTGGAGATATTTTTTGCTGTATTCAATTTACCATTATGCACCAAGGTTATACTTTTCCCTGACCTGCTCAACCCAGTCTAATATCAACAAATTGAGCATTTATATGGGTTCCTTTCCAAGCATAAAGTTGATTAGGAATTTAGGAAATGCTGGTGATTTAAAGATTAACCTTTCGTATAATTACTGACATAAACCAGAGCTATTAAAGTATTAGAAACAACTATTCAGAGCATATTCTACATTAAAAAAAAATCACATTTCAAGCCATGCGAAAGACTTTTCATACCAGCCAATTTCATTTTTTTTTTTTTTTTACCGGCAGAAAAACCTGGTGAAAGGAAAGGAGTAAGCACAACCCACCTCTAAAGTTATGTGGAGGAAAGCAAAGCTATAAAAATAATACAGAAACCAAGCAACAGTCTTCTGCTGGCAAGACACAGCTTGTAATTGGGTGGGTGGCTGTGAAGAACCGAGATGGATGCAGCAGAGCACTGTAATTTTATTGCACTGTGTCTGCTCTAAAGTGAACATGTTTGCAATGAAATCTGTATTTCCGTGAGAACAGGGCAATTGTTTTTTGTTATAAAGATAACGTCACTTGTTGGCATTCAATTCAGACACAATTCTTCAGCCTTTAAAGCAATTACTGTTCTTATTCGCCTTGGCTAGGGGGGGATAGTTGGGGGAGACAGTAAATGGAACAGACTGCACTGAAAGGAGTTTGAGCCCAAAGTCCCAGATTTGCAGTACAAGAGAAGCCAATGCAGTTTAAAATAATCACCAGCTTTTCACCTTTTCCTCTTCCTAAAAATCCAAATATGTACATCACTTCTAAAAGTCAGACACAGGCAGCAGTGGCTGAAGGGTAACATCAGGAGCGTCTGTGCTCGGCAAGCAGCACCTACTATTCTGCTAAGGCACTTTTATTTTAAATCATTTCGCTGCTCTTATGTTCTTCACATCCTCACCAGACAAGCAACCACCGCCAGAAAGATGTCTTTCAACACGGGTGCCATGGGAACATGACCAATTCCCTTCCATTTTGGAGCTAACAAAGACTCCAGCCAAGATTTCAAAGGTAATAGGTAAGTAGAAAAATCTACTTCATCACTGATTTATCATTTTTAGCATAGCAGATTTCTCTGGCTGACATGGTCACACACTAAATCAACAATTTATTACCAACTTGATTCTGGCCCTTTTTGCTGATGTGCCTTTCCCCCAACAGCAAAAGAGGGCATGGCACTGGAAAGAGGGCTAAAAATGGTATTTTCGGTAAAATCTCAGAAGTAAGAAAACATGCATGGACACATCAAACTGATTTAAGGGCTGATCCACTGAAGGCAATGCAGGTTCTGTACAGCAGATTTCCCTGCAGCAGCACACCTCTGTACCCTAGTGGTTACAGCCAGGTATGAGCAACATCCTCCTGACAGCAGGTTTCTGGATACCTTTTAAAATACACACTTTCTAATTTTTAACCCTTTTTACCAATCTCTTGTTCTGCCCAAATGCAGGGTGAGCCAGAGCAAGAAGGGGAGGAAGGAGAGGAAACCCCTGAAATTCCCAAACTAATGGGCAAGAACAGTCCACAGCTATTGAATTCCAAAAGTTTTGGTTCTTTTCACAACTGTCAGCCCTTTAAAACACACCTGCCATCAACCCTGTTTGCAAGGTGAGAGATAAAGTGGAGCTCCCAGGAGCAAACTGGATCTGTCTGTGAGGTTCAGTGCCTCTTTGACAGCCTGGCTTGCTAAAAGAGCCTGGTAAATATTAAAGAATGTTAATAATAATGAGATAAACCACCTGGGGATTTTGCTCACCTCTTTTTTTTTTTTTTTAAACTTGGCTCCATACTAAAGTTTAGCTTAACAGAATCTGATGCAGATTGTTTCCCAAAGCAATTTTTTCCAACAGCAAACAGAAATCTGTGGCTGCTGCTAAAAGGTTTGCTGAGGAGGCCACTGCATGTCAAATGTTTACCTTAATTTCATGTAAATGTCAGTCCATATTGGACATTTTGTGTTTCTCCACCAGCATATGCAGCTGCCTCCGTGTTCCCAAACCCTCCCCTTGCACCTTAAATACCTTTACCAACAGCCCAGACTCTGCTGCTACTGCCAGATCAGATTCCCAAACAACAACTGGATGTCATGGATTTATTAGGTAATTGCTGTAGTCTAATAATTGAATATGAATCCTATGGCCTGAAAGACAAAGAAATCATGGAGACAATAAAGAAATAGAAGGAATGTGTCTGACACACTCTCTGTGGGGGGAAAAGCCCCAAGAAACAAAAACCACTTTGTGGGACAGTTCTTGAGCCTGAGGAAGGTGGAGGGCACAGACTGCCAGCTGAAAAAAAGGGGAATTACATGGGACAGAGGAAACCTCTGCTAAAAAATTAAGGGGAAAACTGTAAAGGGAATAGTTACCATAACAGATTAACCTGCATGATTTGGGTGATAACCAACACAGGAGAGCCTCATCGAGGGATAACAAAACTCTGTGGTGATATTTGATGACAAATGAGTATAAGCAAACCTGTATTTGCAGCGGGAAAACAGCAATCCACAAAGTCACATGGAACTGAACCCTGGGCTTATTCCTCAGCCGATCTTTGCTCTGTCATGATGGGCTTTTTGGTATATTTAAAAAAAAATACTTTTTATTGCTGTTACACACAGAATTGAACCCATGGAGATTGTGCTTTTACTTTATGGGAAATATGCCAAACCAATAGTTGGGATTTTTGATGGGAGGCACTTCCAGCCTGAAGTAAACCTTATTGTATTGGGTTTGTGTATCTATTTCCCTGATAGCTTCACAAAAAGTTCGCTGAAGTAGATTTATGAAGTTACAGAGTATCTTTCCTAATATTAAAAAAGCTGAAAACTTTCCCCCTCCCCGGTTATCTTTTCCCACTGTGTGTAGGATACTCCAGCCCCAATCTGTCATTTTGCATTAGCAAATGAGTCAAGCTATGGCTGTTAATGAAAACTCTTAATGAGGATATGGTGAGTAAGTCCTGGGAATCAAACTTGAAACAAACACTAAAATCTACCTCAGATCTATTGTTTGCAGGTAACAGAAACTGGGAAATGAAAAAATGTTTAAAGCAATAGGGAATTTAAAACAACAAATAGGGTCAACCAAATGGTGTTTATTATGAAATTGAAGAAATCATAGAATCAGAGACATTTAAGGGTTGGAAGGGACCTTAAAGAATATCCAGTTCCAACCCCTGCCATGGGCAGGGACACCTCCTACCAGCCCAGGTTGCTCCAAGCCCTGTCCAACCTGGCCTTGGACACTTTCAGGGATGGGGCAGCCACAGCTTCTCTGCCCAACCTGTGCCAGTATCTCACTATCAATAACTAAACATAAGTAAAATTAACTAAAATATACTGCAGCTCCCCCAGTTTTGAGCTGCTCATAATAGACTGGTAAGTCTTATCTCAGTAGCTGTTAATTTCATTTTCAGATTTAAGGTCTCTAACACCAGACAAGGGGGATAAATTGATGGGTTTACTAGGGAGTAACACCATCCTTCTGTAACCATTTGCACTCCTGAGCTTTTGGACTACCATAATAACATCAAGAAAGTGGTATAAAGAAAAGGCAATTTCACATTGGGACTTTAAACAGCTTTTGACAAAATACCTTTTAAAGATTTCAGTTTCCCTTAAATAAGACAAGCTCCATGATCATAAATTAGAGAGGCACCCAAAAATGCAGTGGCCTTTTACTGAATACAGAGAAAAAAATTGAGGATAGTATAGCCCCAAGGTCAGGCCTGCTGAATCATCCCAGCTATGATCAAGAAATAGATGGCATTTTTCAAATGACAGATTATTTATATTGTGAAAAGTAATGAAAATCATGAGGATGTGCAAGGGGACTTCCAAAGGCTGAAGCTTATATAAGCTTTGATGGATGAAATTCTGAATTGTCAAATACAAAGTAAAATACAAGATATAAGGAAAACTGCTCATCCATGCCTTGGTGATGTAGTTTATAAGGCAACAATTGGACAACTGTCTTGCTGGGTATTGCATTGAATTCTCTGTTCAGTGTGCAGAGAGGAAAAAAAAGTGGAAAAAAGAAAAGTGGAATAACATCTCAAATGCACACACAACAGGACAGCTCTCAAGAAATTAAATAGCTTGATATAAATCTCCACTATGCCTTGAGTTGGAAAATCCTGTTAAGGATTAGTTAGCAAAGGATCTAAGTGCTAGATAAGGATAAACTACTGACAGGTAAAAGGATGAATGATTTGGGGAGCTGGTATGTGATCAGACAGGCGAAGAAACCAGCCCTGCACCTGCAGCACGAGAGCAAAACGTGGATCCACCCCCCCTCTAGTGGCCAGTCCACACAGGGCCACTGCGAACACAACCCAAATCCCTGGCACTGACTTTAAAACAAGTACACACACCTCTTTTATTATAACCCTTTCAGTTTCGTGTTACTTCCCTATTTATTATTATTTGCTATTCCTTATTAAACTGCCTGCTGTGTTCCTGAGCTGTTTCTCGTCATTACTTAGTGCAGAAGTTGTTGTACAGAACACATAATATTTTTTATATGTGCTTCTACAGACTTGCAAGAAGAGGGTACTGAGTGTGACAGGGGCCCATGAACACCCTAGGACAAGGAATAATCATAAATTAAAAAATAAGCTTTGGAACTCATTGTACAAGACATCACTGATGCAAAAAACAGGCATAAGAAAAAGAAACAGTTGTACAGAAGTGGGAACATGGAACTAATTTGGTACATAGATCCCTAAAACTTCTTAGATTCAAAAAGATACTTTTTCAGGAACAGCATCTGGGACAAGGAATGTCATGCAGTGGAACTGGTCTTTTCAATTGCCTGCTCATGCACCAATCACTGAATTTCAGTGTTTCCAACCAGTCTGCACAGCTCAGTCACCTGAAGAAACTGAGGCCAGTGGACCCTTCACATCCCGTGTTCTGAATGCACACAGGCTCTTCCTGGCCACTGACTCCTTCTCCTGTCCTCTGAAGGGCATTTGCTAAAACTGGAAAAATCCCCACTTGTACCAATTTCCCTGAGTAATTGAACATAACAGGCCCTTTTGTGTTATTATCATTTAACAATCCTACCCTGGAATATTTTGGGGACTGAGCAGATGAGATGCTGAGCTGGGGGCATTGAGAGGTGCTGCTGAGGACTGAGAAGGAGCCGTGCTCTGGTTCTGGTTGAGATAATACCAAACACTTGGTAAGACTCTGTGTTTTGTTTAAGTTGTGTTCTCTACCAAAAAAAGAAGAAAAAAAGAAGAAACCTGGTGGCCTGGAGCAGAAGTGACCATCGTTTGGTTGCACTTCCAGGGAGCCTATGATATCGTTTAAAAAAAAAATCCCAGTGTACCAGGCTGTGGTGGTAAGGAAAATGACAATTGACAATGGATTACATTTGTCTCTTGCAAAAATCTTTCCATCACTTCAATTTTCTCAAACTCTGCTTCGAATTCCACCATTACTAACATTTTTTAAGATATAGGTTAATGAGAAATTGCCCAAAATGTGTTTCCAATTAAGGCTTGTAACACACTATGCACTTTTGCACGTAGTTTGATAATTACAGCAGAGTCACTGCCCTTCAACAGATGATTCTGAAATGACCTGTTGACTGTCTAAGATGGTGCCTGGTTGTACCTTACAGTGGCTTAGATGGAGTTCAGAGCTTGCACTCTTATTTTAATAATTAATTGGTGAAATTCAAACTAAAGAACAACACCACCAACAAGGCACAGTTTGACTTCTCATGTCTTAAATTAAAAAAAAAAACCACACAAAAAACCCAAACCCAAACCAATTTTCAATAAGTCTTAATAGTTTTACCCAGTTAAAAATAGTTAAACTCCACAGATTATTCAAGTGATTTGTATAGAATGATGTTTGCAGTTAGCTCTTCTATTATAAAATTGATTCATCACTGGCCACAGCCAGGGGATGTTTGACAGTCTGTCCCTTGCTGATAAAATTCCAGAACTCTTGTACATCACATGCCCACTGACGAGAAAATTTCAAGAAAAAAAAAAAAAAGAGGAACTGTGCAGACATTTTTAAAAAAGTAGCAAAAGACACTTGACTACTGTGGAGATGGACATAAATATCAGGCAAAGCTTACAGGGAAACCTAAAGGAAGCTGGTTCTGTGCTCACTCTGAGAGAAATCCAGAGCGATCCACCAAGGACATGTATTTTTCCATCAGTACTTACAGAGAATCATATACATATTTCTGACAATTACAGAAGGGATTATAACGGAATGATTTGGAGTATTTGGCTGAGCACTTCACACTGGGTGGGAATATTTTTCTCCATTGGTTAATGCAATAATATACTTAGTTTTATATAAGAAACTCATATTTTTATCCATACAAGTTCTCAATCTTACTCTGTCAAAAACTATTTTTTTCCTATATTCCTTCTCACAGTAGACAAAAGGCAAACCTTGATTTTTAGCTGGAGAGCCAAAAGTTTCTACACACTGAAGAAAAGGAGCTTCTTTAGAATGACAGCTGAGGGTAAGCTGTGATTTTCCTTGAGTGCCATTACTGGGGTAAATTAAGTGTCAGGTTCCAGACTAATTCATCCCTTATTAATTAACAATATCAACATTTCTCTTTTCATTATAGATAACACATTTTACAGGGTTCCAGAAGCAGTTTCTATTACTAAAGTTATCTCAAAGGCTCTTTGCCAATATCTGCCACAACTAAAAAAAGCAAAACAAAAAACCAGAAAACATTGAATCATAATTATAATGATAGATCATTTTCCCCTTCACTAAAATGAAATCTTAAAAGCCATTTAATTAAACTGAATAACTGAATGACTTCAACGATGCAAAGAATTAAAACAAAGGCTGCTCTCTCCCCAGACACTAAAATATGGCATGACAATTATTTACCACAAGGAATGAAACCTTAACAAAGCCAACTATTCTGAGCAGGCTTTCCATATTCATAAATAATGACTTATAAATAATAACTTCATTTGTTTGCATTTTCAACTGCAAATTTTACCTGTCTCTTTCTGCAACACTCAAGAGTGATAAGAAGTTGTCAAGTGACCACATGCTCTGAACATCTGCAAAGAGTAAAACTTCAGAGCAAGGCCCAGACTCTGTTTGACAGTCCCACAGCTTTTAATAAAGGCTAAATTTTATGCTTAAACCTCATGGTGAGCCTGACAAACCACTCCCCTCACATCATTAAACCAGCTGCAGCTTTACAAGTAGAGATGATGTTCAGCTGGACACATAAAGGCTGCTTGCAACCAGATGCAACACACAGTTGGAGCAATTAATTTTGCTTTTTAACTCCTGTACCTGTTTGGTCCTGCTTCAGAAGTTTTATCTGACCTATAGCCAACTTCGTATGACTTAGTTTTCCCATTCCAGGAGTTAAAAAGAGAGTTTCTTTACATTGCAAATGCTATTTGCTGAGTCTCTTCTGTGTGTATTCTGTGCTTCCAGAGGATTAAAGAAGAAATTTTATCACGGAAAGAATAGGAAAATAGATTTGCAGATGTAGCAATCTTGTACAGCCCCAGAGTTCAGAAAAACATTCTCACTACCATCAGGAAGGAAAAATCATTTCCCAAATTGTCCCAAGTCTCTTCCTACAGAGATTAAAAGGACAATGATGCACCTCCTACGTGACTCCTTTCAAGTGCTTCCAACCACGGGCCAGCTCCAATTCCGTTCCTGTGATTAGGCTCCGCATTATTTCACGCCTGTCTCTTGGTTCCTATATTTGTCTGTGTTAGGCATTTTTTGCAAGGTGAACACAAGTTGTTTTACTCAGAGGTGTGAAAAAAAAAAAAAAAAGAACTGGTCCTTGATGCATTAGTCAGGTTTCCATCACTACGAAGTAAAGCATCGATTGGGATGAAAACTCTAGAAATCACTTCTTTTTTTTTGACGTTCTTGCCAGCTACATAATTACACCCCAAATGATTTTGTGCCAGGTGGTTTGGCTAACAGATGGAATGGTATATTTGTTCACTCTTCATAAACCAAGCTCCTTTCAAAAACTGTGAGCCCAAAGTATTTAAATTATTGACTGACAGTTACAAATGCCTAATAATTAATTAAACTCCAGCTACAAATTGCAGTGAGTCCTGTGAGCACTACAGGAAATATGTGATAGTGTCTTTACAGTAACATTTTTAACTCATGGCAGATAAAAATATTGGTGTGAAATGATGCTCTACAGACAAAAGAGCTTTGGTATGAAGCATCTTAAGAATGTTTAAAGCAGGAGAAATTACACAACAGGCATTGAAAGCCTTGAGAGATGGACCTGTGGGAAGCTCAGGAGGTTCAACAAGGCCAAGGGCAAGGTCCTGCACCTGCGTTGGGGCAACCCCAAGCACAGCTACAGGCTGAGGGGAGAATGGATCAAGAGCAGCCCTGGGGAGGACTTGGGGGGTGCTGGGGGACAAGCAGCTGAACATCCTCCCTGTGTCCTGGGCTGATCCAAAGCAGTGTGGGCAGCAGGGGAGGGAGGGAATTATGCCCGGCTCAGGTGAGACCCCACCTGCAGTACAGCTCTGGGGCACCAACACAGGAAGATGTGAACCTGTTGGAGAGAGCCCAGGGGAGGCCACCAACTTGATTAGAGCACCTGTTCTAAAAGGAAAGGCTGAGAGAAGTGGGATTGTTCAGCCTGGGGAAGAGGAGGCTCCAGGCTGACCACCTTAACCACCTTCCAGCACCTAAAGGGGCTCCAAGTGAGCAGGAGAGGGACTTTGGACAAGTTCCTGGAGAGACAGGACGAGAGGGAATGGCTTCTCAGTACCAGAGGGCAGGGCTAGATTAGATATTAGCAAGAAATTTTTGGCTGTGAGGGTGGTGAGCCCCTGGCACAGGATGCCCAGAGAAGCTGTGGCTGCCCCATCCCTGGAAGTGTCCAAGGCCAGGTGGGAGAGGGCATGGAGCAGCCTGGGCTAGTGGAAGGCAGGAGGTGGAACCAGATGGTCTTTAAGGTCCCTTCCAACTCAGTCTATGATAACCTTAAATATTGTTCCTATAAGATTATTTTTCACAATCCCAAAATGCCAGATGCTTGGTGAAACCAAGTAGTGGGTGTGAGCAGCCCTAACAAACGCAGTCAGGTTCAGGAGACTCTTCCCAGACAACATACACTCTGTATTTTCACCATTAATGCTCTGGAAAGACAAACTACAATCAAACCATGAGACAGCCATTATTTTATCCATCCCAAATTAGGAGTTATCTGAGGCTAATTTATTTCCTACCTGCACATCCCAGATGGAACTAAGGAAAACTGTCATCCAGAGAATAGCCAGAGAGTTCATTCTATCTGGCTGTGTCAGTTTGACTGTGTGTGTGTGCTCAGAGAGTAAATCCAGCAGGGTCTGGAGGTGCTGCACTTGGAGCACAGATACAGATTAACAGGATGCAGGGCAGGCATTTCAGATGGATGAATAGCACATGCCATCAGTCATGTTCAAGCTGGAAACAGGCTGAATTTTCTGCTCCTGTGCCAATCACCCTCCCAGAAAGGCACAAGAACTATAGGGCAGAGCTGACCCCACCTCATTTAACACTTCCCTAAATATCTACAAACATCACCACTTTCCTTGCCTATGTAATGACCCTCCTCATAATCCCACAAAGCTGAGGGGAACAACAGACACATTTCCCAACCAACCTTCCCATGGGAAAATAATAATTAATTTCAAAAACAGAAAATGAGAAAAGCTTTTTGTCATAGTATATTAATATCCCTACTTCTGCTATCCCAGAGCTGTGCCAGAAACACTGATTTAATAGGCACTGCAAAAGCAATTATCATGCAAATAATATTAGCCAGCAATTTATTATTTTTTAGTAAAGTCCTTGTTTTGGCTAGCAGAGCACAGTAACAGATTCCAATAAAACTGGGTAATTGAAAGAAATTGCAAGTGTCTAAATAGCTGTGACACCAAACATATGAAGCAACAGTTCTCAGCCTGGCCTGTGGGTCTGCTCGGGATTTCATCACGGACAACCTGGGGAGCCAACAAAGGAACAGCCCACACAGCAAAAAGAGGGCACTGCAGCAATGAGGAGGAAAGACACTCAGTAAAACTCTCTTTTAGAAGTGACATTAGCAAAGAGGACAATGGAGAATAATGTAGAGATGTTTAAGCCTCTTAGGAAATAGCATTCCTGCCTCAAATCCTTCCTTTGTCCTGGGTTTTCTTCATAAGAAACATATTATTTGGAGCAATTCTATCAGGTTTGAAGCAACATATATTCATCTATTTATAGCACAGGATCAGAAACTTGCTTAGAGTCACTGAAATGTTAAGTTCCATGTTCAGCTTTAGAAGTTGCCTGCTGATCCTCTCACCTTGGATTGATCGGAGCAATGTGATTTGACCTAAATCAACTAAATTTTGTGTTCTCCATGTGACTACCAGAAAATGAACTAAGTTGCTTAACTCACACCAGAGCACTGTGACATTCACAAAATTAAGGAAACTGCATATTACAAGATCTAAAATATTTAATTCCCATACAAAACAGCGACTGACAGCTGTTTACTTGGAGACATAATATGGCCAACAATGAAATGATGCCTCTTAGGAAATCTGGGAGCAGAAAACATGTCATAGTCAAGGCTGACATCCCTGGAAAGCACTTTGAAGATCATCACGTATGCACACCCTTTATGAGCAGGGCCAGCACAAGCCAGAAAGGTCACTGGAAAGCTCATAAAATCGCCAACAGCAAAACACATAAACAATTTTTACACAAAACTTTCAGACTATTTGAGACTGTAAAAACCTCATCATATTTCCAGCACTCAGTTCACTACAGGACTCAGTCAAGAAGCAAGACAAAGGTAACGGGAAAATCTCATGTTGTGTAATGTAGGTTTAGGCACAAGCTCAGAGCTGAATCCATCTTAATGCAAGTGAACAAACAAAAATACATAAAAAAGGATATGCCTTCTTTGAAATAAACACCAGTCTTCTAATGTCTCTAATAATCTTAATTATTTTAATTATTATTAATCTCTTAATTATCTTAACCTTATCTTACAAGATACCACTACTGGTGTGATAATCGAATTAATAATTTAGCCTTTTGCAATTGAAATCTGCCTCATTTCCTCACCAGTTCATCAGGAGAATGGCAGCTGACATCACAAAATGAGGCAAGAGCACATTTGGCATTTGCCACAAGCCTATATCAAGACACACAGTCTTGACTCTCCAGCTTTGCCAAGGAGTAGGAGTATGCACAGGCGAAGATCCCAGTTTTAGACTCCAGAGTTTTAAACACAGTATTGGTGGTTAATAAAGCACTAACTCCCTATACCTGAATTTGATGCTCAGTGTCAAAGCTTGTACATGTTTTCCTAAGTTGGTGCATGATATGACTGAACTGATCCTCTCACTGTTGTTCCAGACATGATACTTTTTGGTGCAGTACAAACCCACTGAGGAGAAGGTGCCGCTGGCATTGCTGTTTCCATCTAACCTGAAGAGTAGGACATCCCCCTGTCCACACATGGATCAAGTGCTGTGTTTTCCCAGGGAATGGAGGTTGGCCTAGAAATGCTATGGCAATAAAACCTGAAATCCCAGCATCTGCAGGTGAATTGATGCCACTCCTCACCACAGGAGCCTTGCAGGAAGCCAAGCTAATTGTGCCTAACGGGAGCTCAACTGCAATCTTCCTGTTCCATGCAGGATTTCTAAGCCAACAGGTTATTTCCAGACCTGTCCTGAGAAGCTGGTAGCTCAGCTCAGTTAATTTCAAAGTCTGATTTTATCACAGGGATTTAACAAATTGACTTTTACTCCAGTATCCCAGAGAAACCAGAACTTCTTTGGTTACGAAGCCTTTTCCCTTCTCTTCACTCTGCAGATGGGAGCTTGGCTTTGATGATGCTGATTAAACTGGAGCACGTCTGGATAGATCCTGAGAAAGGTTTTTTTTTTTGTCTTAGACACATCACTCCATCGAGGGCTTGCTTAAATCTCATACCAATCTTTAATTCTCACCTATCAATACAGTGCTCCTAAATAACCCTGTAGTCTCATTTCACTGTCAGTGAATACCTCTGTTAGACAGTGCTTGACAGCTAATAAAATATAAACACAGGTGATTGGACCATTCCCTTAGAACTCCGGGAAAGAGGCTCTTTGTAGCATAAAGAGATTTGAAACTAATGCATCAATGCCATCAAAGAAAAAATAAAAAAACAAAGTTCTGTTTTATTTCTGCCACGGTAACTAAAGGGCTTGATTTTCAGATCCCAGCCTGGTTAATCCAGAAGATTTCTACTCCTCTAGTGATGTTACAGCCTTCATTTTTCTGGAAGTTTCTGCTGAATTTGCGTATTCAGCTGGCTGACTTCAGATTTTTCAAAGATATGGGAAGTTTCTCCAGAATTATGCTATGAAGGGAATATCAGCTCATCCCAGATATCTGGAGGATTCTTGGGAGTGTGAAGCCAGGGATACAGACATACTTCCTCACATGGATAGAAAATGAACAGTCTCCTATTTCAGAGCCAAGAAGGAACAATCTGGAGCCTACAAGGACACAAACATCCCAGCAGACAAGGCAGCAGCTCGCTCAAAGTGACTTTGCACAGCTACTTCCAGAAGCAGCCATAATTCCTGCAGTAAATTCCACTAAAATAACCCAAATCACCTCCAGCAAGGTCCTTTATCTCTGACTGATTGTGCAATACAAGCTTCTCCATCAGGGCTCAGGAACTGTTGCAGTCTAAATTCACACCTTAATTCAGGGTCATTTCCTCAAGTGGGTAAGTAATGTCGCTTGAAAATACACATTTGCTTAATGTCAGCAAAGAAAAAAGAATTTCTTGTACTAAGGTACTGCCACCAGCACCACAAATGGCTGACTTAAAGCTAATTGAATACTTTCAACCCAGACTCATCTCACCAGCCAGTAGAACAGCATCAGATGATATTCACAGGATAAGAAACTCTATTCTAGACAAAAGTGGCTCTGCAAAATGACTCAAGGTCTTCAAGTCTTTTGTAAGGGAAACTGTTCTCATCCTCTACGTCTAGGCAGGGTAAAATAAGAAGTAATCAGCTCAAATTGCAACAGAAGAGATCTGGACTCCAAATTAGAAAGGATTTTCTAACTGTAAATACAGTTCAGCACAGAAGATGAAATAAATTTTATTACACCCAGAATTTTGGTGTTTTAGTCTTTTATTCCAACTGAACTGTATTAGGACTCTTCCAAATAACTGTCTGTACTATATTGCTTTTTAGGAACATGAATATGTGCATTTTACTTTGAACAATTAAGCCCTTCTTCACTTACTGTCACCCGCCTCATCAATTTTCTTAAACTTACCTACAAACACAAATACTCAAGTGAAATACGTACACGTATGTCTGTGTATCCCTAAGCTTTTGACAGCATGCAAAGTGACACCCAATGAAATCATTACATTGGATTAAGGGAATATCTCACCTTCACATTAAAGCTGGTGGGCAGAAATCCCTACACTTGGATGGTGAGGTGTGACATTCCTGAGTGGCCACCAACCCTGGCACAGCTCCATGGGCAGCTGCAGCGAGAACCTCCCAGCAGGGTTTGATCTGAGAGGTGGCATCGCTCAGAGAAGCACAAACTCTCACTGTGCCTTGCAAGTGCATCCACAGATTGTCACTAACACACTCTGGGCAGACTTTACACTCCTTGTCTTCAGGTTAATGGAGATTCCTGTTGACTTGACAGCAAAGGCAGAGCATTGCTGAGTGAATTTTAAAATGAAGTGTAAGTTTGAGACAGAAGCAAGGCATATGCTGTTAGCTTTATTCTATTTCCTTATTTTGTATATAACATAAAGGCAGGATAGGAAAGAGCTATAAATCCCTGGGTTTATTTTATTAAGCTACTTGTTTACAAATTGGACTATTTCTGATTCCTGCATTTTACAGCTGGCCTTAGTTACAAGAATTTTTGTTCTTTTAGTTTAAGGAAGAAAGACTGCCAGGGGAAAGAATGGGTATCACTAACTCAGGTTTTTCATATTCAGAGCAGGACAAAAAAATTAACAATTCCAAAGGGATTTGGCAATAGGGATATGGAGCAGTTTAATTCAAAAATGTCTTTATACTTTCATTTTCTAAAATATTGTACAGAAGTATATTAAATATTGCTATTTAGCAGCTAAATGACAGAAAAAAAATAATGGAAAACAGTTTAAGAAGCTATTTAGCTCACTTGCCTATAAACAGTCAAAATCAATTGTATCTTTCTTGACAAATGTGGCTATTATCAAAACCCTGCAAGCAAAAGGATTCTGCTGCATCCTCAGGCAACATCCTTGTGTCCTGAACTCTCTTTACTCCTGTTACAGTGTCCTTAATTCTAATCTAAACCTTTCCTGCTGCAATCCAGAACTATTTCTCATGTCCAGCACAAAAATGAAACCTGTTTATTCTCTTCCACTTTGCAGCAGCATTTTTCATAGTTCAGGATCTGCAGGAAAAATGGGTGCAATTTTCACTTCTCCAGACAAAACACAAGTTCACTCAGTCTTCTCCCATCAGTTGTACTTTTTCTAGGTCTTTGATCATTATTTTACTTTCTTTTTCAATCAGACTTCATCTTTCTTGAAGTCTGTGCCCTGAATTGACACAGCATTCATCAAGGTCTTGTGAATGTGCTGAGGTAAAATCCATCCTGCTTTTACCTGGCTGGACTGGTAAAAGACCTTAACTCACCTCCAAACTTCTCTAAAGAATCACTGCATCCTGGCTTAGTTGTCTCTGTCTATGAAATGTAGATTTTGTTATGCAAAAATATAAGGGAAGAAAATCAAGGAAACATTTAGGATGAGCAGAGAGCTGGAGCACCTCTCCTATGAGGACAGGCTGGGAAACCTGGGAGGGCTCAACCTCAAGAACAGAAAAGTTCCAGAGAGACCTTAGAGCACCTTCCAGTGCCTAAAGGGGCTCCAAGAGAGGTGGAGAAGGACTGTGGAAAAGGGACGGAGGGACAGGACAAGGGGGAATGACTTCCCAGTACCAGAGGGCAGGGATAGATGGGATATTGGAGATTGTTCCCTGTGAAGATGGGCAGGCCCTGACACAGGTTGCCCAGAGAAGCTGTGGCTGCCCCATCCCTGGAAGTGTCCAAGGCCAGGTTGGAC
>JAOXXN010000471.1:69126265-69137066 GCA_026770055.1 Myrmophylax atrothorax
CCCCCCCCCCCCCCCCCCCCCCCCCCCCCCCCCCCCCCCCCCCCCCCCCCCCCCCCCCCCCCCCCCCCCCCCAAGAAAGCAAGAAAGAAGGACAAACAAAAGCAAAAATAAAAAGCAAACATTCACTCCTTCTGAACTGACCATGAACTCTGAGCTGCTTCAATATCCTGTAGGCATCTTTGCCATTTCACAGCAAGCCAGTGTCAGCTTCACTGGACAGGAGCAATATTTGCATTTTATAGCAATAAACTGCACAGTCCCACTTTCCAACTTTACTCTAAGATATGTATTATTGATAATTTAAGCAACATACACCTTGCACTGGGTATTTTCTTGATTGCACAACTAGACTGGTACATTACCCACATAAATATAGGCATATACTCCATGAGGATACAATGCAGCGTATGCTGAGATGCTGCATCTACAGCTAAATTGTAATTATATGCATCCCAGTGTACCTACATATAAACATATAGATATATTACTTTTCCTTGTCTCTTCTTATATTCTAGTCACTTGCAACCCAGATTCCTTCCTCTTAGCTCTGTGCATCTCACTGCACCCTATTTTATCCATTTGCACTGTTAATATTCCTTCCACACCTGCAACTCCTGACCTGTGGGGGCACAGTGTTATCACCACCCAGTTCAGCACAAAGACATGGTATTGACTGCCATCATAATTCAATTTATTTGCTTTCAAGAGCACTCAAGTGGTTCTCAAATAGTTAATTCCAGTTTATTTTTTCATGGTTGGATTAGACTTGACTTCACATTGATGACTTTTCCCCATCAGAAGCAGCCTAGTGATCTCTGAATTGCTTATGCCTACTTTTGTTTTACTTTCTTGCATCAAGTTTTTCTAAACCTGCCTGGATCTAACAATGGCCCCTTTTACTACCATCCTATTATGCTTCTTTACTTCTCTACCACACTTAAATCTGTTCTGTTCCCCAGGTCTGTAGTTGCTGCATACGGTGTCTGGCTCTTCTTTGCCAACGTGACTTTTTGAGGGCTGAACCACCACCTCATTGTCCAGCTCAGTCTCTGGCTTCCTTTGCTGTACTGGGCTGCCGACACAACCCCATCATCTCTTAGCAGCCTCTGCCTCCTTTTATTACTTCTATTTTCTATATTTCTCTTATTCTGGCATCGTTCTTTCTCTGTTTTTTGCTGGAACACCTATCCTTGGAGATACTCAGATTTCCCTAGACCTTGAGCAATCCAAGCTAAGACTTGGGGGCTTGGAACAGAGACCTTCACAGGTCCCTTCCAACCTAATTATTGTGTGATTGCCTTGCTATGCAATGGGCAACTCCAAGGGAAGTACCACCTGGGTTGTCCAGTCTGTCTTGAGGCTGGATATTATTCATAAAATCTGTACAGCACCATCAAACCTACCAAACTTTGCCTGTATCTTCTTGACTTTCACGGAAATCTTGCTTACTTTTTTCCCTTGCCACCAACACTCTTTGTTAGTTGGTGGCGACTGAGATAAGTAACCCTGTACTCAAATTCCACATATAGCTGTCTCTGTCATTGCTGTTTGGAGGCTTCTCATTTGCTCAGATCTGCTTTTCTCAGCAATTGGTTCACCACTCCCATGAGCACTCCTGCTTCTAATTAGAGATTTGTTAACATTATCAAGGCTATTCCCAGATACCACAGTTCTAACACTGCAGTGTTCATTCTTTCATTATTTTATTCCATGCAAGACAAAATGTAGAGAGCTCATAAACAATGATCCCAACCTGCTGAGTCCAGGAATCATCAAAACCCATAGAAATCCTTACTATTCTGCCTATGTAATTTCTCAAGCTATTTTCTCCCCAAAACAGGGTAAGAAATTCTTAATTCTGAACTTGTCATTTCTGTTGCCTCTACACACTCAGTGTTGGTGGCATGTCCAGTGCCCCTGGTGGCACTACCTATGGAAACTTCTTCCATGTTTTTGGATTCAGCAGTGATCACTGAGATTAGCTTGTTGGAGGCAACAGCAATTAAGAGTCTGTACCGGGACACAGAAACTCTTGCTTCATAGTGGGGTTGTGGCAGAGATTCTGCAACTGCAGGTTGCCCTCAAGACAGACTTTCTTTTATCTCCTCCAAACATTCACTTCCTACACCTGACCACATCTCCAGCTTTAAGACAGACCATTGTAAATGCATAATTTAAAAGATGTAAAAGGTTTGCACAGATAACATCGAGGAGCCAACATTCCCAAATATGTTTAGCTTTAAAATATTGGATTAAGGAAAAATATCTCTTTTGAAGAAGATCAGAGAGGTCTTTTTGCTCAGAGGTCTTTTGTCCAGGGAGGTTTTGGACTCCCCATCCCTGGAAGTGTCCAAGGCCAGGCTGGATGGGGCTTAGAGCAATCTGGGATTGTGGAAGGTGTCCCTGCCTGTGGGGCAGGGTTTAAACCAGATGATCTTTAATGTCACTTCCAACCCAAATCATTTTGTGATTCTTTGATAAGACCCTTTTTTTTCTTTATCAGTCTTCATTAATTGAGATTTTAATGAAGTCCCATAAATAATTCCACTGGGAAGCACAGCTGGAAGGCAGTTTTCCCACGGCACCACAGTGAAAATGAGCAACAGAGGAGAATTGAAATTATGGACTCTTTTTTTTTTTTTTTTTAACCAGAAAATCAGGAATATGAAGCTCTCCCCTAAAAGAAAATTTTTATGTAAATGTGGATTACCAGCATGGTCCCAGCTGGTCTTGGATTAAAACATGTATCTGCAGGTGCAGAAATTAGAATCTTCCAGAACTCTCCTGCAATTGATGTCATGATGCTATAAAGGATGGATGGATGATATGTGATGCTATTTAGGCATCACCGTATGGCCTCAGAACCGTATGGCCTCATCAAAGCCCTCCCTATGTCTGAGAAGACTCTTACTGATTTTTATAGATTTTGATCTATTTGTTTGATCTATTCTTATTTGATCTATCTCTTAGTGAAATAGTAGTTTCTCTGTTGCTGGAAGAAGACACTCTACATTATTCTGCATTTATAAATTAAAAGCATGTCTTGGAAACTTCTATTAAAAAAAACCAACAAAAAACAAAACCAAACCCCAACTTTAGTTACAACTTTCTGCTGATTTATCCCCCTTTAACTTCATACAGATCATCCAGAAATAAATCAGATGTACTGCATCAGATTTGGTTTTTTATCTGGTATTTCCCTAATACCTCAAAATTATCAAGAAGCCAAACTCTATATCAGAGTTGGCTCCTTTCACTCTCTGAATATCAAATTGTAGCTTTACACTTCATGTAACCAACTCATGTTATAAGCAGCAAGTGAAATAATATTTCTTTTTAACAATATTTAACAACAGCAGTGGAAAAATCCCCACCAAACACGGTAGTTTTCCCTGCATCAAGAAGAAAATAAGGCACAAAATCAGAGTAATAAAAGCAGAGCTCAGTCACATGGCGAGGTAGTTTAAGAAGAGTATTTCTGGAATAGTCAGGTGAAATTAAGTCTTCCCTACTGGCATTAAACAATGAAAGGGATGATTGCCAAACATCCCTGAATTAAATGCATTCCTGATGATACTTCAGCTTTAAGACTCTCAACACAGAAACACAATTTTACCTATAAAAAGAAACCCTCACATTTTTATTTCCAGTTACAATGAAAGATGGAGAAAAAAGAAAGGCAGGAAAATACAGATTCAAGAAAAGAGGGTTTAAAAATATGACTTGAGCTGTTTTCACATTGTTTTTTCTGCATGATTATTACATATTGCCAATGTACGTTTTCTCTGCTTTTCTTTCTTTAAAACTGTCTTTCTCAAACGTGTTGTTTGCTTCTTCACACACTCCATTTTTCACTCTTCAGCCTCTGATTCCATTCTCTGCTCTCTCTGACAGATAATGATGTGGTTTTGCCCTTATGGCCCAAGCTCTCCAGCGCTGCTGCTTCCCTGCTCCATCTAGTGGGATCAATGCTCCCTGTGCTCCCACAGCCTGTATGGCGTGGGGAGAGGGATGAGGACACAGAAACCAGCCTGGCCAGGGGAAAGCCAGCTCGACACTGTGGCTTATCACTTGGTTAGATTTAACTCCAAAACCCACAGATCACTTTCCAAAATGCAGAGCACATTCCAAAATGGCCACTGGTATTACCTGACCACCGCAGCAAGCGTTACAATACTCAGCACCTACGGATTTTACAGATCACAACGGGGTTTTTATCTTACTTGTATCAAACAAGAGTAAATGCACATCATCAGCTTAATATTAACACCCAAAGAGCCAGGCTTGCCTAAAGATGCATGACTGAAAGTGGAGATAAATTGATGCAAGTCCTTTCTAGCTCTCGCAACAGACTCTGAACGCCAATTTGGTCAATGAAGTATTTAAGCCCTCAGTGCTATGTGGGCTGCTGTGTAAGATTAATACTTGAAAGCCTTTGGCAGTGCAAAAAGGTCTTTAATTTATTTTCTCTCTAGGCACCACAGTCAGCACCAGCACAGGAAACTAGCTCTCTACTTATTTTTTTAATATCAAGGTTTTTGTGATACAAGGCAGAACTTGTATCTTTTGCTTCCATGTATATTCACTGTGCATTGAGTGAGACCTGAAGCTCTGACTCGAGAAAACCCTGTCCTTAGCACACACTGAATAAATACAGAGTTCACCACTGGGTTTAGCTTTATTTGTGGTGCTGAGTCAGTACATCGGGTGCCTTCATAATTTCAGCTGGTTGGGTTTTAGGGCCAGTGAAGTTGAGCTCCCCAACTCTGTGCCCAGCCAGGAGAGTGTCTGCAAATGGGTGTCCCACTAGGTAATGTGACATCCAGACCACATAAACCCCTCAAGGATATGATCCTAATGTTAGTGAAATTAAGAAGACTTGTGAGGATAGAATGCCAACTCCTAATTTAGGTTTTGCCTAACTCACTCCTGCTTCAGTTGGGTGCACAGCACACTCCCATACACCCACTCAAATGGTGAAAGGCACAGAAATCCAGATGTTTCCATGCCAGTGCATAGAACTGTGCATATACACAACTGCTTTAAGTGTGTGGCAACTTCAAAGTCAGACATGCTGTCATGAAGACAACATTCATGGCTCCCTCTTCTTCAGGAGAAATGGGGTATAAAGAGTTCCAAAAAATATTCACCATGAGGACATTGAAAGTGCCATCATCTTTTATTTGTGCTAATGACATATGGTCGGTACTACCAACTCCTCTCAAGGAACATAAATAAATGGGTGTTTGAGAATTAACATAGTATATAGCATGTAATGTAATTTGGGTTTCTCATGTAGTTCATTGACAGGGACATTTAGAACAGCAATTGCATTATTGTCTGCCAGAGCAACTCTAAGTCTTCCCAACTTGAGTATTGAGTATCATCATTGCTTGGTGCTCTCCATGAAGGTTTTTGACAGTGCAAATTCTCTGCCTCTGAATGCAAGGCCAAAGAATCACAGAATGGTCTGGGTTTGAAGAGACCTTGAATATTGCCCCTGCCACTATCCCAGGTTGCTCCAAGCCCCACCCAACCTGGCCTTGAACACTTCCAGGGATGGGGCAGCCACAGCTTCTCTGCCCAGCCTGTGCCAGGGCCTGCCCACCGTGACAGGGAAGAATTTTTTTCTAAAATCTAATCTGCCCTCTTTCAGTGGAAAGCCATTCCCCCTTGTCTTGTCACTCCAGGCCCTTGCCAAAAGTCCCTCTCCCAACCTCATGTAGCCCCTTAGGTACTGGAAGGTGTTATAAGGTCTCCCCAGAGCCTTCTCTTCTCTAGGCTGAACAATCCCAATTCTCTCAGCCTTTCAATCTGCCTCCATGAGTGTCCATGTGTATGATTATCCCAAAGCAGCCCATCTGCTCTGCACTCCCACCCAGCCCTATATTAATTTGGAGCCTTCACAAAGCACATCTGTGATGTGGCCCTGTGGCACTGAGCAATATTGGGTACAAACCTGATTCTGTGGCATCCCAGCACAGCCACATACATTCCCCAGGGCTGTACACCACATGTGGCCACAAGCACATCACATGGCACAAGGATAAGTGCCATACAGGGACCAGCACCAGGGGACAGTGGTTCCTGTCACCACAGCTGCCTTGGGATACACTATGTCTATATATTCCATGGGGGTTTCCCTTGGCTATGAAACAATTTGTGGTTTGCATGTGGATTAAATCACAGAATTTCCTATACAGCAATTTAAGCACAACATAATGAATGCAAATTAATGGATCTATTCCATTATTTCCCTTCTACTACATCAGAAATACTTTTCTTATATTCTCAGCACTCATTTTGAAAAAACCCTTCATGAAATCTGAGCATAAGACACAGATGTGCAAACACCACCCCCTTCCAACAGCCACACTGACTGTCGGAAAAATGACCCAACATTCTGGTTAAAGTTCATTATCTTGAAGTTGCAGCACATCTGTAATCAGCTCATGGTCAGAAGGTAAACCACAGAATCACCAAATCACAGGATGGTTTCGGTTGGAAGGGAGTTCTAAGACCATCTAGTCCAACCCACTACCATGGGCAGGGACACCTTCCACTAGAACAGGTTTCTTCAAGTTCCATCTAACCTGGCCTTGGGCACTTACAGAGATGGGGAGTGTGGCAATTTGGGGTTCTGTCTTGAGCTCCCTGCTGATCTAATGGTTCTAATCCCCTTTGGAAGCTCATGTTTGTTCTGAAGGATGTATGGTGGGACCACAGGAAAGCCAACACTACTGCAGTCCCTGTTTTGCTGTGGTGCAGATGTGTTATTGAACAATTCCAGGAGTTATTGTGGCGCCAGCACCCTGCAGTCCCTGCCCACACCTGCCACCCCACTGCACAGAAATGCCACGTTCTCAGGCACAGCTCAGCCCCCAGACCCTGCCAGCAGTGAGCAGAACTGCCTTCCAAGTCCCATCTGCTGGGAGGTCAAGGCTTCATTATCAGAATTTGTAAATGGGAGATTAAAATGGATTGCAGCCAATTCAGCACATCTGCCATGCAGGAACATCAACCCCCAGTGCTTTCAGGGGAGCTGGGTTATTAAATGGAGTTTCTCCAGAGATACAAAAGGTGTGAGAGGCACAGTGATGCATCAGCTGCTTCTCCCTGGGACAGCTCTCCCTGACCCACCATCCTCACAAACATCCCTGGATGTATTATAACACCCAGTGTTCTCTGAGGTGACACTGCTCCCGTGTCTGTCATGATAGAAGGTCGAATCATACCTAAACCAACACAAAACTTTCTGGCACATACCTGCCCACCTCATGATCACACACAAATTCTTTGCTTTTGACAAATTCTTCAGCGTGGCTCATGAACAAGTGAGTCCAAGAGATGTGTTAGACCTGTACTAAATGAAAAAAGAATTGCAATAACATCCCTAAAGAGTCTAATTTACAGCCTGGACCCCAAGCCCCTTGCAAACAGAAACCAGCATGTGTCCACTCAGCCAAGTACATCCATTCTGGTGACAATGTCATGCTGCAAATGGTGGTTCTAGTAATTTATTGTGTTAATTTTCTTCAGTAAGATTAAGTACTGTTTTTTTATTAGGGAACTAAGTTTGTTTATAAGACACCTATTTCCTTGCCCCTGAGCTATCTACAGAAAGAAGGAAAATATTTTTCATATTTTTATTTCCAGGTGTTTTGATGCAGCAATAAAACAATGCTTAAGGTTGTCAATAAATGCATGAGTATTCTCAGAATAATCCCTAAAAAGGTTCCCTCAGACTGAAGAACACAGAGTTTTCTGGTGAGGTAAACCTTGCTATAATAAATTTCCTCTCATTTTGTGTAATGACATGACACCTTGAGAAAGACCATGACAAAAGCCAAATACAACAAACAGAATCTCTGCTTTCTGTCAGCAACAAATGTTTTTCCTTTTCTCCATAGTATAGTTTCATTCAATAATTCTCACATAAAGATAAATCTACTTTTTTAGTAGCAAAAAATAGTGTATTTAGAATTCTAAATCCTAAAACCTCAGAAAACATAACATAAATGTTTATTAATTAATTATCTAAAGGCTGAAAAGGGCTCTTGCTCCCTCCTGTTACTGTCCCATTGTGTCTATAATTTTTTAACAGGACAAACAATTCAGGAAAATATTATAAAAAATCTCATATCTGTAACTAGAACTAGACAACAGTGAGATGCAACGGCTCCAGGAATATTTTTTTTACTTTTAACTCCAGTGATTACGACTTTTTTAGGCTCAGGTCCATTCCTGCAGCAGTTAATGCCAAACTCCACTAGGTGTCATCTACTGCTGTATTTCTACTGGGAATATGACAACGCTGCCGCCAAAACCATCTCACGTTAATATTTCTATATATTAGTCCTTCCTTCTGTTAAGTTCTCAGGATGAATCTATAAATTCCCATTCTATATATTACTTCTGCACATATCTTATTATTACAACTGCTGTTGCTACTCTTAATTAAGCTTTTTTTTTCTAAGAAAAATATACTTTCTTGAAGGCATGGAAAGCTGCCACATTCTCAGGAAAAAAAAAAATCAAACTAACTCCAAAGGAAAACAAAACCTGTTCAATGCCTTTTTATATGACATTCCTTATGCCTGAATACTGCTATTTTTGAATGAACACATCATTTCTGAGACACGGCCAGAAAGAGCCAGCCACAGGAACCAAGGGAATGGGGTGAAGCCATGGCAGGGGAGGGTTAGGCTGGGTATGAGGAACAGGTTCTGCACCCAGAGGGTGGTGGGTGCTGGAAAGGCTCCCCAGGGCAGTGGGCACAGCCCCAAGGCTGTCAGAGCTCCAAAGGAGTTTGGACAACACTCTCAGGTATGTGGTGGGATTGGGGTGTCCTGTGCAGGGCCAGGAGTTGGGCTGGATGATCCTCGTGGGTGCCTTCCAGCTCAGGATATTCTGTGATCCTGTGACTATTCCAGTTGTGTAATAACAGCACCTTGGGTGGTTCTGAGAGCTTCTAATTCAGTTTCTCTTTCTGCAAGTGCCAACAGCATAATCATTGCTGAAAGGCTGAATGCCTTGGACAAGGAGCTAGAGAAGCCAGCCTGTACCAAACCCATCACAGTCCAAACACTCTCTACTATTATAGATCTGACTTTTTACATGTTAAGACAATCTTTACAACCCTCTCTGTATAATTCAAATTTACCTCTGGTCATTATAAATGCAAATGAAATGTCCAGCTAAGATTTGAAAGCAGAAAATAACAAGTACAGTTTTAAAATGTATGATGGAGTTTGTGCAACAGCAGTACAAAAAGGGATCATTGCTGCTCTCTGAGACAATGATGGTGAAACATGATAAAAACTTCTATCCCTCCTGTTCAAGACTGATAAACCACAAAAATAAGGACTGAAACAAAACTGCTGCCAGTGCACTCAGCAGTACAGGGCTGTCTAGGCACGGAATGGGCCCCAGAGGAACTCGGTGTGTTTACCAGAGTAAATAAAACCAGAAGGACTTAATATTCTGAACAGCCAAAATCTCTGGAAGAAAAGAGCAGCAGAGACTCATTCAAGTTAGAGGGCATCCCTGGCCCAAGAACAATTAGATATGATAATCAAGTAATTTAGATTAATTCAGAAAAGATGAATAACCATTAAAATGTTAAGGTTTTGGAAATGACTTCTCGGTTGGGAGTTATAGTTGACCAAGTATTTTTAAGGTGGGCATTTCTCTGTTTGTCAAAGTTACATTATACAATTTCTGTTGGAGGAGGGTAGGAAAAAAAATCAATTGCTTTTTAATAACAATGTTAATGTACCCCTGAAAATTAAGGCATATCACAAATTAACTATGGTTTTACTTTTTAGTTTATTGCACTTCAACATTTTATTATCTCAAGACGTCATCTATTTTCTACCTCCAAGAAACAACACTTATAATACAGTGATGGTTTATCTGTGATAAGGAGCCAGATAGCACTAGTCAAGAATAATTTCATTTCTTCTTATTATTTATAATATGTTCACAAACTTAGGCCCATAGCTACAAATTTTAAAGTGTTGAATTTAACTACTGCAAAATTAATAGTTACCTTCTTTTGCACAGAGTTCATGCTACACATTGGATTTGCAGGATTTAAAAGTCTCTTAAAAAATTCTGTGGTTAATTAACTCCTCAAGCTTACATACTGCTTTAATGCTTGGGACACACTGTATGATTAAACTAAGAGGTATCTGCATTTGTGCTTCACACTGTGATAGGCACTAACAAAGAGAAAAGAACGAAAGGAAATGAAATAAAATCCAAATTCTAGTTTTTAAAAAAGAAAAGTTTTGTGTTTTTGTAAGAATGAAGAAGATCAGATAACAAAGGTGCGAAATATTCTACAAATGAAGCAGAATATTCCCTGCCACTGGATAAGATGGACTGGTCCTGTCAAGGAGAAACATCACACCTCCAAACACTCACATCAGGTGCTTCAAGGCACACACTCCCCACCAGATGATGTAAGTGCAGGTGGGCGAAAGCAAAACCCCTCGCTGCTGCTGTCACATTCTTGGATCAGTACAATTTATTGTGACCAGATAAGCTACAGCCCAGCCCTGGAAGTGTCCAAGGCCAGGTTGGTCATGGCTTGGAGTAACCTGGGCTGGTGGAAGGTGTCCCTGCCCATGGCAGGGGGTGAAATGAGATGGGCTTTAAAGTGCCTTCCAACTCAATCCATGCTATGATTCTACATTTTTCTGTGATGGTTCATAAAACAGCCAAACTGGAAAATTTCCCCAAGTTTCCAACTTCAAGGTGACTTCTGTGAATCACATTTAGCAAACTAACTCACAGA
>JAOXXN010000471.1:69143362-69166104 GCA_026770055.1 Myrmophylax atrothorax
CTGTGGCTGCCCCATCCCTGGAAGTGTCCAAGGCCAGGCTGGACAGGGCTTGGAGCAGCCTGGGCTGGTGGAAGGTGTCCCTGCTCATGGCAGGGGGATGGAAGGAGACAAAGTTGAAGGCTCCTTCCAACCCAAACCATTATATGATTCTGTATCAACTAATTTGAGCCGGTTTAAATACCAGGCCAGTCTAAACCAGAGCACAGGCAGTGGGGACAGACAAGACCCTCCATGGACAGCTCATGTTGTTACACTTTAAGGAACTGAACACGTGGGATGACTCTTCCTTGAAAGGTGCATGTCTTTTTTCCACTTACTTGAGAGCTGAGACTAAGTGACAGGGGTTTTTTTGAGATGAACTCAGGTGAGATACATTATTCATCACCTTTCAAAGCAGCACAGGCCTAATCATCAGACATAATGCAGGTGGAAATTTATGTCACATGTTATGCCAAAGGTCAGATTACACATAATCAGAATGGCCCTTTTGACTTTGGAATCCATAATGGTTACAGATTAGAAAGAGGTCCCTTGAAGGCAACACAGTTCCATGGATGGGAAACTGATGTGAGATGAAAGTCATTCACGACAACTCTGCTATATTTCTTTTTAATAATGGATGTCCATAAAGCAAGCTCAGTTCATTTTTAAATGACTGAACTTTTTGAAGCGATCTGCTAATGGCTCCTGTGACATTGACAGAATCTCAACAACATTTATCAAGTACATAAAGCTGAGAACATGGTCTGTACCCTGCACCAGAGGAATTCACCTAAGCCAGCCCATACCTGCTGGAATCTTTTATAAAAAGCCCTTTTTGCATAATAAATATTAATGCTGACTCAAAAGACAGATGACATAAAATTCTTCCATTTCCCAACAAACGAAAATATTTTGTCTGCATGGAACATTGTTGTTGACTTCTGGCTGGAAATAATGCAAACAAGCATTTCAATAAACACAATAATTCAGTTGCATATGTTGGACAAAAGCTGAATAATGTCAGGTTTACAGCTTTTTTAAATAAAGACTGTCTGACAACGTTGTAATTTTTTACCCCATTCAGTTTGAATGTTTTCACTGGGATTTGCCAGATGTGTGCACCTGAATAAGGAGGAAGGAGATACAACTGTGCACAGGACTAGAATTTGCTGCAGAGAGAGACACATCACCACAAAATCAGAGAACATTTTTCTTAAAAGGTGCACTAGAAACCCTTCCTATTTTGGCACCTTCATGATTCTCATTTAAATATGACAAGTGGCTAAGCTGTGGCTGCCCCATCCCTGGGAGTGTCCCAGGCCAGGTTGGACAGGGCTCGGAGCACCCTGGGCTGGTGGGAGGTGTCCCAGCCCATGGCAGGGGGTGGGACTGATTGGTCTTGAAGGTCCCTTCCAAGCCCAATCATTCTGTGATTCTGTAATTATTTTCCCTAGTGAGAACAATAAAACAGACTCTCTCTGTCTCTATTATTTATTTTTTAATGGCAGTTTTCCACTGACAAAATAGAATGATGTATTTTAGTCATATCCTGACATTTTTATCAATACACTGACACAATATAAACAAAATAAAACACATGAAAAATGATTATGTAGAATGGTTGTGAAGGGTAGTATTGCACAGGGGATAAGAGAAGCCAGATCTTACAGCTAAAATTTTATCTCAAGTACTGTTACTATAATTTCATTTATCTGTAATTTACTTATCTGAACACTGTTAAGAATTTATTATATAAAACATGTGGACTCTTAGAAGAGCTTCAAAACTTAAAATTGAACTTGACCACTAGCCCAGCCTGCAAGAGTTGCCTCAGGGATTATAAAATACTTAAAAAAACCCACCACACCCGATAATTAAGATAGAGTCTAAATTCTTAGAGCAAAAATTAGAAGTCAACCCTACAGCAGGAAGAGAACTCGACCCTTTAAAACCATCCCCATTGCCCTGGCTCCTTTTAACCACTTGGATTACAGAGAACAAGGTGGTTCCAAAGCATGGAACGGACAGGTCAGTCCCAAAAATCCTCATTAATCTCATGAAGAAGAATATTCTTCCTGAGCCCCAATCTGCTGACTGGAACATCCTTAAGCAGATGAACTTAATCTCAGTAGGAACATCCTGTTTGTAGGTGAGATCCCTCAATAAATCATAGCAAGTCAAAAAGAGTCAGAGAAATGACAAAATCAAAGTAGGAAGAGAAATAAAGTCTTAATGATTTTGAAAAGCCTTGGATTATGAGATAAATGTATTATAAACATATTCCATATCTTAGTTATATCCAAAGGCTGCAGTTGAAAGATAAATGTTCTCTGAAAATGAAAGGCTTATTATTTCACCAAAATCATTACTATGAAAAAAGGTAAGTAGTTTATAGTTCTCTTCAAATTTTGATTAAATTTATTCATGTTTCTGTTCTGTTTCTCTTCCATCTACTATCAAAATTTTCTTACTCAGTGGTGCAGGGGTTTTTTTTGCCTCTTTGTCTCTCCACGATTACCAAGTTAGAGATTTTAAGATTCATCTACTACAAACAAACACCTCACCAGGCAAGGGTAGCTGAGTGAGGTTCTACTGAGGTTTACAAGGTGCTTGAACAGTACCACTATATCAGCAGAATTTTGTGATTGATTCACTAACAGAAGCCCTTCAAGAAACTATCCAGTACAAGGAAAAATTCCCTCCTAGGTCTGTGTCCTGTTAACAGAATCAAAGACTGTCAATTTTCCAAATGGGAGGAAGTTATTAGCAGAATCCCACAGGGATCTCCTTTGGTTCTTTCCTCATCCTTATGTCTATAATTGATCTAGAGCTGCTGAAGAAGTAAAATCTCCCAATACTACCAAAATATTCAGCATTGTAAAACCAGCTGAGTATTAAAGTGTTGCACCACCCCAACAGCGTATTTACAACATTTCCTACTTCAGCAATTCACTCAGGAAGGAAATCTTGTGTGAGTTTGAGTTGTCCTGTAAAAGTACAGGTGGAATGTTCTGGGATGATGAACAACACCAACAGATGGAACTACTTTGAAAGGCTTAGAGAACAGTGCAGAGACCATTACCATGAAAGCCATACAGATGTTCACCTGTGCCTGCGATGCCACAGCTGGACCAAAGAACAGAAAATACAAACAAGCCTAAGAAAGGTATGAAAATTCTTCCATTGAAAATGAGCTGTGTGCAGAAAGGGAGGGGGAAGTGCGGGTGGGGGAGGAGACCTATGCATTTATAAACTTAATGGAAAAGGTGAATAGAAGGTAATTATTCATTGGTCTCATTATACAAGACCTTGGGGAAAACTGCACTGAGTGATTAGACAGAGGAAAATAAATGCTTTCTCACATACAAACATTTGTCATAGATATCTTGGAGCCATATATAAAAGAACTCCAAAAGCAGTTAAACAAGTCCAAGAATTATTAAACCAGATGTCACAGATAGAACTTTTATCTCAAAAATTCATTGAATCTAAAAGAGAAGAGCACTTGTCCTGCTTTATTGATGACTTAAGGAACTTTTAAATCCACTCTCAGAAGCAGATCTTTGATCTCTACCTCTATGTTCTTGACTTGTGGCAAACACCACAACTTCTCTCCACTCCCACATGTCCCAGCATCTCAAACTGCTCTCCCCACTGCACCCACCACCCTGTGCTATTCCCAAATCATAGAACCACAAAATCACAGAATGGTTTGGGTTAGAAGAGACCTCAAAGACCATCTCATTCCACCCCCTGCCATGGGCAGGGACACCTTCCAGTAGCCCAGGATTCTCTCTCTGTCACTCAAAACATCTCCTACCACTCAACCCTCCCAATGTGAATGGAGCCCATCCACACCAAACCTTTCCATAACAACCCTCATCTCTTCCCATACTCCTGCCTCACATCCCTTAAGCCAGAGAGACCTTCCTGGCTGTTCCAGCCCCTCCTGCTCTGTCTGATGAGGCTCCAAGCTGAGCACTGACAGCCACTGCTGTTGGCTGCTCACTGATGCTGAGCTGTCCTCCAAGTTTCACCATCCCCGGAGAAGCAAAGCCCTTGCACTTGCTTTCACCAAGATAAAAACCCAGGGAAAAAACCTCAGGCAGAAAGCTGTTATCAAAAAATGACATGATTCTGGAAGCCATAAAGGAGAAAAGCAGGTATAGCTTGTTTCCAGGCAGAACAGGTTACAGTGACTAATTTTCAGAACATTTGCTTCTCTTTTCAGTTCTCTGTTTGGGGGGAAAAACATTCTGCGTCATTTACTAACATGAAGTGTTCTTCTGGAGCGTGAATGCTTAGATCTTTAACAATCAGGCAATTTATTCAAATGTCTAAAGATGGATATAATAGAAAATTCTTTCCTTTCTGTCAGCTTAAAAAAAACCACACCAAAAAACCCCACTAAAATTCAATGGTTTCTGTACTGTTGTATCTTATCTTAGAGAGGCTTAAATAAAACCTTGAGAACTCCACAAAGAGTCTGTAGATGGGTTAGACTTTTGTGTAAAAAATGCTTCTTTTACAGAAGGCATAAATAATTACTGGGAGAGCGATCATGAGTCTCATCCAAAGTCAGTAGGAAGACTCCTACTGACTTCATCATATCTGGAATGAGACCAAAGTTTGTATTATAGCTTAAAGTATTTTTATACTGGCATTGCAATGAATTCCTACAAAAATAAAGTTTCAAAATGTTAAAGGGGAAAGAACAGGTTACACTGCTAAATGCGGGCAAATTTTGAAAGGGATGTGCTTCCTACACTCAGAGTATCAATCCTGCTCTTCTATTCCTGTCTACAACAACATAAAAGTCCCACTAGGTGTAAAAATCTCCTCCTAATGCTGTCTCCTTTTCAGTACATCCAAGACAAAATGCACTCCCTACACATATTTCCCTTCAGAAACTGGTCATGAAGTAACAATTCCATCTCCTCTCCTGCTCCTCATTCAACTCTTGCATCCCCTTTTCCAGCTCTAAACATTTGAAGAGCTTAATACCTGTTTTATTAAATTTGTGAGGCTGTTTAACTCTCGCAGTGATTTGAGAAATAATCTATCAATGGAGCTTTCAGCTCCTCCATACAATAGACCTGGTAACAGGTACTCTTCTCCTTAAGGGATAAATCAGTTTTTAAACTCCCACTGCTTAAGTCAGGCTGAGAGACATCCAAACCAGCAGGACTGAAATTCCTACAGGAAGTTTCTCAGTGCAGGTAAGAAAAATATTTTGGTAAACATAGTTATGCTTTAAGGTGGAAATCTTTACCTACAAAGCCTTTATCTACACAAACTATCACCAGATTAAACAAAACTAATCCAAAACTACGTTGCTCAAGGGATTATTGGTGGCTTTGCATTTTGCACTTTCAAAACACGGTGAGCACATCTGCAACACTTCATTAAAGGTATCGAGATGGTATAATGGAAAACATGGGATTTTTTTCATCAGGGAA
The DNA here is from genome assembly GCA_026770055.1 of Myrmophylax atrothorax. Classification (NCBI taxonomy): domain Eukaryota; kingdom Metazoa; phylum Chordata; class Aves; order Passeriformes; family Thamnophilidae; genus Myrmophylax; species Myrmophylax atrothorax. Next base: position 69,148,804 of record JAOXXN010000471.1, read on the forward strand.
GAAAAAGCAGTGAAATCTCATTCCCTCACAAATGTCAGGTCAGTCAGGATCACAAATCATGAATCTGAGAATCATTTTTTTCCCCTCACAGCATGTCAGATCCAGCTGCTGGAACTCACATGCAGCCCAGTGGTGGATAGCATGAATTTCAGAGTGAAATGTTGTCAGAGAGATGAAAGACTGCAGGAATAAAATATTAAGGGCAAGAGGGGGTGAACTCATCAATATTTGTACTTCTAGAGGACCTGAGCCTTGGCCACACTGTCCTGCAGCATCACTGGATGGCTCTTCATGTAAACAGCATTTTTTTAGTTTTTTCCCCCTCACTCAGTGAAAAATGGTGGTAATTATATAAAACTGCAGAGCTACCAAGAATTTAATTTTGTGCTTTAACAATACAGAAATGAGGCACCAGCACAGCTTCCCTAAATGAGATTCGCTTCATTTCCTTGTCTCCCAGACAGAACGCTCCCTCCTGCCAGAATAAAACACACCCAGCATTACAATGGCCTAAGGGAATCCCCTGGACAACAGATCCCCTCCAGAACATGGGCTCTTGGAAAGAGAAATGTTGGGATGCTCCAGATAGCAGCCTGGAGGAAACTGAAGGCACATGCCTGTCCCCAAACACCTACTCTTCCCCTTCTCTCAAATTTAAACAGAATACAATTTCAGCTTACCCTGGCTCTGCTAACTCCTTCCAGGCTTGAAGTCAAGTCTGTTCAGACACAGGTGAGACATTTTCCAGGCGGTGAGATAGTGCCCAAGTGCAGGTCACAGCAGGGTCTGTGGGCTGGGAAGGGCACCAAACTGAGCCCTTTGGGAACACTCAGTGGGTGACAGCACCCTGAGAGCAACTCATAACTTGATCAGCAATGTCAGCACACCAAATTATGCTCTGTTTAATTGCTAGACACAGAAGGAGAAATATTTCAGTGGAATGGGATTTTTAAATAAGGATTTAAGCACTGGAATTGGGCTGGGTTTGGAGGGGACTTATTTTGGTTTCTAACTTGACTGGATCCATTACATACTAAGTATGATAAATTTACTGAGAAATTACTGATTGTATTACAGAAAAAAACAAATAAAGGAGAGCCTACTTTAATGTCAATATTGCACTGTATTTTAATTTCTGGTGTCTCAATAAAATCAGCTGAAATGCCTATTCCTCCTCCAATAATTGATCTTCCAGGATTTTTTTGCAATGAGTATTAATGCCCCTTGCTGATGTAATGTCACTGATATCAGTATTTATTGTGGGGTTTGATTAGCTCTGCTATTACAATTCATGGAAAACAAGGCACAGCACAAATAAGAAATGCTGCAAATCACTGCAGAAAGCAGAAGCAATAAGGTTCCTATCAAGGCTTGCAGTTTAGGCCGTTCTAATAAAGCAATTTATTGTGCACTTGGACCAAGTAGGTACAGAACTTCACATGCTTTATCACATCCAAACCAAACTTCCAAGTATGTGATGGGAAGAACAAATGGTCACTGTTTGTGATGATGTGGATTTTGTGGCTGCCCCACCCCTGGAAACATTCAAGGCCAGATTGGAAGAGGCTCTGAGCAACCTGAACTTGTTGGAGATGTCCCTGCCCATGGCAGGAGGTTGGACCTAAATGGGTTTTAAAGGTCCCTTCCAACCCAAACCACTGTGATTCTGTGTTGAGGTATTCAAGTTATTTGGAGCAGTCCAAGACTATGATGATGTCCTCTTGGAGACTGTTCATATTGTTCCAGTGGCCAAAGGTCACCCACTCCCAGAGAGAAGTCTGAATAACAGACTCTGAGAGTACAGTAGCAACCTAAACTGATAAAACTCCTGTCAAATCCAACAGAAAGGAAACCAAAACAGGCTTTGGCAGAGCACCTGATTCTGAAACATAAAACCAAAACAAAATAAAAATAATACATACTGCAGCTTCAAGCTTTTTAAACAGCTTGTGGTGTCTTTAAACCTTTTTTAGAGATTGGTATTTGTCCCAACCTGTGTCAACGTGAGCACTGGACAATCTTAAAAGCAGCACCACTGCTTCTCTACCCACAAGTTAGTTTATGAGCTTATTCAGGCATTTGTGCCTTCCTCAGATGCCAAACCAATTTGGTTTTTCCACCAGTAAGGGATAATGAGAGCATCATGCAAAGCTTAAGTGACAAACACAAAAATATTGGGGTGCTTAATGTAGTGACAGAATTAAAATGAAAATTGCAATTCATGAGTGCAAATTACTAAGGAATTCTATGCCTGATTTAATGTATTTATTTATTTACTAAAGGGCAGCAAAGAGGAGTGACTGCTAAATTTACAAATATATACACCCCAAAATTATTCCAGCATTTTTGCCGTGTACACATTGGACACAAAATTCCATAGAAGTCTGAAGGAAGATCACTTGTAAAACAAGGCTCTTCCCACATCTAAACTTGGTAATATCTGGCACACTCATTTCTGGAAAATGTAACTCAGAGTTACAGAGAATTAACTTAAACCAAAGTCTTTTATAAAGAACTTGGTTCACAAGGAAGAAGACATAAATTGCAGAGACGAAAAGACCAAAAGCCAATATGTGAAGCTGATTAAACATTCTGCAGAAGTCAGTTTTATATCATAATGGCAAATCTGCAAGCAAATTTCCATTGCAAATGTCATTTATCTATAAATATTAACACATAAATATTAGCTGCAGCTATTTTGTACAGCTACATTAATAGAACCCACATATCCACGATGCAAATAAAACAGTTTACTATTTTTAATTTTATTACTTGTAAAACAAGATTCCTGGACACAATTTATAGAACCAAATTATATAATTAAGAAAATAAAATTATAGCACTGTGTGCACAGCATGGAAGATGAGAGTCGTCATTCCAGGTATACTCACACTTCATAGCAAGAATTGTGACCATATTAAAGATAACAGTCAACTTCAATGAGCAATATTATATTGCTTTCAAGATACACAATTAAGAATGCTCTAGAGATAACTGTAATACCAGAACCCAAGTTACTACTATAACCATAATACTGGCTGGAACCTATTCAAAAAGAACCCTAAAACCTTCCAAGCTGTGCCAAGTGATGTCTGTTTGGAGGTGGAATATACTCCCAGGATAAAAAGCAGATGATCTTTAATTGGCAGATTTGGAAATGCCACAGTAGGAGAAAAATCCAAGTTTTCTAGGAAAACTGAATGAATGACCTAAACTGGCTTTTTATTCACCTTGCAAAACATTGTAAAGAGATGGAGCAGGGGGATGGAACTCTGTGATCTTTAAGGTGATTCTATTGCCCAAACTGGCAGTGTTTCCTTGTAAGCAGGCTAGAGTGAATAAGGAGTTGCCATATAAATTTGGGGTGGACATTCCCACATAAGAGAGGATATAAAAGCAGGACTTGAAGGCAGAGAATGGGAAGGAGCAGAAAATTTGTCCTACCTGATATAAGCCACCCTTAAGTTGGGCCTAATAATTGCATTAGACAGGAGAGAAATGCATATCTAGTCTGGCTCCTCCATCCTAACACAGGCACCTAAGGCAATGGATAAAATTATCCCATTGTCTCCTTTTGCTGACAATATGGAAAACACAGAGATGCTTAATTTGAATTGTCTAAAAAACAGGTGAAGTGCAGGGAGAGCAGAGCTTTCACTTTGTACCTGCAAGAGCCCAGCTCGGCTGAATCAGCACTGGGGGGAATGGAATGAAGAAGAATGGGCTCAAAATCAGATTTTCATTACTTTTCCTCATGCACATCAAGAGCAACACTGATACATTTCACCCCTAGCTGAAATAGCAGGTACAGGCTGCTCCTTCTCCAGGGTGAAACCCCTGAGTTTGCCCCAAACGCACATGGCTGCCATTGTTTTGATGCACAACACAGAAGCAATACAGAGAAGAGCTGTGGCCGGTTTTCCTGGTGGAATGTGCCATGAACTGAACTTCACTGATTCTTTTAAAACTGGTCTAAGCATTCTGTTTACTGAATATATCTATGAGAGGATCACTTGGCACCGATTTGCTACCCAGAGAAGCTGTGGATGCCCCACCCCTGGAAGTGTCCAAGGCCAGGATGGATGGAGCTCTAGTGGAAGGTGTCCCTCAGGGAGTTGGAACTAGATGGTCCTTCAGGTTCCTCCCAACCCAAACCATTCTATGATTCTGTGATTTGTGCTTGATTCAGTCTGTTAGAAGAAAATATATATTATGTGAAATGCACTCTACGTATGTCATCCAACTATGGAAAACATTTTTACCTATTTCATGCTCTTCACTGTAAACTTTGTTTGTCAAAAACTGAGCAATGTGCCAGTGAAAGAGTTATCTACCACTGCTTTAAAAGCAAGTTCCAGGTGTTAACAAGGTCTTTGTAAACAGCTTAACACATAAGATCTGCATATCACTGACCAATCTGTTCCATGCATACTTGGAAAACCTTTGAAAGGAAATTCACAGGGACAGAACTGATCAATAATAGAAATAATTCCAGATGTGAACAAATCCTTCAAGTTGAACCAACCAGTTCCTTTCCTAATCATAACCGCAGCATGATAATCTCTAGATTTATTTCCCCATCCCTGAAGTGTCCAAGGCCAGGTTGGATAGGGCTCTGAGCAACCTGGTCCAGAGGAAGGTGTTCCTGCCCACGGCAGGGGGTTAGAACTGGAGGGGCCTTTAAGGCCTTTTCCAAATTAAACGATTCCATGATTCTGTGATACTTTTAGGATATTTTATTTAAATACATATATATATACACACATATACATATATATATATATGTAAAAACTGATTTCTATTCAATATTTATTCACTTTTTTCCTCAATATCTGCCAGTCTCACTACCCAGAGAAATGGGGCACAAGCAGCATGTTCTGAGAAGAGCTGAGACTGTCTGGATCTCTGATTCAGGTGAACACTTTCATTCACATTCTACCTGCCACAGGGACTGTACCTTTGCAAGAGGCTACTAATAAAAATTACTAGTAAGGTTAATTAATAAGAATTTCCCAGTGCCTGCACAGGCAACCACTTTCAAAATGCAAGAAATTTAAAGTCACAGTCTTAGCCATCTTGTAACTCTAATAATTTCACTGCATAAATAACTGTGAAATAAATACCAGCATTTGATTAAAAAGTCAAAAAAATGCAACAGCAGCAAATGGCATCCAATATTCTGTTTAGGAAAATACATAAATGAAGCTATTGCCTTAGGGCAGGAAATGTAATTTTCTTCAGTATAGAGCATTTAACATCACAGGATCCAAATCTAGCTGATAAACATGTCTAGCCAAATAAAACAGTCTTTTCCAATAAATCTGAACACTTTTAATCAACTGCCTTATCACAACTACATATTTATTTACCAATTAAAATCTTAAACACAGGGCTTTTAAGATTAAGGGAATGAAGGCAGTGGGTCTCTATTTGTTGAATATGAATGCTGTGTGGTTTTTGTCTGCAGGCACCGAGGTTTGTGAGCTCATGCAATGCTGATGGGAATCCACCTGCAGACTTTGCTGTACTGAACACAATCCTGCTGAAAAAAGAACCCCTCTCTCAGCTTCATCATGACTCTGAAAATGCCTAATTTCTGAAAATGCATATTCAGGACAGTAGAGGGGAGACATCCTATTTGTTATAAAAGGGCTTTTAAGTCAAGTCAACCTTTGCTGTTCCCCAGGGAACCCAACCACAAGCCCCACACCCCTAAGAGACAACCTCAGTAGTTCTGCTGGCCACAGAAGGGCTTAATTTTCCTTCAGTCTAGGCCAGGTTTAAAAGCAGAAAACCCATGGTCTAGTTTAGTTTACATAAGCTGTTATGGCAAAATTCTTTTAAATTCAAATTTAGGAACGAATGTTCCCTTTGGGATGAAATGTGCTCTGTCCAATGATGCCAACAGTTACCTGAAAAAACCTGAGCTTTTAGGACTGGGCTGGGTCCAAATCCCACCAATATCAACTGAAATGCTGCAATTTATGTTCCTTTATGAGAGTCAAATCTCACTTCATTGGCTTTACACCAACCACCACATTCTTCAGTAACTTATTTTTCTCTTGCACTTTGTCACTGGAGATGTTAAATAAAATGGCAAATTATTCAAATACTACTGAAATAATTAACAAAAAAAGTACTAAAGTATCTTGAGCGTTTCTTTTCCCTCCCTCTTCCCAGTTTTGCAGCACTAGTCAGAACCAGATCCAGGCTCATAACTCTGAATGGCTCTGGGAAGTGCTGCTTTTACCTGATGATTTATTTTCAGAGTGAGGGGAGGTTCTTAAGTTAGTCCTCAGTTTATCTGGGATCTATTTTCTTGGATGACTTCTGCTGGTCCAGAGCTCACTGGGCACATCTTGAATCAGACTTAAATGTTCTCAAGTTCTGCTGGGGTTTTTTTTCTCTGTTGAAGGGTTAATGCTCAATCCATCCAGTTATGCAAAGAAAAGGCCAAAACTCATGTTGCTTGATTTACAGACAGGGAAAAAGCAGTAAACACACAAAATATGTTACAATAAAAACAACTGACATGTGATCCCTGTTTGGAATTTTTGCTAGAACCTTCCTCACTAAAAAATTAGAAACTGTTTGATCTTCTGCTCAATCTGCTGAATGCTGGCACTTTGCAACATTTTTACCCACTACTACAGAACTGGATTATCAGATTTGAGGTACCAAAATATTATTTTATGAATGGTGCAAAACTTGAAAGAGAAGAGGCACAATCAACTATGCCACAGTGGAATTCTCTCAGCTCCATGGAATTCTCTCTCCACCATTCCCTCCTTTTACCCAGACACTCTCTATTGAACCCAACGCTGCATATTTAGAAAAGAAGAAACTGAATAAGAAAAAGGATCATCTTTTTAAAAGTATATTTATTATCCAAGGTAAAAGTCAAGTTATGCAGGGTTGTTTCACAAATACACATAGAGGAGAATCTATATGAGAGCAGGGAAGCCTTTCTATAATATTATTAATTATGAAAATGTACATAAATGTGTATCTGAAGAGACAGAGATATGTGCGTGTATCACACACAATCACTTCGCTCTGAGTGCACTTCAGAGTCTGGATAGCACCACATGCTTTGTCTGCTGGAGCAGGAAGGTAGTTGGGAGCAGTAAGGTAAACAGAACAGTCCATTCAAATCAATCCCATTTACTCAGCCTAAAAGCTTAAAATCAGTTATACACTAAACACTTCATGGTAAGAAACTAGAGATGCTTCTGACAACAACACACTTTTGCACAGTTCACTGCCCACCAAACCCTAACCCTAGTCATGCCCCTCTGGCTCTCTACGTATTTCTAAACAACATGGACATTTATAAATCTGGCTCTAAACTATGCACTAAACATGCAATTCAAATGCAACCTCAACTCCTGCTTCTCTTTAAAGTTCCTCCCTGTGCTTTGGATTTTTTCCTTCCTACCTTTGCTTTTCCTTGTAAAAAGCTCCCTCTTGCTTGCACTCTGTCTGGCTGAACAGATTGTACAGTGGGCAGATCTCCTCGCCACAGGCATGAAATTTTTGACTATCACAGCAGTATCTTCAGGGGAGCAGCTCCAGGACAAACCTGTCCTCCTTTACTCCTCCTGGAATGGGCTCCTCATAGTCCTTTGCAAAGGCAACATTACATGACTGATGCTGTGACTGAACAGAATTGGGAGCACCAGGTCTTCACAGACCACAGACTCACACAGAAAAAAACCAGCATTTTCATAAAATAAAATAAAATTAGATTGCCAGGATTCTCGGTTCAGAAATGTACTTAATGCTGCAGCCTTGGAGAAAACAATCCACCTGTGGAAATCCAGTTTCCTCTGGGATGCCCTAATGCGGACGTAGAAAATAAAGAATATTACTAATAAACCTCCCTCAAGCCTATGGGAGTTGGGAAGGCAAAGTGCATTCCAAACTACCGGCCATTGTCTAGACTTGAAATGGGTGACTTTTATGATCAGACAAGCTGCAGCTTATGGAACTCAGAACAAACAGTACCTTAAACACAGTCCAGACAGGTAACAGCAAACCCCTTCTTGTTAGGGGCAACAAAATATATCATACAGACAACTTCTTAAAATTTAATACCTATAATTTAAATATTTTAAACAGTTACAATTTTAAGCCAGCAATTAAAAGAAAAAAAAAAAGAAAACAACTACTTTCCAGAATGTCATTTGAAATAAATTAATCTCCATGTTGAAATGGAAATTTATTAAGTCTGTCAAGTGATTTAATGAGACCTTCCTGGTAGAGCCAAGACAGAATCGATGTCTGAAGGGAAGTCCAGCTCATCAGACTGCACCAGCAATATTTACTGACATATTCTCCCTTTAATAATGTATTATCTTGACTTATACTTGATATAAGTTGTCTTGTCTTAACAGTAAATACAACCATAAAGCAATGAGAAATACCAGCAGGATGATGACACTAATTGTACTGTCTTGACTTGAATTAAAATTGCTGAACAGTAAATGAGATTACTAGCCTGAAGATAACCTTAATTTAAATGTGCAGCTGCATTTGTCTCATCTCAGATGCAATTTTCCAAAGTGCTTAAGAAAAATAATACCAGACAGACATCTAATAGAAACCTTTATTTCTGAAGGTTTTCAAGATAATTAAAAGTGTCCTCATATGTTTTGTTCTATTGCCATATTTTATAACCAGCAGTAATCTGCAGGTCATAATAGAAAAATGAGGGAATTTCTTAAATTGCTGTAACTTTTCCCAACTTTGATACTCTGTTCTAATTTTTGGTGGCCATTTCCAAGATGGAATGTCTTTGATGAATAGCAGAAGACCAAACAGTTAATAGCCTGTCTTGTACCATGGCATTTTCTTGTAAGAATTGTAAAGCATTAGAAAACCTTCAGAAAATAATTTAAAAATACTACTTACCCTATCAATTCTAAATAGGAGCTAATGTGCCAGTTTTTTCAATTAAAGCATTAGCTGACAAGCTGAATTAGAAGAAACACAAATAGTATTTCTGTTTTCATTGTATTTGCATATATGTCTGTCCCTAGAATAGATGAGATTTCCTTGAAAACATTTTATTTCTCTTCATCAACATCAGACTATATATTGAATATATACAATTAGTAAGGGCTCCTACACCCTGCCACAGATTTGCAATCCAAGTGTGGCTGCAGATTCTTGGGCAAGGAGGAGGATCCTGATTGGCACAATGCAAAATTGAAAAGTAAAAAGAAAGAAAGCTCAAACCAATCTCAAAGCCACCTGAGGGAAATACTTCTGACCAAAATAAAATCATGCTGTAACATATTAGGATTTTTACTACATATGAGAGTCAGCATCTTGGTGAAAATATCTCACGCCCTTGTCATGCTCTCTTCTGAATTTCCTAAGCCCTTCTTGCTCAAGTAATATCTATTATTAATTATGTTACTTCCCAGTGGTTAGGGAGTATTTTTTTACCCCAAAACTCTTCAGGCACCTTTGCAGAGCAAATCAGATCAAAGCTTAATGTAGTTCCATTTAGAGAAGAAAACACAATTTCTAGCTGCAAAGACTCTTGTACACAACAAGACCTGGAGCACAGCTGGTATATTAAAAGTTTCAAGGAGTTTTAGGGCTGCCATCATTTGAGTTCTTTGTTTCCCCCTCAAATAAATTTATACCTTAATTCTATGTCTGTTAAAGCAATATTTTTTTGGCTCACAGTAAACACCAGAGTAGGAGAATAAAGAGTGAGGAAATGTAGCAATTATTAACAAGATGGGGGAAAAGCCATTTGAATCTGAGCATAGAGATGTATTTACAATATAGGCCTTTGCTCTGATAGGTATCTGAAGTGCCTACAGTTGTATATAATGGTGCCAGAGCGTTTTTAGGCCTCTACATCCTCATCTTGAGATGGATGTGTAAAACACATGAACTGATTAAAATTTCCTGATTTCCCTGGAAGAAAAATTGCCTGGTTTTCCCCCAATAACCCCTGCACCACTACAGCCATCTCAGCTGTAGGGTTCCACACAAACCTTGGGATACCTGCTACCCCAAATCCACCAGCCCCTGAGAGATGAACTTCCCTGGGATAGGTGCATAAAAATCCCCAAAGATGGCTCATGTCATCAAATCCCAAGATCCCTTTCCTGTTTGCACACCTAGAAACTGGAAGTATTCTGGTGAGTATCTGTCCTTCCTTGAGCTTTCTGTCTCCCAACAGGTCACAGTGCTCCTCCTGCAGATACAAATATCTCAGAATACAAATATCTCCCTCCCTTCCCAAATTTGAATGCTTCTGCATGTAGTTTTTCTTGCCTCAACATGAGGATTTGTATTGATCTTCATTTGAAAAGCATTTCTTTGTGTAATTAATAATTTTTCATTCCTTCATAACTCCAGGCTGGCATTTAATAACAAACTCCAGCAGCCTGTGGAAGTGTTGAAATGTAAAGGTCAAGGACAAAACAGAAGCTCTCATGAATTGCAGCTCTCATATCATGTTCCTCACCAAGATGCTTTTTGAATTGCCAAGTTTTGTTGATGCTGAGCAGATGTAAGAAAACAGACCTGGTTTGTCCTCTGAGTTACATGAAACAAAACATCTTATTCCACCTGGCTCTGAATGCCTGACTGCTCTGACCATCCCCAGTGCTGGCCTTGACTTTGCCACCTCCTACAATGCACAACATTGTGAAAAAATTAGTTCTCTCAAGCTGTAAAAAGCAATTGCCAACTGTACTGTGACAAAATGTCCCACGATGGAGGAATCAAGGTCTGCAGCAAAAAAAAAAAAAATCTGTTCTTTTCTCTACCTTTGATGGTGCAAGTGGTTGGAAGTTCAATCAGTGAAATGTCTTTCTCTTTCCCAAATGAGCAATGAGGCAGACTGATCCCTGCCTCAATTGCAGCCCATCCTGCCCTAAAACTAGTAATAAACCCATTTTTGTAAATCATTCCAGAAGGATCTGGGTTGTGTCCACAAAAATCAATTCACTTTTACTTTTTTAAAATTACCTCTTTCCTCTGGGAAAATCCACATTGGTGAAAGGAAAAGGAAGTCCTATTTTTCCATTATAATATTCAGTCATTAGTATTCTTTGCTCCTTTTTTTCTGCACCAAAACACACATTTATTAAACATAATCATTATAATTTAACTCTCCTGACATATGATAATCAATGATTTTTTCTAAGTAAAGGTAAACAGTGTCTCAATTCAACATAACTGTACAATATAATATGATTTATTAAAGCTGGTGATTTTATATTCCTCCAATTTTTATAATGATCCCATGAAATTTGTTCTATTAATATAAAAATGTAATTGTTTGAAAGCAAGTCTTATGAATCATATTTAATGGTGACATCAGAGTGATGTTATCTGTTCACACCTACTACATAACTATAATTCATCACAGCATCTCAGGAACTGGGAACAGAAATTAACACATTCACATTTTTTTGTTCCTCACATTTCCACTGCCATTATTAATTTCTAAAGTATGTTCTTTCTTGCTGTTCTCTTAATTGTGGTGAAGTTTTTTTCATGGTTTATTTGGTTTTTTGCTTTCTGGTTTTATTTTTTAATAATTCCCAGCATTTTATTATGTGTTTAGAGGACAACTTCCATTTAGAAATTTAGCTCGTGGCCTTTGAGTAATTCTTTTATGACTATTTGTAAATATAAACTCTACAGTGAATCAACTCTATGACTCATCTACTTAATAAGCATAAAGTGTCATTAAAAAGGATTTAATTCAAAAAACAGGGTGTTTCAAATTGACCTGCTTCTGTACTAGAAACACCTCCAGGAATGTTCACAGGAGGCAGCTGGGAGTTGCTACAGAGAAGGGAAGGGTGGAGGAGGATCTGTGAACCAAACATAAATCTAGAATTCTCCTCATTTCCAGTAAAAAATACAATCCTGGATAGTCTGTAGTTACTTTCTTTTAGGAAATGATGGATGCTGTGTTAGTGCTTTAGGTCACTACAATCTTTGAGGAATAAAGTATAAAATGTTATTATACATCCCCAATTTTGCCTTCTGTGCTGCCAGTACCTATCCTTTTCATCTTCCTTCCGACTCCTGAAGTGCTCTGTACTTGTGTGCTGCAGCTCAACCAGCTCTAGGTCATACCTAATTATTGCTTTTATGGGAAAAAAGAGATGAAAATGAAACATTAATGCATTTATTTGCATATGAAAAATCCACAGATTAAAGTTTGTCTTAATTTCATCTTGGAGAATGGAGGCATCCACCCTAAGCCAGTTAGCTGGGATGTCTTTGGAAACGTGGGAAAAAAGGAAGGCTTCTTCTGAAGGTACAGTCCAACCTTTGTGGGTAATTGTGGACTAGGAAATAATTGTGCTGAATGCAGAGGGATCATAAAACAATGAGATGAGATTCAACCCTTCCATTTGAGAGGATTAGAGTTTGGAGTCAAATTCTACCCTCCAGGATTTTCCTGAGAGCACAGAACATGGTGAAGACAATCACCAGAGTATTGGTCTCATGAGAGCCTGTTCACTCCAAGGACATTCCCTGGACATCCACATGACTCAAACAGTTTCCACAGCAGACACAGCTGATGGATCCATCACAAGGAGGAACTCAAGTCAGTCGCCAAAAGTGGCATTTTCAAGCTCTAACTTGGCCACATGGACAACACAGTTGATGCACATGGGTATTTTAGAGATCATCATTGATCTGCCCAGAGAAATTAAGTGCTCAGAGGTGCCACCCTCACAGGCCATGGGGTAGTGACATATAGACCTGGATGTAGCTGGTAGCAACTCACATTTCAGGCTTTTTTGAGACTGGGTAGAATGGAAAGTCCCAGCTCCTTACATACTGTGGCCAAATTTTTGGAAAAGTTTGGAAGAGTTGGAAAAGTCTAGAAAAGTTTGGAAAGCTGAACAGAAAAAAAATACTATTTTTTTCCCCAATATTAGCACTATGCCTACATAGCCTTTATCAAGATCTGCATAAAAATGGAATGTCATTTTTAATCCTTTGCTTTTCCATGGAAAGGCCCTTCATACATGCTCTTTTTCCACTGGTCCTACGTATGTCTGCAAAAAAACTCTGGTGTGAAGAACTTTTCTTCCTGTCCTTACCCCCATCTCCTGACTAAAGTATCCCCAAATGGTTTTTTACAACACTATTTTTTTATACATAAAAAAGTACTTAAAAGTAATTTTTAAAGTAAGTTCAGTAAGAAAAAAAAAGGTGTTACTTGTTCAAGAAAGTGCATTATTCCATTTGAGGAGCTAAACAGCATTCTTATAGTAAGAGAGAAAACAGCACCATGATTTAAGTAGATGCATAGTAGGAATTATAGCTGAGTCTTTCAAGTTGCAGAAGAAAATGTTCAGAAACTGTTGATTTTGATTACAATAAATCATAGAATTCCATCCACTTAGTTGCAACCATAAAGTAGGGCATGTGTTATAAAAAACCACAGAAAAACAATGTTCAAGTGGGTGAGTGAAGCAGAGGTAGGCTTGGCTCAAGAGGAAAAAAGGATTCCATCTGTTCTTGCACTTCTGCAATATCCTCTTGGATACTTAAAATTATATGACACATATATTTTGAGCCTGAAAAATTAAGGGATATTTTCTGGACAGTAAAGGCAGACCTGAAGAAAGAACATCAAAAATAATGTTACATGGGCTTTGTTTTCTGCCTTGCTGGTGGAAAAAGTCCCCATCAAACAAAGCCTTCCATAAAACACAGTTCCCTGGGGCTACAGAAGGCAAGTTCTCTTTTACCTCTACCTTTACATCAATTTTCCAGCATTATTCTGCCATTTGTTTTTTCCTTTTCTTCTTTTCTCCAAGCTCAGTCTCCTGGCTGACTAATGGAACAGCCTTTCTCTTATATTTGATTTTATGATCTCCATCCATGGCCTCACAAGCTCACCTCGTGCTGCTGTTTTCCTGAGCCACCCAGTCCTCATGGAACACATGGGATGGACCAAATGTTCCTCTACCCCACCCATCTCTTATCTTTACATCATTTCACCCATGACACACATCCATGTGAGAGAAATGGTCCATGAAAACATCTTACCCTTCCCTGTTATGCCCCCTAAGCTGTGACTGTACTGAGACCATCCTACTCCCCCCATTGTCATTTCTGTGTCCTCCGTGAACACAGGCCAACAGTGCTCTATGGGGCTGCTATTTTCAAATCCTGTTTCTGTTTAAATGCCCTCTGCCCCTACCCCAAACATCCCTGCTGTGCTCTGCACTGGGCTCACCTCTCTGCTGCTGGGAGTAAAACATCTTAATTGATTGCTGTGAGCAAACTCATCACCACCTGCTTTATTCTTTTCATCCATACTCACTGAAGACAATAACCATCTCAGGAATGGCTGCAGTCTCTTTCTAGAGCATAGAGAGATGCTACAATTTATTTTAGCAGAGTGTATTTATAGAGAAAGGGGAAGTGCCGCAACTTTCTTGGCAATGAGCAAACTATAATAAAAAAATAAAAAATAAAAAAGGAGCAAAATTGAAAATGCAGGACTTAAGATGACCTAACACAAGTGAAAAGACTACCTTGGACTTCTGTGTGGTTCTCCAGATTGCTGTAGCACTTGAGGACTTTGCTCACTTCCCATACTGCAGCCACCAGCACATTCATCCTTTCTTAATCCACACAGAGTGGCACCTCCATGGTATTTAAATCCTGGAGTACAGGAAAGAAGATACTCCTACCATGGCTCCTACTGCTGCCTACAGGTACCAGGGGGCTCTGGGCATGCAGGGGCAGCCTGGCAGAGTCGGTACTTACACAGAAACTTCCCAGAGGGGCCCAGGGCGCTGTGGGACATGGTGGCACTGATGTGGCATCACAGCTGCCCTGTCCTCTCCACACCAACACTAATAAAAGACTAAGCACAAGCTGACAAAGTGCTGAGCTATTACACTGCTACTTAATGACATAAAAGCAAAATCTGGCCAGCAGTGAAGGTGGCAACACCAGCATTGCACGGAAAAGACAAAATCCTGGGGTTGTAATTAAGAACTTCACTGATGAACAGACACCTTGCCTGGCTCGGGACATGGCTCTGGGTTCTGAAACAAAGGTATTGCTGGCCAATTAAAACTGCTGTTCTCTCTGATGGGGCTACACATGCAGCAAGAAGTTATTTAAGGGACTATCAGCAAAAAGTCTTCTTTACTGTAGCTCAGCTCTTCATAATTAGACTGATAAAAAACCCTTTACTCCTGACTTGCTTTAGACGATTTGTTCTTTAGAGCAGAATTTCTTCTTTAGGATCGTGTGATATCTACTGCAATGGGCCTCCAAAGCATTTCTGGTAACTCCAAGAGACATCCCCATTTTCAGCACATTGTAATTTCCTTACCTAATTTTTTATTCACTTTTACTACTATTTTTACTTTTTCTTTTGGCCCCGATTCATGTTCTTCAATACTTCCAGATTTTCAAAGTGCTGTTGTATCTTTCTGAAACTGCTGCAACCTTTTAAAGGGTGGCCAAATTGTGTCACTAAGTACAAAATAGTGCAAGTGGAATATTTTGTATGCTTTGAAAAGGGATGTATATAACTCAGCATTATGGGTTTTTTTAAAAGTACATCTTAGGAGGCACATGTAGATATTCTTCTGCTGCTGTTTTACACCTAAGAAGAAGAAAAGAGAAAGGGAAAGACACAAAAACGGGGGGAAAGGAGAAGAAGACAATAAGAAAGAGAAAGTTAAGTGACATAAATACCAAGAATGTGACTGAAAGCGGAAGGAAAACACGTGAATCTCCAAACATCCCTTGGAAAACCAATAAAATGCTCACTCACTTCTTGCTGGACTCCCTTCAATCAGTTTCTTTTTTGTTTTTCTGGGGAAAAAAAAAATCTCAAGCTTTTCTTGTTTTGGAATATATGTCCCCACAACTTAATATCCCTACCTCAGTTTTGTATGATGATGACTTGAGTATTTCCCCCAGCTCCTCTGGAGAATTGTCAGAAGATATGAGGGAACAGCATCAATCCCTTTATTAAGGTCATTTAACAATCCTCACGACATGCATTTCCCCAGCTGTTTTCCTAATAACCCTAACACTTTCATAATTTGCAATGTTTCTTTGAAATTTATCCAACAGTTAGGAGCCATCAAGATGCCCTCAAGCTAAGCTGCTTGTCTTGGCCAAATTTTAACTTTTAGAAAACCATTATTTGTGTTCTTTGCTGCAAGGGCTTGCCAGAAGCATGCTGGCTAAAACCTTTCCAATTTATCATAAGGATCACAATTTCCTACAGGCTTGAGTTGATTAGAATTTCTTTGTCAAAATAATTATTGGTGGCCCAAAACTACCCAAACAAGAAACATATTTCTTATACAAAAGCAGTGCCTCATGCAACCAAGTGATGCTACAGGAGTTGTATGAAAAGTGGAATTCCCATTTCAGACAAAAAAAAAAATCCCTGGAGAGGCACAGGAGGGCATTTTTGAAAAAAAAACAACAAACAAACCAAACACATTTCTCATCGTGTGCAAATGCCACAGTTTTTTTAGGAAAACTCAAGCTACAGTTTAATTATCCAGTATTTTCAGTCTCCATGAGGTACCTGCAGTACTCTCACCATAAGCAAGCACTGGAAAATTGAACAGGGATATCTTACACTTGGATAATTTCAACCAACTTGGATAATTCCAACCTTTATTAAGAAAACTTGGCCACAATGCCAGTCAAAGGGGAGACAGATCCAGAAGTCATGTTTGCTTCAGATCACACATCAGGAGTACCTCATATTTATTACAAAGCTCAAAGCAGTTGCCAGAAGAAAAGGAGCCCAGGCTGGGCACTGGGAAAAGGCTGCACACCTTGACAAGTACCACAAAAAAAAGATTAGTCAAATTATTTTCCACCAAAAGGACGAATCCTGGAGTTTACTCACAGGGTTTCTTGTATTTTCCTTTCCCTGATGACTATTCCTGTTTCCAGCTGTAATCTTTCAACTTGTATAACTCACAAAATAAGGAGCATCACTCGCTACATAACATGGATTTACCTCAGAACATAAATCACTGACCAATAGATATAACTAATGGCTTAAATAATTTTAATTAAAAGACAAGTTATGTCCTGTAATTTAACCTGGGAGCTGAAATTTGCTCTTTACATTCAGCCATCCATTTCAGGAGTTTCCAAGGTTTAATTCTGGGGGTCCCCTCTGTCCTCCCCTCCCTATTACATCTCTCATCATACATACATTTTTCCCAGCCAGACCTTTGTGCCTAAACTTCTCTACTGTAGAGGAAAGAACTAAATAACCTCCTGAGATCTTTCTAG
>JAOXXN010000471.1:69171283-69183764 GCA_026770055.1 Myrmophylax atrothorax
TCACATCTTCCCTTGGGCCTGGCATCACTTAATGCACAGGCAAACACTACTGCTGCTGCCACTCACAGCAGGATTACCCAAATAAAGTACACTTTTCAGCTTTTGGTTACAATCTTCATCACCACCATCAGAAAGGTATGTAAACAGATACCCTTGGAGGGTTTCTTCATAAGGAAAGGCAGATGGAGCTGCACCACTCTTTGCATTTAGTAATATTGCTCCAAAACACATAACAATGACAATTGTCAAGGGAAAACAGTGCAAGTCCCTACACTGGAATCCTTCTGTGGACTCACACAGCAAAGTCAGCCACTTAGGAGCTGGATCCTTGTGGGTCCCTTCCAACTCCGAATATTTTGTGATTCTGCGAGTCAGTAATTGGCACAATTCCATTCCCAGGTCACAAAGAGGTTCTGACATCACTCACCCCTGCAACCATTATCTGCCCATTAGAAGGATCACAGTACCAGCAAACCTCCTCAGTGCTCCTATAAACTCAGAACTTTGCACTTTCATGGTTGGGGTTTTTTTCATATATTTTAATTGCTCCATGCTCTGCATTATCTGCCTTTAGCCAATTATCAGTACTTGGCTGTAATACTGCCTATATTTTTAATATACTCCTGGATATTTTCAACATGGAAAAAAGCTATTTATCTACATAAATAAGAATACTAATGACTAAAAATGTTAAACTTATTATAATAAAACTTTAATATTATGGATTAGAAATAATTTTAACCTTCCCATGGCTTTTTTATTCTCTCTATAGACTATTTTCACAACTATTTTCCATGAGTATAAAAGAGGATTTGAAAGTCTCCTCCTCAGAAAATGTAATGTCCTCCTATTGCTCCTGGGCTTTTCTCCACCACAGATTTGTAGTTTTCTGCACTACTGAAGGTCAGGGATGGTTTTCTCAT
Source organism: Myrmophylax atrothorax (assembly GCA_026770055.1). Lineage (NCBI taxonomy): Eukaryota > Metazoa > Chordata > Aves > Passeriformes > Thamnophilidae > Myrmophylax > Myrmophylax atrothorax. The sequence continues at coordinate 69,172,207 of JAOXXN010000471.1, forward strand.
CCAGCCAAGCAATGACCAGAATGTGGCCAAGCAGCAGAGAATCATTTTTCAAGTTCTGCAGCTACCTGCCACTGAGAGATGATAGAGCCTGGAGACTTCATTTTAATTAGTCTCTCTGTTCCCTCAAGCTCATGTTCCCTTGATTCAAAGAGGGTAAAAAACTGACCTTGTCCATGACTGCAGAGATTGCTCAGAAATTTTAATAATAATTCACCTGAAGGAGGGATTAACTGCCTCAAATCTTCCCAAATGTCACCCAGACACTTTGTAGTCATTTAAAGGAAAAAAAAACCAAAAAAACAACAAACCAACCAGAACTAAACAAAACGTAAATCACATTTACTTTACCTTTGAAGACATTCTTATTCCATGAGAGAAGTCTTCTCTTACTCAACAAAAGATACTACACACACAAGTCTTTGAATAATGCCTGTATGACAGTGAAAGTCAGCAACAATATAGTATTTTGTATAAAAACATACAGCTGGTTGAGGAAATCACCTCCCTCAGCTCATTCCAAACACCTGACTATGATCCTCAACCACACCTGCTTTACTTTAGGATTGATAATATTTACAACTTCCCAGGAAGACTCAGCTGAGAACCACAAAGAGCCTCCAGTGCCCACGGAGTGGCCCTTTGCCAGGTGCAAGCAATGATCCTTTACCAGAACCACACTCTTCTAGGTCAAAATAAAACAAAGTGATGAGCAATTCAGCCCGTGCCAGCCAAGTGGAACACCTCAGACTGTTATCAGCTCCTCCCCACCAGCCAGCAAGGACTTGCAACTATCACCTGCAACTGTAATTGAGTCAAGGCAGTATCTTAAAGCAGCAACAAAAAAAAAGTTTACCTAATTAAACTTAAATAGAATTAATTTCCCAATGAGTTCTACAGCCTAAAACTCAAGACAGAGACTAACTCAGGAACTGAAAATTTGTTGTTTTTTTTTTATTATTTGGAAAACTTGAAACCAACAGAAATTTCTCCCATCCGGCTGGGCAAAAACTCATCATCTTACTGGAAGCTCCAGCTGGAAGAGTTGTGGGAACAGCACTGATCTCTCAGCCAAACAGCTGCAGAGAGAACGGCACCCCTGCCCGTGCCTCCTCTGACAAAGGGAACGCTCCTCACTGCAGGAGACAGGGTTTTATTGCTCAGCTTGAAAGTACAGAGGAAAAAATAACCACAGAAAATTACAAAAGTATCTGTGTTCAATAAAAATACTGAGATGACTAAAGAATACATAAAGATGTAGATAAACAGAGACAAAAATAAAGCTATAGATACAGGAAGATGAGGAAGCAGTTCTGGAGAAGAGTATCAAGGAAATTAAACATTAATAATGCAATGCCTATCTTACAGGCAGAAGTATTTTTACTCTGGAAAGGATTAGAGGAAAGATAAATAGTTCAAAGCAGCTGTTTTGACATATCACTAAATATACATTACTGGAAAACACTACAGTGGCAGTGAAATGGAAGAAACAGCTGATAAGGAGGAGACCAGGAAAATTTAGGGATTTCAACAGCTGGACCTTTTAAAAATAAATGATATTTCGAATTCAACTTCACTAGTATCATTTACACTAAAAAACAAGTGTAAGTATTCATTGGGGCATTATACATTCTCAAATGCAACAGAGCTACAAAGAACAATCCTTTGGGAAAAAAACAAAGACAAGTTCACATGATTATCAACACTGAGTTACAATGGATAAAAAGAAAGGAAACTGGTTGGAGAAAAAATGCTTGTGCCATGCATCACACAGTAAAGAAAATTCAGTTTAAAAATCTGAAAAAAAAAAAGAATCTTTGTCTGGATAGAGCAAATCATAGCCTGGAACAAAGTCCTGCCATCTTCCAGCAGCCCCTTCACCTTCCCTCCTATCACTTTGATTTTGGGTTGGGTTGGGTTTGTTAAAACACCTAATTGGAAAACAAACAAACCAAACAGCAGGTGATTCCAGCTGACTGCAGGTGTAAGCCAGGCTGGGAATCTGCTGGATCTGCTGCTCTCTATCCTTTGGGCTGCTTTTCTGGACAGATCTTTCTCCCGGTGTTCTTAATTTCAATGGCATAGCTCTGCATCAGACAAAACTGCTGCTCTTCCACTTCTCTTGGGCGCACACCCCCTTCATACCAACCCCAAAACCAGAATCCAGACTGACTTTACTGAAATAGTTTATTCTACCCTGGTATCAAGCATTTGCTTTATGCTGGCAGTGTAGACACTGGCGTGTGGGAGTCAAGGACTAGACTCCTGTTCCTGCGTTCCCTAGAAGTTGTTTAAATTACGATGAAGCTGTTTTATAAACCTCACACTTCCATCATTCAAAATAATACAATCTCATTCAAAAAGACATTATTTTTGTTGTTTTTCTTAATCTGGACTCCTAAATGAAGTCATCCTGCAGTTAAGTCTATTTTAAATTATTTTGCTAATGTGCCATCTCTGTGAGAACACTGTTTCAATTTACCCATTCCCAATTTGATTTAGCTGAATGCAACCTTGCTTTATTTCAATTTATCTTGTTACTGCTCAAGCTAATGGGGAATTGACTGAAGTTCTGGCTCAGCTGCACAGAAGCAAACAGCTGCAGAGATTTAAGATTCTCCTGTTCTCCAGCTGCTCATTCTGTCCCTCTGCCAGATTTCCCATATTTCTGTCCCTGGAAACTTGGCAAAACAAGCCCATCCTCCAGCCCCATAGATGACTTTGGTCCATACTGATGTAAATGTATTTCCACATGTTTACTCTGTTGAATTTACTGAAGATGCAACAACCTTCAGAGAAAGGGCACAGCACAGTGTGGACACTGTCACATTTGAAGATGACCTTCCTTTGCTCACCTCCTCCTGAACAGCACTGGGTTAACATCCCACCTGGAAGGGACAATCCTGAAACTGTCCTTTCCCTGACATGAGAAAGCCACCCTGCACTGCTAAGCCTCAAAAAGTTTACAAACACTTTGCATAAATAATGATTTATCTGTATGAATTGGTCTTGAATTCCTTGCTCTCATGTAAACTACGTGGACTCAGATAATCCTCATGGGTCCCTTCCAACTCTGGATCATCTGTGATTCTATGATACCTTCCAGGTTTGCTTCATAGGATCATACACAGAATTACACCACGGTTTGAGCTGGAAGAGACCCTAAAGATCATCCAGTTCCACTCCCTGCCATGGGCAGGGACACCTTCCACTAACCCAGGTTGCTCCAACCTCTCCTTGGGCACTTCCAGGGATGAGGCAGGCACAGCTTCTGTGGGCATCCTATGCCAGGGGCTCACCTCCCTCAAATCCAATGTCTAACCCTGCCCTCTGGCACTGTGAAGCCATTCCCTCTTTCCTGTAATTCCATATCCTTGTCCCAAGTCCCTCCCAAGCTTTCCTGGAATGCCTTTAGATACTGGAAGTTGCCTGAAGTTCTATCCAGAGCCTTCTCTCCTCCAGGTGACCCCCTCAGCTCTCCCAGCCTGGCTCCAGTGCAGAGGGGCTGCAGCCCTGGAGCATCTCCGGGGCCTCCTCTGGACTTGCTGATTTTTGGGGTCCCAGGGCTGGAGGCAGTTCTGCAGGTGGGGTCTGACTGCAAAGTTACAGTAAATAAACATTGAACACAGAACCATTAAATGATCTCTCTTTCAGGTGCCAAACAGGATTTCTCAGTGAGCTCTCCTGAAAGGGGAAGGCAAGTGATGGAATTACTCCTTCTCAAGGCAGCCACCTTTCAGAACTGACCTTTGGAACAGAGCAAAGGAAGAGGCTTCCTGCCTACTTGACATTTCAAGCCCAGGAATAGTTTGTATTTCTGCACCCTCCTTGTTTCCTTGCCCAAGACAGAAGCCCAGAACACACTGGCAGAGGGGTTATTTCAGAATAATCTTCCTGCCCTTCACTACATTTTCATGTTAGGTGGAGTATTTTTATAAACTGAATGTGTATCCTTCCCAAGTTACCACTTTGCTGTCAGATCTCCCAAAAGACTATTCATGGCATAGTACAGGTGATAGCTTATGCATGCCAAGTATGTTCTCCAAAATCCTCCTCCCACCAACATTTCAGGGCTCATGATGTCATGGCAACTCCCTAAACTTCCACCTAGCCAGATCCGCCTTGCAGCCCATCTGTCACCACTCCACCTAAAACTATATTAGTGACTCTTCAGAGAAAACAAGACTGAATGTGAGAGGTTGTACCATTTAACAATTTCATTTTTTTTAACAGACACATTGATGGTTTGGGCAAAGTTGTAGGGAAAGTAGAGCAGAAGTCCTCAAATGCCTGAAGAGATTTATATTGATTCTCACAAGAGCTAAAATGCACAAAAATCATGGTTAAATATGCTGTTAACCACTCCCTACCAGAACCTCCTGACACTACAGCAGAATTCAGATTTTATTTGATTCTCTTTCCACGTATTTATCTTTTTCCCTCAGAACTTAAAGCTAATTTCATATACTACAAAACACCTTCAGTTAATTACAGGCATCCAACTGCACTGGGGCTTCAGCATCCCTTCACACTGTACTCTTGAAAACACTTCCTCTCCGAGGGCTATTACTCTTTTGGTTTTACAAAATTATTTATTGCCTGGAGTTTTTCTTAACTGATTAGCTGACAAAACTATGTAGTGCAGTAAAAGTAAAAAAAAATCCCACTTCTGTTTTCACCTGTTTGCTTTTAAAATAAAATACATTAAACTTTAAAAGGTGTTTATTACTGCAATTCTACCCTTACAAGTCCAAAACTAGAAATGCTTTGAAAGAGTCTCTACCTCTAACATTTTATCTTCTGGCCCTGCAAGTTTGCTTATGTTAATTGCAGAAGTTCTGGGAATTTTTTAACAAATTAAAAAAAAGTCTAATTTACTTTTTTAAATAAAGATATTTAAGATATTAAGGCATTTTGTGATGCTAGGAGGAAGAAATGTTGATCTTATGTATCCCCACTTCAGGAATAAATAATGCTATTCCAAGGACTTTTCCCAGCCGTTCTCTCATTGCATAGTTTATTGACTGATGTAAAATTAATCTATCCAGTACTTTTCCACTGACATCAGACTGAGAGTCACAGGAAACTTTGTTTTCTTGCTTTTATCCACCTTTCAGCCAAGAAAGACTTCTGGTACTAACCAGAATACCCAATAGAAAGCTCTCCACTTCATTAGTTATGGCACCTCAGCACAAGTTAAAATATCACATATTGTCCATCTGCAGTGAAGAAAAGCCCAGTACAACATCTGAGCCGGTGTGGGACAAAGCTGGAACAGACAGGGAAATACCCTGTGACAAAGGTGCAGTTGCTTTTGTTTGGGTGCATAAATCCTGTTTCTTAACTTATCTGACTCATGAACTGAACAAAGAACCCTTTGGTGAGGTCCATCTGCAGAACCCCAAGTTATACAGAGAGGGGAGCTCTGAGCAGAAAAAAGCCAAATATTTTCTAAGAGGAACCAATGTTATACTTGCATTAAATAACAAGGGTACTCTTATTATAATGTGTGATTTATTTAACAATATGGGTAAAACAGTAAAATGTTAAGGAATTTATGCAGTCCAGGTGTCTGAACACACATATATAATACACAAACACCTATGTGTGTGTGAGTAAAAAAGTGTGAACCCATGATGAAAATTCAGATTTCCAGACAATGTTTCAAAATTATTCCATATATTCTTCCTGTAATGTCAAACAAACAAACAAAAATCAAAAGAAAAAAAAAACTATAGAAATGTTAGGACCAGTTTGAATCTATCATCACAAAAAGGTGAAGAAATCATCTGATTTCTTTGACACATCCATGTCTCCAGATTCACCATGCAGGAACATTGTCCCATCCCTTCTCTAGCCTATGGAGTGCTTTTTCTGGGACTTTCCTCCACGTTTTCCAGCAGAGCTGCAGAGGGATTGCCACCACTTCCCAGGAGAGAGGGAAGAGGCTGCTCCCATCTTTCCACCACTGACGTGACACGAAAATGGAAACTGTTTATGCACAACACCCAGCACAGCACTGAGAAAAGCAAGTTCTGCTGAGCTTTATATACACCAGAAGAGTGAAAGGAAAATTTAACATGAAAGGCAATTTAGCAAGAAAGCTGAAACAATTGCAGGAGTGGCTGGAGGCAGGAAAGAGTGTGCTCAGTGGATGAAAAGACTGACAAATGTTTCTTTGCAATCTGAGGATGGACAACAGTAGATAAAGTGCTGTTCAGAGGAGTCAATTATTTCCAAACCAGTAAATATGACAGAAAGTTTTAGGTTAGACACATGTATTTTCCTTACAACTACTTCAGGCAGTTTGATCCAACTTTCCCTCTAGCACGCAGGTATTCAGATATTGAGGACCAAACCTCACCCCAGTTCCCCTCATGTCCTTTCTCAGCCATCACCAAGTTTCTTTACACTTCAACTGGATGTGGAGAGAGGGAAAGAAACCAAGGAAGGAGGGTGGTCTTTTTAGTATCTTCCCACAATTCATCTCCCCACTTGCACTCCTAAACTTTCCCCTCAGAACAGTTAAAACTTATTCCATTCCACAGAGATAATGAATCTTTTCTTCTTTTTGTCAAAGGAGGAAGAATCTGATCTGCAAAGCCCTTAATAATTTGGTTTTCCAGAAAACAGATTAGACAACAATAATTTTTTAACCTTGATGATGAAGGGAAAAAAATATAAATGCATCCAAAATGATAAATTTTGATTGAAGGAAAAATAAACATTACAAATCGTATCTTTTAATGTTTTGGTGCAGCATTTCAACCATCTGCAAACCACCTTATGGCCTCACACTAATCTGACTTTCTAACACACTGCAGGCTGACATCTACAGGCATCAGACCTTAAAAATGCTTCATTCAAGATCTCTGTAATCCTCATAACTAAAATGTATTTGTTCTGCTTTATGATCCAACATTTCTGCAGACAGAGCCACCAGTCCCGGTGAGCGCTCAAGAAGCTCACAGGTGAGTTAAGGCACCACAAAAAGCTCAGTAATCCACCAGATCTCCTCAGAGAACGTTTGTTGATCGCTGTGGAGACTCTCCCAAAACAAATGTACTGGCAACCATTTCTAGCAGACCTGAAGATCACTTGGAAAGTTTGAGGATGCACACAAAAAGCAATAGACAGCCTCAGTAAGAAATCTCAGGAAAAAAGGCAAAACATGAATGATGGTAAGTTCTTCAATGGAAAAAAAGGGTGAAATGCAGAAGCAATGACCTTTTGTACCCATCCTTCAAGTAGCAGGTTTTAGGAACTTTTGCATTGTCCATAAAATTAGATGTAAGATAAATCTCACTATGGTGATTTGCTCTTTGGAAGTCCAAAGCCACCCTTCTGAGTTCTCACTGTATAATTACTTCAATATAGATAAAGCATGAGTCATCTGTTCTACTCTAACCTTTGCATTTAAATTTGAATTTTACTCTGGCTTATCTTTTTTTTTCCTAAATTGATATTACTGTCTCCTATGTTTATTAAAAACAACCTAAAGCCACAGTGCATGTCAAACTCTGCACTGAGGCACCATTTGTTGTGTTATTTTAATTAACATCACAGGGAGATTACAATTCTAATCATTTCTATTAACTATGTCAAAGTTTTCTTTTTCTTAGAGGTCATATTTTGTTTCCTATTTCAAATTATGCCTTAATACCCAGGAGGCTTTTAGTAAATGCTCTGCACACCCAGGTATGAAACTCAGAGGCACTGTCTTATTTTCCTGCTCAGAGCAGAACCGTGGTTGATTAGGCAGCGTCCTCAGCAGAGTCCCAAACTTGCCCCCTCTGGATTTTTATCTCCTCTCCCATTCTTAGTGAGAGAAAATATTCCAAACCCAGGAAATACATTCCTTGACCCAGAAGGAGACCAGTCAGAATCCCCTTCCCTCATTAATAAGGTTGTCCTGGAGCAGGACTGGAACTGAAAGGATATGAAAAAGAAAGTCTACCACATCCAGGCTCCATTGAGCAGACTTTAATGTTAAATACTTGGTTGTCTTCATCCATTTTTGCCTAGTCCTTCTCAGCCATGCTTGGGCAGCCACTGGATCTCCCTGCACTGCAGGCTGAGCTGCCATGGACAAAGGTTTAGTTAATACCTTCTTTGAGTGAATTTCTTACCAAGTTTGGCCCCAGGTATCTAACACTGGTTCTAAGCCACTGAAATAGGAAATACAAATCCACCTTCTTAAACTTAAGGGTGTTGTAATTTCTTTTAAAGGTTCCATTTTTACTCCTGTTCCTCCCCTCTCAGTGACCCACCCATGACACCCATTTCTCCACAGCCACTGTGAAACTGCACAGTGACACCTTCTGCTCATCTGAATAAACTGAACAACAATACTTATTCAGCACTTTGGATGGGATTACCGTCTTTCTTAAAGAATCTTTTCTCTTCCATGACTGAAGGATCAGAGCCTGGTGCCCATCACAGCCGTCAGGACTCAGGAGAAGGTTTGGCAAATCACTTGCAGAGGGAGCAGACAGACACATCAGCCTCAGAGACCCCACCACACCACGTTAAGACACTGCAAGAATACCTTTTTTTTAATTTCATTTTTTCCTCAATTAAAGGATAAGTGGTCCATTTCTATCATCAAGTCTTTCAGCTCTTAGTTTTGAGACAGAAGGATGCACTGACATGAACAACTTCACTACTGCTAATGAAATTCTATGCTGGTACTTGTTCCTTGGGAAATCAAAACAAAATTAATTGACTCTGGATTGCCTTTTTTTTTCTCCACCTTAAAAAAAGCCCACAAATAGTTAAGATAGAGTCAATCTTAAAATATTTTACATCACTAATCTGCCATTATGGAAAAGTAGACCTTTCCCTTCACATTTTTCTTAGGGTCTTGATTATAAGTAGAAATCAGGATCTTTGAATGGAAAACAGTGAAGTCTTACCTATGAAAAGAATTTCAAAAAGTCTTTACACAAAAGCTCCAGTGCTTTGGCTCTCCTTCTGTTGTATAATGCAAGACACAGTAAGAAGAAGTTGATTATTGTGTCTCTATCTGTATCCTTCAAATATGCTTAACAAACTCCTTTAATTCTGCTCATCTTTCCATTCTTACTCAGAAGTAGGGGATATTTCCATCCTCTAAATCACTTCTCAAAAATTTTTGCTCAAGTCCTACAATCCTTTTTCTGTTGTTTCTCTGAATTTTCTTATGTAGGTTGATTGAAATTACCTGAGCCCTACAATTATTATCAGGATTCTAGATGAGCTCTCCCAATAACGTGGCAATGCTGTAACCCTTTGCAGAACTCCCTGTATCATAGTGGGTATAACCTGCAGAAATCAGCAGCAGAACATTCTCTGAGTTCACCTGAGGAGGGTGTCCCTTTATTTTGAAATTTCTAACACACCCATCGACTTTTTCCCACTCATTTTCTCTAAGATGCTTTTGTTTCTCTTGACATTTGAAGGAGGTTTTGTTCCTTTCTCCCTTCTGGTGAAAAAAAAAAAAAAGTGGTTTGGATTTAAAAGTTCCCCCCAGGAAATTTTCAGAAAGCCCATGTTGGAGATACAGCCCACCCAGGAAGGAGGAGATGCCAGAGCTCTTTCAGCCTAAAAACTTACAAGCAGACACAGAGAAATCCCTTTCAAACCCATGAGCCATTCTAGCAGTTTCAGCAGATGTTTTAGTAACATTCACATTTGTTCACACACCACTTCAGGCCCTGAGGAAGGTTATTTAAGCACCACTCAAACTTGTGCAGGGCTGTGTTTCACCCCCAGTACTTAAACCTCTTAACACCCCCCCAACACCCATGGGAAAAAAAGAGAAAAAAAGAGGTTTCTACATGTTTACACATCCTGTAGATCGATGTTACTCCTTGCAGCAATTGCAGTCCTTTCTGGATCAGTGTGTATAGAGTGAGAAGAACTGCTGAGCCCAAATACTTCCCATTCCCAGCTGCTGAGATTTCCCACAAATGGAAGGGCTTTCCCTGCTCTCAGACTCTGCCACAGCCCAAAGGAGACCATAACACAAAGCCTTGGACATCCTGAAGCCAGCTGGGAAGATTGGAGAGAACGCTTGGAATGATGCAACAAAAGCAAGATCTCAGGTCAGCCAAGAGGTACATCTTTTGCTCCTCATCTGCCTCAAGTGCCACCAGACTGAAGTAGCTAAGCAGAAAGAACAACAAGCAGAAAACCAAAGTGGTTTTAATGTCTGAAATGCATGACACAACACTGGCCTTGCTTTTGTCTGCCCTGCAGCCAGTCTGGCAGAAGCAAAAGGAGCGGATAAATGTGCTCTGCGATCTGTCCTCCTGGGAACTGTGTTTGTAAACAGCATTTCAGAGTCCCTAACAGCCCTTTCAGATCCTTCTGGGGGAGTATTTAACAGGTGAAGGGCCTTCCTTTTCCTAAATGAGACTCTGGATTTAGACACAGTAACACCCATTTCACCACTGGGACTCCTGAGCTCAGCTTGGCCAAGAACCCACAGAGCAACTCAGAGAAGGAGCATTTAAAGCACCTCATGGAATTTGACAGCTTTCCCAGAATAACCTCTTCACTTATTGGGCAGAGGCAGAAATAATTTTTTAAGAGATGAACTCTCCAAGTTCTAGCCCAGATTTTGATAAAACACAGCATAAGGAAAAATCTCACATTTGACCAACAACTAAATCTTGCATTTCAGAAGAGGTTAACATGGAAAAAAGAAGCGGGAAACAAACAAAACCAACAAACAAAACCAACCAACCAAAAACAAACAAAAAACCCAAAACAAAACTACAAGAACAAACCAGAAGATCAGCTTCCAATTCAAAGCAATCAAGAAAAAAAATACAGGAGACATAAATCAAAAAATGCTTCTATTTCAAGTTCATCTCCAGAAGAGCTGAAAGGGAGCAGAGGAGAGGGACAAGCTGAGGAAAAATTCACCCAGGCAAATTATTTTCTGTCCTTACCCCTCAGTTCAGCCTCCAGTGCATTTCCCCACATAATCTTTATCAACTCTTGGAGCGTGATGGGACTGCAGCACTGTGGGACTCATAAATAAGTGAATTATTCTCATTTTTTGGTGTGCCACTGCTGATCCTGAAGCACTTTCCAGATTGATGGCACTGACCTGAGCCTAAAGGGTACAGATAGATTTTGGCATCGTTTCAATACCAAAGAAGAATTAAAACATTGTTAAAAAGTCACAGAGTTTGGTAGGGCCCTATAATTAATGTCTTGTTGCTTTTCTCTTTTGTCGAAGCAGTCAAAATAATGTGCTGTGAAATGATTTGTTGTTGGTTGGTTGGCAGCTCTCCAGCATTTCAGCAGCAGGGTGGCTGCTGTGCTCGGTGCTGAGCTGGCCCAGCATATCGTGTTTGGACAATTCCATTTCTGTCCTGCACAATCATCAGGCAGAAGGAACAACACAAAGGTTTTTTTATTAATATTCTGCCTTGACAACAAGCAAACAGCCCCAAAGAGTGGATTTCAAATTCTGGCTGGGGATTAACATAAAAATGTTCTGAAAATTAGGGATATAATTATGGAAAGTCAATTACAACTTTCAATTACTTATTTCCTAAGGCTTTGTA
>JAOXXN010000471.1:69183864-69198171 GCA_026770055.1 Myrmophylax atrothorax
CCTAAGGCTTTGTACTAAGCAATGTTGGATATCTTGGGCTTGCAACTCCCCTTAGTCCTGTATATCATCACCCAACAAAGAAACTCCACAGCCAAGTGACTCCTAATAAAAGGGTTTTGAGGATTTTTGAGGTGAGCAAAAGTGAAAAGAGTTGTGTGTTTCAGATTCACAAACTATTTGGGGTGGTCTTGGCCACTCGAAGTTTTCACTGTGCTGGCAACAGCAACAAAGAGCTGAGGACACACATAAATTAACTGCAATACAAAATAAAGTTACTGATTAATAAAATCAATATGTGTGCATGTGTGTGAGCCTTTCTCAAATTTTATTCCCAGTTTATAAGTAATAAAGGAGAGGGAGTCAATTAAATGCATTGAATGTAATCACAAGCCCCAAACTTCTTTTTACTGTATTGACTTACAGCTTTGCATACTAATGGCTCATATGCATTTCATTTTTTTTCCTGAGAAGTTTCCTCTGCAACGTGGTAATTACAATAAATTGCAGCTTTTTTTTTTTTTTTGCCTTTTCGTGGCTATGGGGAAAAAAAAAAAGTAGTTATGAATTTTTAAAGAATTGTTGTTTCCTTGCTTTTAGGAGAATCTCACAGATGAACATCCCTCCATGTGTTCAGAGGGGGCACTTTTGGGAAATATCTGCCATTTCCATGACTGGAAGAGTCAATTCAAATATTTTCCAGAATTAGAAGAGTCAACAATAGAGACAAACTATGGCAACAGAAAGGTGAGAGTGGCCAGGGAAGGGATCCTCACATAAAGTACTGAGTGTATTCAGGACATTCTATTTTGACATAACTGCAAACTTCTTGGAGAATGGACAGACGGAAACTGCAACCACAATGAAGAGACACAGGATATGTCCTGCAAGAGAAGATTCCTTGTTTACTCTTGAAAATAATTTAAAAAACACAGAGATAGTTATACATGTAGTACAGCAAGAGCAATGTCCATCTCGAGAGGACCTCAGTAGGCAAGAAGAACAACTTTTGGAGAGGAACTCTGTCTTATTCTGCCTTTAAATGAGGAGAAGAGACAGGGTAATTTTTTTAGGTGTCTCGTAGGTAATGCTATGATTCTTTAAAAATATGATGAAAAGGTAAATCTCAGCTGAAGAAAGCCTTAAACTGTTTTTTTAAGTTATATGAAAGCAAACCAACTTTCATTGCTGAGTTCCATAAACCAGAATTTCCTCTCTGTTACATGACTACAAATAGCAAAAAAGTATTTAAATTGTGCACGGCTACAAGAATTGTCAGTATCTCAAGCAAATTACTGAATACCTTTAGAACATCTCAAAAATATCTCTATAATGACCAAGCTCAGTGTTATTTCTTCTATTCACTCATCACAGTCCAGTTTTGAAATATAAAATGTGCTTGATAAAATAAGATTGTCATCAGTTACCTACTGTCAGCCAGCAAAGCAGAAAATAGAGAAAATGGCCATTTCTATTTCCTATTGCTTAATATCCATCACTTTAATGGAAATGAGATAAAGTAGATAATGGCAATAGGAATAGTATTAGCAGCACAGACATATATTAAATATTTCTCAGAGGTACCATTGTTGTAGCATTTACATTGTTAATATTAAAATGTCTCGAGCAGCACAACCCAATGTAACCAATATTATAAATATTACCTTCAATATAAAAGAGTTGAATGAGCTTTTAACCTTGAATCTGATACAATGTTGAAAATAACTTTTATACTTCCATGGCCATCTCATGTGAATAGATAAGGACTTTTCCCCTTCAATAAATCTTTATGCAAAGCAAAACTTCCCTGCACTATTCTTAGCTGTAATTTCTATTGCACATTAAGTGATCATAGACCTTTTCTGTACTTCTTTTAAGTGTAACTCAGAGGCAGAAATGTCAATTTAGATGAGGCTTTTTCAGGCAATATTAAATACAAATAAAGTCTCTCAGAAATGTTCCATTTTGCAGATATTTCATTAAAGTGTACAAGAAGGTTATCCACATGTTCATATATCCTAGGTCTGAGCAGAAAAGTGATTTAAAAGGGGGTTTGAAACCCAACATTTCACAGAAAAAAAAAAAAGGCAGAAAAAATAAAAGAGGGGAAGATAAAAGGAAGTTTTGATTCCTAAAAATAAGCAGCACTTGGATCACAGGATCTAAAATACAAATCTGAATGCCTTACTGTGAAGAACTGGATAACCATAAGGTTTAAATATAAGACACAGAAATAAAGACTATGAAACTCCAATTCTTAATCCAGGGAGTATTGATAAAGATTTGTTGTAAGGCAGATAACACCAGGCACAAATGGTGATGGAGGGGACACACACACTCCTCTAAATAAAGAACATCCATCACCACAAAGTGCCTGTGAACAAGGCAAGTGCAACACCAGGAGTGTTGGGCAAGCAGAGGTGAGAAATATTCAAGTTATTGTGGCCGGTGGGGAGTTTTCACCTGAACACTGTGCACTTTTTGTCATTTATATTCAGGAGAAAGGAATCTGAATGAGCAAAACAGAAAAAAGGGAGAAAGGAGGGCTGCTAAAAGAAGCCAAAAATGCTGGGATTGTGTAGTTTCAGCAAAAGGAGGGCTCAAGGGGACATTGTAGGACACCATGAAATCAAACAGTGGGAACTGAGATTTCAGATGAAGGACACTGCTGGCAGAAAATTAATTCAGGTATGAATTGACCAGGAATAAATACAACCCGAAAATTACAAAATTTCTGACAATAACAAGACTGGGGCTCTGAAACAGCCCTTCAGAAAGTGTTGGGACAAAAATAACCCTTAAATTTAATGAGAATCTTCACGGATTCACAAGCAGGATTAAAAGGCATGTCTGTAATATTGTGGGTCTGGTGATAAGAAATTTAAGAGGCTTTTTTTTTGTCTTGCATTTCTTCTCTCATAAATGCATATATAGACAGGCATCAATTGTTTCTCAGTGTGGGGCTTTCACTCCCCAAGCTGAGACACAAACTCTCCTCTCCATGGTGCACAAGGAAGAAAAGAAAGATTGCTATTAAAAACACAAGTACTGTTTTATTTTTCATAAAATGATGGAGTGATACCACAACCAGGAACAAAAAAAAAAAATAATAGTCAACTGCAGATCTCCCAAGAATGACATTAAAAAGTTAAGCAGCACTTAGTCTTCTTTAGGATGTCATTTCTGCTCAGTGTAACTGTAAGATGCCTAATGCAGATGGATGGGCTGAGCAGCCTCTGTAAAGACAAGGTTTCCTTCTTTACATCCAACCAAAAAGCTTTTAAAATCCCTCTGTCAGGACCAATTTGACGGCATATCAATTGCATCCCCCTACTACTGCAAAACTTCTAATAGGAGAGTATCGTGGGGAAGAAAAACCACATTTTGATAACTCTGACAGGAAAATGAAACACTGTCAATCTAATCCAGGCTGCAAAGCTGGGACTGTGCATTAACCTCACTTTGCTCATTAAAGTTCTCATTCAATTAAAGCAGCGACCGGGAAATATCTGAGCGATTCCACACTTGGGTGCTGCCTGAGAGTTCATTCCTGGGGGTTCCCTGTTGACCTCAGGAGGAACATCCAAGTTTTTCAGGGCATCCACATGATATATGAAATAGATCAAGTAACAAAATAAAAACTGCTTCATTTCACCCTTGATACAAAGTTTGTGCAGTGCCTGGATCTAAGAAATGAGTCAGACATTTTCATGTTTTCAATGTGCAGCCTGAGGTTTTGACAGTTCTTTGGGCACAGGATTAATACAGAGAAAACCAGTCTGCTTTGAAAAGAAAAGATCTGGAATAGGTCTTACTTCTTTCTCCAAGTAAGGAAGAAGAGACACAAAGTTCACAATTCAGCCTGGAGTTCTCAAAAGAAGAGAAAAAAAAGCAGATTTATCCACAAAAATCATGTATTTATCAACATACTAAAAGGAGAATAATTGAATCATCTCCCATATATATCTGTAAGAGCAATCAAACTGACCCCCAGTGGCAGAGGCACCATTTCCCAAATGTTTATATTCTATGTATCTGCAAAATTCTAATTCTCCTCACATGGTCTCCAGTTAGCTCAGAGTTTCCATAATGGCACTAATAAATAGTAATAATGGCGGATATTTCCAAAGGACATACTGGTGGCTTTATTCTCATTTCACAATACAGCCTAAGCAAGAGCAAAAATAAAATAAATGCCGGACATGCAGGGAAGACTGGGAGCAGCTCCATTAAAGTCAACAGTTATACATAAAAACACATAAAACAGGGAAAGAAGAATAACAAATGGTTTAGATAATGTATGAAGATCACAGTGTGAACCCTGAGCACCTGCAAAGAGAAGTTAGTCAGGAGAGCCAAGTTTTAACTTGCCATTTTCAGCTAAAGGAGGAAAAAATAAAACTTTCAGAGCATCAGCACTGTCTGAAGTACTCTTTTGTGCTCAAATAGTATGTCCTGAACAATTTAGAGCTCAAAGTATGAAAATTAACATCACAATCCACTGCAGCTCCTGCTTTCATTGGGGATTGGAGGTTGTTTTAGCATATTCATCAATTTGGCATCTTCAGTGAGCAAATCATTGCTTTAAAAAAAAACTTATCACCCAAAGTATCTGCATTATTTCAAAAGCTTTAAAAAGTGGTTATTTTTTCATTACTTAATATAATTTTAATGGAAATGTTTTCTTAAGAACAAAGTCTTAGAGCAATACAAATTCCTTTTGCTGGAGAAAGGCCAATTTAGCAAAGGAACCATGTGCTACATTTTCCCTTCTCTCCAGCTCCCAAATACCCTGACCCTGTACAGGAGCCCTGGTTTCTTCTCTCTCCTCAATCCCTCTGCTCCACCCTCTCCCAGTCAGCCCCGAGCTGACCGGTAGAAGGGACATTCTCTGCTGGCAAATCCCTGCTGTAGCGGATCAGTTATACCAGATTATCCCATGCAACATTCTGGGAAGCACAACTCAAGGTACGGGCACCCAGTTCCCAGTTCTGCCACTTGTCTGCTGGACAGGTCACACCACCCTTTTGTCCTTCTGTCTGCCATCTAAAATTGGGTTATGAATACTCAATCTTTCATAAAGCAATTTGAAGTCTACAACTGAACATAAATACTTTTTATCTCTTTTTCATCACTGACCACTCAGATTTTCTAATTTATTTTGGGTCCATTCTTCATTCAAAGTTTTTTGGTGGAGGAGGAGGGAGTGAAACAGGTTCAGTATCATGTTGAGTTACAGCCTTTCTCACTGAGCCCTTAGGGTGTATATTCAACTCCAAGATCCAAGAAACTCAAGCAGTGGTTCCATGGGGAACCCAACCAGTTTCACAAATACATTCAAGCTTTATGGTGCTGCAGATGCTCATCAAAGAGTTGTTTGCTTTTAAGCAAGATTTATTTCAATAGCCATAAATGCTACAGGTTTTCAGGCATTTTAAAAATTAATAACTAAACTTAGTGTCTGTTTATCACCTGCCTCACTATAGTAGTCTTAGAATTTAAAATGGAAGTTTGATTGTTCAAACCAATCTGTGCACAAAAAGAATACAGAAGTATCTTTTAAAGGTCAGCTCTAAAATGCCCGTTATGGTTTTGGCATTTTAGATTTTTTTTTTGGCAATTATTCAAAATCTTAGTCCTTGAGCTATGTGAACAGAAAAACACAAAATGCAGAGAGGCAACTCCAGATACTTCAGACAGTGGGCACTGATAATTCACCTTTCGCAGCATTCAAAGGTACTTCTACAGCTCTCATCGATATTGCAAAGTTAGCAGCAATATTCTTGGCTGCAAGGCCTTTGAAGTCACTGTTATCTCTGGCTGCAAAATCAAACATTCAGCTGATATATTGACTAATTCATTTAATGCTGCTGCTTTTGTTGTTGTTTTGGGGAGTTTTAGGTTATTTTTCTAAGGAACAGATACTAAAGTCCTTTTTTCAAGTGAGAATTAAAGGATGCAGCCCAGCATTACCACCCATGTGATTTCCATGACAGCCCAATTATGCAGCTACTTTGGCACAGAGCAATTTAGGAAACAGAAACCCAGGGTTACCAAATCAGGGAGTTTGGTTTGGGTTTGATAAACATGGATTATCCAGCCTAAGAGGACAGGAAATAATGGGGACATTGCCCCAAACCAAGGGAGTGGCATAAATTTAATTACCAGCACAGAGCCACTGTCACGGAGTATGACAGCATCAGTACTTGCCCTAAATTCATGGATCCTCCACATCCCAGATGCTTTGGGATGGGAGAAGGGTTTTACAGGCTGGCCTGCACACAGGACCACATTCATTCCAGTGGTCTCACAAAGCCAGGGCAAAAAGTTCTTGGAGCTGATCCTGACAGTCAGTTAATGTACATAGAGATGTGCACGTGGATCTGAGGCATAAAAATAATCCTGCATCCTCTGTTTAGACATCCCTTTAATTCTTCTGACTTTACTATCATTTATTACTTCTTCTCTACAGCACTTGGTGCATGTGGAATGGGGAGTCAGAACACAGAACACGCTAATATTGAAATAAGAAATCATGTAATTATTAAAAAAAAAAAAGCCTGTGGGAGTTGTCTCAATCAAAATGTAAAACAACCAGTATTTTAATTTAATATAAAAACTTTCTTCCTCTAAAAATTCTGGCTCTGAGAGAAGTTTCAGTCTAAGGAAGAGAAGTACCAATTTTGCCCTAATGTATTTTCCCTTGCTACTTTGAAAATAATGAATAGTTTTAAACAAGAGAGAAAAGAAAGATGCAATTTCTGCCCTGGAAAAACCCCACTTCTATTTTTGGCAAAGCAATGAGCATGCTTATCTTCTATTGAAGCCCAAGGATAACAGGTGTTAATGATGGCGCTTCTGCTAATTTCATAACCCTTTCTCCCAGCTGAATGAAAGAGGCTTTATTCAAAGATCCTCAGTGAATTCATACATTTGAACACCATCCAGTGAAATCACTGCCACAGCATCACACAGCACATCTAAACAGCGCAAATGCATGTATTTTAACTTGCTGCTAGATAATGGATTAACTATATTTGCACTCCTCAGTAGGAAATATTCTTTAAAACAAAATTAGCCCATAGAAAGAATATTCCAAAAGAGGCAGTGAACTCCCACAGCTTGGGAAACACAATGCAAAGTCTGCAATAAAATATCCTGCTACTGCATTTTATTGCCTTCAGTGATTTTTCCATGGATCTCCTAATCCCTGATTTTATAGAACAATTGTCTCACTCATCAGTTTCTTGAATATAAAAGAGTCATTCCTTGGAGCACAAAATATGGATGTCAAAAACCCCCCATGGGCAGACAGAGTTACTCTCTCTTAGGAGGAACCATAAAACAGAAATGACCATTGGCACAAAATTCCTGGCTCACAGATCTGCAGTTTCACAGGAATTGTTGTGAGAAATGGGAGCCTTGTTATTCTCTTACCTACATAAGATGGGTCAATTTATGATCTTCTGCAAAGTCAATGTGCTTCTGTCCAGTACAACATGAAAATTCAGGCATGTGAAGTTGCACTGCCCCACTCACATCCCAGGGGAGCCAAACTTCCTGCCAAATCCCAGGGAAGCCAAACTTCCTGCCAACTTCAGTCTTGGATTTCTGCAAGCTGGAAACTGGCTTAGGAAATGGAGCTGTAAGTGGGAAGACAGTGCCACTGTTTCCACACACATGAGCTTGTTGAACGCCAAGGAGGAACATCAACAAATAGTACCTTGGTACAACTATTTTTTCAGGAACTTTCCAAGGACATTTGGGAGATGGGGAAGGGGAATCGACCTGGAAATAGGAGCAGAAGGGAGAAAGAAGGACAATGGGATGGCTGAAGTGAGTGGCACCAGAGAGGGCTGGCTGAAAGAGGTGGGAATTCGCAGCTGATGAGAAGTGAATGAGACAGGCTTTCTGCTGGGACAGCAGCATATGAGATGTAATTAAATATTTACCATAATGAGGAGTCACAGGGGAGTGTCCATATGCAAAACTTTTATTTCCTCCTGACTGCTTGGCCCGGCAACCCTTACAGTGCTCTGTTAACAACGTGTGTGTGTGCATTAAATGTAATTACACACACACTTCACACCACACGCCAGTTTTCATATGGCGGTATTAACATCCCTTACAAATTAATTAAGTCTAACAAGACACCCATAATTAGACTGCTAAGGTTTATTATTTCTCTTTTACTATTGGGAAACAGACCCAGTGAGCTTAAGTGCTTATCTAAGTAAATGAATCCCTAAATTACAGTGGGAACACAGTCCAAGGGCCCTGATTCCCAACCACATGACTACTTAAGTGTTGAAGTCTCTGTGCAGGAGCATTAAACAAATTTTCTGTGTTTAGTTGTCAATGTGTCCTTTTCTGGACGAAAAATTGCTTCTGGAGCTAAATATTAACAGTAATAGTTGTCAATCTTTTCCTTAAAAAATAAATCAATCCAACACCTTTTTTGAACTCTCAATTTTGAGTGTTTGCTTTCAGATGGTTTCAGCAACACATGGTCCATTTGTGTTCATCTCTATGAGATGTGGGAACAGAGCCTTTACTAAGCCACTGCTCTAAGTAATTGAAATATTTCTTCAGATGGAGAAATGCATTAGATAAATTACAATTCCTTTCATCTCGCTGTCAGACCAATTAAGACAGGAGCACATACAGATATTAAGGCATCATGAGGTTATTTTTTAACCTTCAGCTATACAGGATTTGATAAAAAGCAGTAAAATTTTAGGGAATGTTTCCTCTTTTAGATCACAAACAGGCACTAATAAAAGTTCTGAGCCATCACCTTGAAGTGACCTTCATTTTTAAAAGCCATTTTTAAAAACCACAGATTAACATACAAGCAAAAAGGCTTTAAAAAAAAAAAAAAGCTGTACGTAATGCAAGTTGCAAGAGTACAGAAGACCTGAAAGACAATGAATCTAATCCAAAGTGGCAGTTCCTACATTCCTAATGTAAAGGAGCAA
This sequence comes from Myrmophylax atrothorax, assembly GCA_026770055.1. Lineage (NCBI taxonomy): Eukaryota > Metazoa > Chordata > Aves > Passeriformes > Thamnophilidae > Myrmophylax > Myrmophylax atrothorax. The sequence goes on from JAOXXN010000471.1 coordinate 69,192,840, forward strand.
TATAATAACTTACAGCCAAATCCATTAGTAAAACTAATGACCTACTGACCTCAAATCACATTTTTTACTCCCTGTTTAACTGCAAAATCACTAAACAACTGCAATTTAAGATCATCTGCATCCAGCTCCTGATAAAACTTCTGTCTATGGGCAAGGTCTGCCAGTCCTCGTGACAGAGTGTCACCAAACATGTCACCTTCCCTTTGCACACCATCCACACCTGAGAGGAAACCAGACATTGTCCTTTTAGGCTTGAAATCCCTCATTATTGATCCACAGAGCATTAATGCATTTCATGGCTTGTTTGTTCAGTAAAAATAGCAACAAGATTGTGTCCAAGTGCCACTTTTTTCAGAAACAACAAAGCACAAACAAAGCAGGACAAGGCTCAGAGCACGGTTGGGTGCCACGGAAAAGGTCACAACTGTCAACTTCCACCTTGGAGAAACCAAAGGAAGTGATTTCCCCACAGCTGTGTGTTTGTCTCAGCTCTGGGATCCTGGGAATCCTAAAGCTGCAATAGGACTGAGCTCTTCCCTTGCTCCACCTCTACAATTTCGCAGTGCACAAAACCCCTTCATGTCGCTTTTCTTCTTCCAGGCAGGTGATGGCTCAGGGGCTCTTTGTATCAGCAACTCTTGCATGGAGACCCAATATGATAAAACACAAATCATTGCCTGATCAATCATTCCAGAAAGAGGAATTTTAATTTGTAAACAAAGCAGCAGTATCAGCAAACTGCTTTTGTTGGTTTTGCTTTTTCCGTTTGGTATAACTGGCCTGTGTTTTCCTGCTGCCAAAGGAGTAGCAGTAGGCACTCCAGAACCACTCTGCTGCTTTCTTCTTGCCCATTTATCTTTGGTTGTGACTTACTGCTCTGCTGGAATTACTCTCTCACCAGCCTGTGAGGAGATGCAAACCTTGGGAAACTCAGGAACAACCTCCATCAGCATTGCCAGGAAACAGAATCATTTTGACACAGTGCAAGTACAGCAACACCTTGTCAAACACAACCGATAATGAGCTGGGGATCAGCCTTTGAGTTACCTGAGACAAGAAGAGATGAAAGCTGGCCAAACACTGGCTAGTTATTACAAAGAATTCAAAGTGTCAGTCACATAGGAGCCTTTCAACAGATGATACCTTTTCCACCTCCTAAAAATGACAGATGAAAAGGAAATATCCAAAAAGAAAGATGTTTACTCATCTCTCCAACGTGTGAGCTGAGAAGGAATGTCTGGCAGCGCTCTGGTTTCTCTCCTCATCTACACAGCCCCTTTAAAAGGCTCCAAAACTATCTGAAGACATCAAGACTTGTGAAACACTCCTGCTATTTGCTCCTCTAGACTCCTGCTCTATTTCTGCACCAAAAAAAGAGAGGTGGGCAAAATGGCAAACAAAAATATGACAACAAATCATAAACCCTTAACTGTTGAAATAAAGAAGGGCAAAGTGAACTTTAACTTAGTGTTACAGTCAATGGTATAAAAATAACAGTTACAAGACATATAGAAAAATACAAAAATAGAGCAACCTATTTATAGAATTAATATATCCTATTTAGTATGGCCTGTCTTACAAGACGTACAGCATTTTAATGCTGTCCCTTGAGCTGGCACACAACACAACCCAGACTCCTAACTTCTGCTGCATGCCTAAATACCCTAAATACACTAAAATACATTTCTTCTACAAGTTAAATGAAGTATTTGTTATCAGTAATATAGTGCTGGTCCTGCCTTGGAGCTTTTTTCCCCACCTGTGGTACCACTGCTGTTAGGGCTGTTTCCACTGCTGCAGCTCTCAGTGCTGCTCTCTGGGTCCTTAATTACACTTAGCACTTGAAATATTGATCACAGATTTATACAGTCTTATTGAGACAAAGCAGGACCAAACAGTATCTTTCATCTCTTCTTGATATGAACCCCAGTTCTGAGCAATAGTCTCTGTATTGGAAATTTCCCGCCCCCCCCACTTAAAACAAAAAGCTGCCGGAACTGAGGATGTATAAACAATGTGAATGACATTCCTCTCACCTGTTTCTCAGCCCCTCCTTCCACTCTCCTGCCTCATTTAGCTTTTTATACCTTACTTTATATAATTGCACCATCTACATTTGTTTTACACATCCACCCTCCTTTGCTTCTTCCTGCTTTTGCTTGATCAATCCTTTCCCAGCCATCAGGCAGCTTCTTGCATTGTGCGAGTGCAGAGGCCAAACCTCTTGGTCAGTTTTACAAAAAAAGAAAAAGTGGGGAGAATGAGAAAAATAATATGAGAGAGAGAAAATTACTACAGTTTGGGGAAAGGAAAGAATACAGTGTTTTTAAGGTGAATAATGATACTTGCACCAAGATAAAAAGCACAGTGAGTCACAGAGCTGCAGATCCTCCAGTGGAAGAAATAATGTCAGAAACTAAACCTGGAACTTTCCAAACAAACAAACAGAAGAACCTACAAGATAAATTTTTGATTGTGGACCAAAATAGTGAAGGAAAATTTAATGGGGAGGAGGATTTAAGAGCTGCCAGGTTTTCAAAACAACCCTTCATTCCATGATCTAGAGCTTTGACATTCCCTGTCTGGAAATTCAACTTGCATTGCCATTTTCTTCTTTCCCTGCTGTTTAGTTGAGCCATGAATCACCTGTTCTGCTGCTCCTGGGTGCAAGATGCTGTTAACAATTTGACATTCCTCCCCCTGTGCACCAACCACATCCCAGTTCTTGCTCCAACTGATTGCAAATGGGGCACAGAGATCTCTCCAGTAAAACTATTTATTAAGGCATCACAAGGCATGGCTGCACTTCTGCCTTGGTGGCCCAGCAGAGCCTGTCCAGCAATAAATATCTTGGGAATAAGCAACTCTGATACAGAGCATGGAAACAGGGGATGGACAATTCATAGCTCCTAAAATATACAATTGTCTCCCAGTGGATTCATAATTTTATCAAAAATCTGTAGCCTTGAACAAGAGACCAGATCCACCACATAATAATACATATAATTCTTATTTATTTATTTATTTACTTCTGTCTGCTTGGGGTTTTAAACAGCTTTGTGGACACGTGTCCCAATTCCTGTCCTGTGTGTTCCTTAAATAAATTCCTAGGAAACCTCTGCCTCTGTTTCCCAGCCATCCCTGACTGCAGCAACAACCATCAGCTCATTTCCACTGCACTGCTATTTTCATCCTCCAGTTATCTCTAATGACCACCTTGCTTTAGAAAAGATTGAGGGTGGGGAAGGAACACGAAATAAATACACCTGGAGGTGTAAAAAAGCTGGCTGAGAGATCCTGAAAAGCAGATAAAAACCCAACCAAACAAAAAACTTGACAGTTTGAGTTTTTTCTGTCTTGGGGGGGCAGGGAAGCAAAGACAATCACAAATACTAAAATTATCCTGTTTATGGGAAAAAGAGGAAATGTGCATGTGAAACATAGAGTTAACAGTGGCTGACTTTGCCTCTGTATATTTCCAAAAACTTCCCCACTTAGGGGAAATTTAGGTGTGATTTTTTTCCCCAATTTCCCCCTTAACCTCTAATTAAAAGTCAGACTAAAAAAAACCTCATTCACTCATAAATACATGGAAACATTAATAGTTACCAGAATAAGTGTGCTAAATATGGATACTAAATTAAATGCTAAAGCATAAAAATAGAGCTATTTATCAGCCTGCTTTTACTTTCCCATTCACACATCCTATATATATATATACTTTTTATTTTGGAGCAGGGTTATACTTCAGAATTCTAATTCCCATCCTAAAAACCATGGGTGTTTCTGAGTACAGCTCAGTGCAGAAAGCAGAAATGTTACACTCCATCATTCCAAGAGCTGATCCAGCAAGCATTACAGCATTTCAGGCAACAAAAAGTCTGTCTAAAATAACAATATCAGAGTATTGAGGGAATCAGCTGAAGGAAAACAGTTCACCATCCACATCCTTTTAGACTAAGCCTGTCCATAAGGAACACCATTTCTCTTTCTCAGAGGCAGCTTCCCAAGTGCTGATGGCAGAGCTCTCACACTGCAGACACCACAGCTTCAGATTTGGACATTAATGGGTTTTCTTTAATGTATGATGGAGCAAATGCTTCATTTCCCCCCATCATCTCTCAGAAAGATGCTCAGTGTCCTCCCTCAGCTGTGTTGGTGCCACCACGTGTGACAGCATTCCTGCAGGTTTGAAGGGAACGGGAAACATTTCCGCAGTCTGGAGAAAGCAACTGCTGCTTGTAGGCAAGGAAAAGAACCCACCAACTAATCAGCAAAACTCTGCTCTTTATGTCAGGAAACTGAGGATCACACAGGACTTCAGCAAAGTCCTGGCAGAGATAAAAAAGAAGTTCAACCATCCCTGCTTCAAGTCCTACTCGACTCTGCCATCAGCGTGGCAGGGATGCAACAGCTGCTTATTCCACAAAGATCTGGGAACAACCCACCTGCAGGATGGCATTAGGGCACTCAGGACCTTGTGACCCATCCCATTCCTGCCAGGCCAGTCAGCTGGTGGCACCCCAAGGGCTGCAGAAGACGCCACACCTGGTGGGGTAGGCAAAGTCTGTGTTGCCAAGAAGCACATGATGGAAACTAATTAAACCTTTGCTACCAACATGAGTCCCTGATTACACGATCAGTCACCACAATTACTGATGACAAGCAAGGACCCTGCCTTGGCACACACTCCATCCATGGTGTTCCCTTTCCCCTTCACATATCACAGAATTCAGAATAAACACCTTCGAATTTCAAAATCTAGAGGATATTTCCCCCATCACATGAGGAAATGGGGATTTCTTTTATTAATTAAAATGCAGATATTATTGAACAACCTGGTCTAGTGGGAGGTGTCCCTGCCCACGGCAGTGGGGCTGGAAGGGGATGATCTTAGAGGTCCCTTCCAACCCAAACCATTCTCTGATGATTAATGCTAAATATTATGGTCTATTATCTCACAGCTAGAAAGAAGTGCCCCCCAGAGCATAAGTGCTACAGTTACAGCTCATTTTCCCACTGCTTGTTGTGGTTTTATTCTTTGGAAGTTTGCGTTAAACTTTCAGATCACACACAATACATATCTACAGATACTTGGGGGGTTTTGTTGGGTTTTTTTTTACCCCATTCCCATGGCTGCTCAGTGAAATGATGGCATCTATCACAAATCAGCAACAGAACAGAATGATACAACTCTGCTACTAGGAGGAATAGGAATGAATGATCCTGAATGCAGAAGTTCCTTAATTGCTGTTCTCACTGTGGCATGTACTTCAGGCTGCACCAAAAAACCCAGGGCAGATCCCCACCTGTTATTGATTAAGCCAATTTT
>JAOXXN010000471.1:69204817-69215806 GCA_026770055.1 Myrmophylax atrothorax
CTTCACACTCTTCTCTGGATGTATTTTCATCCTCCTGTTGCCTTTGCTGTTCTATGTTTTCACAGAGTCGTGGGACTCGTATTAGAAACTGTTTTCCACAGAAGCTTTGAAATTCCTTGGGCATACTGAATTGCAGAGGAAATAAAAAAAAGGTCTAGTCCTACAGGTTTCTTTCAGAGCTGGGAATACAGAAGCAGCAGCTTCCATGGGTAAATGTATAGATATATATGTATATTTAGGTCTGATAATTCAGTACAAGCAGAACAGAATTTATTTTCTACACAGGAAGTAAAAAAATCAGAAGTATGGAATAGCCAAGAATAGTCCTAAAATTTCTGCACACTAACAAAGAAAAATCAAAGCTTTCTAAGTAAAATAAGAACGACTTTTACAGAGTACTTTTGGTCTTATCCATTCAGTGCCAAGTCCATAAAAAGTTACAATAATAATATTAATGCCACAACAGTAACCAGGTTTGATAAGACCATAAATTACAATTTGATGAGAAAACAGAGCTGTAATCTTTCATGTTCTCAGTGAAGAGCAGGAAAACTGTTTGGTAAACTAAATTGCTGGGATTTGTCCACTAAAGAATCCACACTGAACAATCAGCACAGAGTGACAGTCAGTGATCTGCACTGCAGACAGAGCATTTCCTTCTGTTTTCAGTTCAGGTTTCACTGGTTTGGGCAAGGATTGCTCTGTTACCTCCATTTATCCTTCCTGCTTCCACCTGGTAATATAAGTGTAACTGCTACTATATTTAGATTATTACATAACACACACACACATATATATATACATGTAAACTATCTGCTTATTCATTCCTGTACCTAAATGTGATCTCACATCAGGATCTTACATCACAGACTAATCTATAACAAAGTCTTATTAAGGGGTTTAAAATGTCCCTGCACAATACTCATTATAAATGGAAAATTAATGAGGAAAAGTTGCTTCCAGATTGCCTCCAGTTTCCCAGAGATTAACATTTTGAAAGTGGATGCAAGCTCATTTTGACATGTGAGGTCTTTAGCAATAAATAAGTCATAGTGTTTCTCAAAATTGCTAAGAAATTCTTCTGCTGGTGTTTTTGTAATTCTGAATATTGCTACAGCATTTCACCACACTGTAAACCAGAGTAAACACTCAAACTACATCACCCTTCCAAAACCCTGTTATTCACATTAACAGGGCTGGGAATGGTTGCAGACACTGCTCATGAGTGTGCACAGAGAGGATGCAAACTAAAATTTACACAGGCCCTGTGTGAACTGTGACAAAAATGGACATCTAAAAATGGTAACAGAAAATAAGTAAATAAAGAAATAAATAGATGGAAGAGTTTATGCTGGGTCCAATTGTCCTAATAAGAAATAATGTCAAACTGCAGGACGAAAGTGATTTCCCTTTTTGGATATCAGATGTTCCTACTGTGCAGATCACCAGGAGATGCTGTAAACTGCAGCAGAATAAAATTAATGAATTATTTTAATTCTAAACCATGAAGAACTACAGGCACAATGGTCTTAAATTACTGTATGGGCATTAGAAAGTCTAATTGTACTCAATTCCTACTTTAGGAAAAAAACCACAGCAAGATCTCAGAAGATAATAAGAACTTAATCCCCATTAAAGGACATGAATAACTTCAAGGAACAAGCAAGGCTCTTTCCCATTTATTTTTTTCTGTTGTACTTTTTGAGGTCCCAGTGGCATCAGGGATTTCCTATGTGCTGAATTCCCCCAGTGCTATAAAAAGTCCAATTTCAGCTCACTCTTATATTTCCAAAAAGGATCAGAGGCAGAAGAGATGCAACATCACTTGTACCGCAGTTCACTTACAGTCCATAAGACAGTTCAAGCAAATTTATTTTCTCATTATAACTGAACTATTTAAGAAACCAGAAAGCCAGGCTATGAGATCACTGGCTGGTCCCTTTTCCTGTTGCAAAAACTCACATGAAAACTTCTCCATTTCTCTCACTTTCTCACCTAAATCCCCCTGTTGCTGCAGAAATGTGTTGCTGGGAGGGAATCACGATACTTCGCATCCTTTGGTCAAAATGTGAGATAAAGATCATTTTCACAGACAGTAAGATTACTTGTGGATATACAAATCCTGTATTTTTTTCCTTCAGTCATCCAAAATATTAACCTATTGATCTCGTGCTAATCAACAATGGCAAAGTTTCATGTCTCCTCCATAAAAACAATTACAGTTCAAATGACACAGCACACGGCACATCTCAGTTTGGCATTAGTTTAAAATATTAGAAAATACAATTTGGAGATGCAATTTTTCTTCTTGCATCATTACTAACAGAGTTCTTTAAGGCAAAGCAATACAGAACATTTCCATTCTCTTGATTCAGCTCTGAATCCAAAGTGAACTATTCAGTTTTTGCCCATTCTAATCCAAGGAGGGTGTTATGTTGTGTGTGTGGGAGGGGGTACCAGGCGTGTGGCTGAAGATGTTTAAAGGAGAGCTGCAAAGTTTTCTGGTGAAAGGCTCTGCTGATAAATGCTGGTTAGGAGAAGAAAATTGGTTATTCGATGAACAAAGTGGTGTGTAATTTATTTTACTTCATTAGATGCTGAATTCTTCAAACACTGCTAGGAATTAGAATGCTTTGAAACTAATTATTGTAAGTACATTTAATCATAGCTTTGAAGTTACTTTCCACATAGTACACTCTTTTTGATTAAATTTTATCTTTCTGCCATTCTACTGCAAGTACCAAGTTCAAGGACAGAAGAGGAGGGAAAAAAAAACCCTATCAAATGTTATAAATAAAAACAACCATAATTTTGCTCTGTTTTTTCTCTGAAGTATTTCCATAATCTCCTATTGCTAAAAGTGCACCAATTCCCACAGAAACTTGAGTACAATTTTGAATAAATTAACATTATCACAAAATTAAACAATTATGTCATTATATGTGGTACAAATAATTGCAAGCAGAGAAGCAGAATAGCAGGGAGCACAAAGATGAACTAAAATGCACTTGCAAGGTGCATGGATTTGTTGAAACAAAGATTAAAGGAGTTTAATACACTCTCTTTGTACACACAGTACTCATAAGTCAGGCACTCAGCTACGTGATATTTGTCTTTATCATGATAAATGAAGGCTGAAAGAAGCAATTTTGCTTTGAACCTGCTTCCTGCTTGAAAGGAAAGTTTGGTTCAGTGAATTAAGCAAGGCAGAGCACCATGAATCTCCCCCTAATCCTGAGCTCGACCTGGACACGAGGAACTGGGAATTGGATCCCTCTGATGAAAGAATGCAAATGTGGCTTTGCTGAGCTCACCATTTCCAGACACCTCCCCTATTTTAAATGTGCATCTTGTACTTCAGGGGTTTAACTTGGTTTTTCAATTAGTTCTGGACAAAGCTGTAAGGGAAGAGAAAGAGTAGTTTTATACTCTTCTCTCTGAGTATTTTTCCTCTTTTCTCTGATACAACAGTGCAGGCATATGCACTGCATTAGGTAAGTCCCACCCAAAGTGTCCAAGGCCAGGTTTGACAGGACTTGGAGCAGCCTGAGCTGGTGGAAGGTGTCCCTGCCCATGGCAGGGCGTGAAATGAGATGCTCTTTAAGGTCCCTTCCAACCCAAACCATTCTGTGATTCCATGTTTCCATGCTATCTCAGACAACTAATAACACTGAAAGAGAGAAAATCACTTTTTCTTCCATTCTTTCTTAGGGTTATTAAAGTTATTCACAGATTGTAACAATAAATTGTAAAATTACTTTATAGTAGAAATTAATGTATTTCATAGCCTAATGTTATACAATTTTCAGTGTTCCCATCTCCACAACATGGGCACTTTATTGTGCTCGAGAAAGTCAACTGGATAAGAGATTTATTTTGTAACTCTGCAGAGAAACATAAAACCTTGAATAGCCAAAAAAGTCCCACAGACAGAGAGAGACAGAAGTAAATATCCATTGGCTAATTTGTCTTACTTTTATAATAGGAAATAGTAACAAAGCTATTTATGTGGATCACCAGAACTAAATCCAAAAGGAAAGAAGCAGAAAACAGCAAAGTGTGGCCTGGAGTCAGGAGATTGTGAGGGCAGTCAGGAATTTCTAGAGAAAAAGAAGGTTAAAGAGGTAAATAAGCAGCAATGTCTCAGTTGATCAAACAGGGATGTAGCAGTATCCAAATAATGAGATATCAAAGGGAAATAAAAGAACAAGCACTGAAGATTATCATCAGCATACAGAGAACAAAACAATGAGAGAACATCTCTTTCTTCAACTCAGAAGCACAACGTTCAACAAATAATTGCAGCCTGTCCCCAAAATGTCATCAAAGTTAAAAAAAACCCCAAAACAAAACAACACCTGAATGGCAAAAAGCAGAGGTTCTGCTAGTTCTTTTTGCCTTTTTCCTTAATGGCATATTCCATCAGTCCTGAATTTGTCAGAAACAATGATGAGAGGAGGGGAAAAAAAAATCTCTTTTGTTATCCCCTACCTAAAACTTCAAAGCAGCATGGCCAGTGAGTGAAACACAGCCCTATCAAAGTAAGCATTTATAACTTTTAAGTTTGATCTTTATGAATTTACAAGGCTTTCCTAGTCACGCTGTTCAGGACTATCACAAAAGCAGCACATCACAGAACTGCAAATATTTGGATCGAGGCACCTGGTTCTATTTTGTCACAATTTGAGGGTTTCTGTGCACACAGTGTATTGGGAGTTAGGGGAAAAGAGAAAACCCCAAACATTTAACCTTCCTGCCTCAGCAGAGAAAGACTCAGTAGATGTTTTAGGTGCCAACTCAGACACCTACCTGGGGACATTCATTAACTTCAAGGGTTGGCCAACCAGTTCAACTCTACTTTTTATTTAAGGAATTTTCCTTAGAAATATCCCATATCCCTACTTATCCCAGATTTCCCTGTTAACCTTCACCTTCATTTTCAGCCTATCTCTGAACATCCAGGTCACCAGGATCTGAAATAATGCCTTAATCTACTTTGCACAGGGCATTGATAAACCATTAAGAGCTTCCCAACCAGTAAAAACTTCCCACTGTGTAACTACACTGCTGGCTTATTCCCAGGGAAACTGAAGGACTCCTGAATATTTGAGCACCCTGAAGCTGAAGAAGATTCTGTGCTGGGTTTGTGTGGCAAGGTTTGGCAGTGGGGACACGGAGGGATGGGCTCTCTGAGGAGCTGCTCAAGCTTCCCCATGTCCATGGAGCCAATTCCAGGCAGCTCCAGGATGGACCTGCCCCTGGCAATGGCTGAGCCCATCAGGGACAGGATGATGCATTTAAGAAGGGGGAAACAATTTCACAACTGCACCAAGAGGGAGGAGTGGGAATACATTTATTTATTAACTGTCAGGATAAAATGCAAGAGAAAAGTCTCTGTTATTTAAAGATGAAAACCCAATTGCTACGTAAGAAGTAGTTTGAAATCTGCTTGTTGTGGGTCATATAATTAGGAATATTATTTTAATAAAGTTCTAAATCTTAAGCCTTTGATACTGCTAAGTTCTCACACAGTAATATACCACTTTTACTGTGTCCAAGCTCTGCTTTTAAAGCAGCAACATTAATGTAACATATGCCAACTATACATAACTGCATTTTATGGGTTTCTGATGCACCCCATTTGTTTCTACATCTTATTTACATTTCACAAAGCCAAATCAGATGTATCAGGTTTAGATAACTTAGCTGCAGCAATTATGTATTTCTAAACCACAGTCACGTTTAACACAGAACAGAATTTAGAAAATTAATGGTTATACCTAGACATTGTTTTTCAAAGCTTCTCTAAATATCTTCACCTTGTTTTTGTTTTCCTGGAGTCTTGCTATCAAAGAAATGTGACCTTGTCATTTAAACATTTCAACACCACATAACAAAACAAGTGCAGATAGAGGTGCAAGAACACAAATGTGTAACCTCAGTAGCAATGAACTACCAGGGTCCTAAAACCATTCCAGGGACAAAGAGGAAGGGAACAGGAGGAAGCTGCACTGCCTTTGGACTGTCATATACAGCCAAATAAATGACAGTGTACAAGCAACACAGAAAGGGCTTTAACAGTTGGGGTAACTTTCAATGTACACATATCAGTGTGTGTAAAAAATAAAAATAAAAACCCTGTGAATGTTTTAAAGGCATGTATAGCATTTCCTTTAATAATAATAATAATAATAATAATAATAATAATAATAATAATAATAATAATAAAGTAGTAGTAGTAGTAGCAATAATACTTCCCTTCACACATTCAAAATATTCTAAATTCTTCCAATCTGAGTTTGATTCTAAATTCTGTACTAATTACAAGTTTTCTTTCAATATTTTGCAGATTCTGAGTCACCACATTTCTTCTATCAATCAGTATTGTTACATTTAAAGGTTTAATTTCCCACCATAATTGTAACTGGACTGCTGTTCTGCCTAACTGATCTTGCAGAGAATTGTCACTATGTAAATAAAAGAAATAGAAAAGACTTCTAGTGAAAAAAACACAGAGAGAGAGGAAAAGGACAAGCATTTAAAACATTTAAATTCTTATTAAAGTAGGGATTCACTTTCAGTTTAGGAAAAAAAAGTTAATCTATCATGTACTTTGATATTCAGAGTCTAAGTGCTCTACAAATGGCATCATGTAGAGGTGCCTGGGCAAAACTCACCAGTTGTCAGTTCAGTCTTTTACTCACTTTGGAAAGAAAAACATCTTTAAAATATTAAATCCAGCTGTGGGTTTTAGTCTCACATTGACTTCACGACTGTGACCTTCATAAAAGACTTGGCAATCTCACAGTCACACAACTCATCCAGGATACTGAGGAGACCCACTCAAGGTCAGCCCTGAATTGCTCTGATTAAATTCCAAACATAAAATCAGATTTTCACTGTGCATTTTCTTGTACTTTTATAATCTAAATTCTCTTTGGTAATTAAAAAATGCAAAAATGTTTTAAGAGACAGATTATCCCACAGTGACCACTCCAGGTACTTCACAACATGGCTTATTTTATAACAATTACGTTCTGACTCACAATGGAATGACAAGAGGAAAGATGAAAAGAACAACCAGCAAAAAAATCACAAAACTCTCCATCCTGCTCCTAATTTATCTTCTGGGACATGGCAAACTGACCATGACCAGGCACCTACAGCGAATTGTTTGAGGGGTCATTTGAAATCTGATTAAAAAATAGAGATTTGTGAATAATCAGAAGAAACACATTTAAAATTTTGATTCCATTGGGACTTTATAAAATCCAAGCCCCATCCAGCCTGGCCTTGGACCCTCCCAGGGATGGGGCAGCCACAGCTTCTCTGCCCAGCCTGTGCCAGGGCCTGCCCACCCTCACAGGGGAGAATTCCTTCCTGATATCTTATCTATATCTTCCCTCTTTCAGTTCAGTGAACCAGCAGCCTAGTGGTTAAGTCCAAAAAAATCTAAACCTGCCAAAACATTATAACATTCATTCGTGTTACTAACATTTAAATTACTATGGTCAAATTTGATAGTATAATTGTGCAACAAGTACCCTCATTTATGAAGAGTAATGAGATGTTTTCATTCTAATACCTAATTGTAACTCTGCAAGTATAATCTATCCAGGGTGAGACCAAACTGCAGACACTCAGCCAGGAAGAAACATCCAATTTGTCTTCCATACTCATCAAAAAGAAATCAAAGTGAAAAAGATCAAGATCACCCGGCAAGAGCTGATGGTTTATGATAGTTCTTATCATAGTGTTTGAGGTATTTTTTTTCCAAAAAGGGAAAAATCCAAAACAAGCCAATGGCTCCTGCTCATTGTCTTTATTTATACTGATCTATACATTTTCAGCTCTCATACGTAGCGAAAAACCCACACCCTTCACTGCAGAGAATCAGCACACTGCAGATTTCTGAAAGCCTCATATTTCCAGTGAAAACATCCAAAATACTTCCCATACCAAACATGAAAATGCTGTCGACGATCCCCTCACTGCAACAGATGGGCTGTTTGTAGCACAGAAGAAGGGAGGGAAGGAAATTAATTACATCAAAGCACAAACCACAGTGTTCAGTGATGAGCAGAGCCCAGAAAACATCCACATCCCTCCTGCTGGGCTCCAGAATATGCAGAATTTTTCAGAACAGATTTTCCATTATTTCTGGGAAATGTTTTTATGGAGAAAAGAGTCACAGGGAACTTCTGGTATTTGGTTGTCAACAATCTTCATGCTCAAAGTACATGTTGATGTTTCAGTCTGAGCCAGGAGCTAATATCTGACACCCCTTTGTAACCATTTTTAAGTACATCTCCTAATAATTCATATATTAAATCACTTATTTAAAGGGACTAGTTTACTTATTCCTCATTTTTAGGACTAATGTTAAATAAAAGACCAAATAAAATGTCAGCATGTCATTTTTTAGATTCTGCAGTTTAGACTCCAAATAATCTGAACTGGTGATGGTTCTTCTGCTTCTAAGAGCTCCATCCACAGCAGCACCCAAGCTGCACATACACTGAAACCCATTTGTACATCCTAAAAAAATCCTCCCATGATCCCAACACACTCTATCACACAAGACAACTCCAGGAATGCCAGCTTTTGTTGTATCCTCTGCAGAGTCCCATCAGTCAAAATACACCCAACTCTGATGTTACTCAGAGGCAGCACATTTGGGTGAGTCTGTCTCAGAGCCCTCCTCACCTCCACTGCCTCAGCCTCTCCGGTCACCTCATGGGCACACTCCTCCTGGTTTTCCCAAGGTGGAATAGGCAGAAGAGACTCAAAACCACCTAAAATGGACTACAGGCCAAATGTCTCCCAAAAAGGCAAAATCAGTGATGCCCAGTGTCTGGAACAAGTATCCTTTGAGGAAAAAATGTCCTGTGATGTTTGAAGAGAGGATGGAGATGTCAGGTGTCTGTGGCACAAAAACTTTGGTTCTTGGCAAACGCAATCCACCTTGGGAATGCTCCAAAATAACCACAGGCAAGAGACAGGTCAGCACAATAGGAACAAAAATAACATTTTCAGAGCCCTGACATCATTTGACAATTTAGAAACCATCTGATTTCACTTTTGGGGCTGCCTTAAAGTCCCCTAAACATTAATGGATAAAGGAAACATAACAAAAGAACTTCAGGGTCATTGTGATATTTCTTGAGCTGAAGATCTCCCCACACAAGATGATCAACCATTAGAAGACACAAAAAGTAACTATGATTTAAAATTAAATGTTTGAATATGTTGGGTCATACCTACTGTAATAACGAAACCTGATTTGTTTGTCCAAAGTTGTTTTTCTTTTGAAAAGCACATCTTGGAAGCACAAGGTAACATCAGGTCACTCTCCAGGTTTTCAAACCATGCTGCTGTCAGACTACACATAAACTGTACCAGAAGTAAATTATAATGCTTTAAAAAGTACTTTAAGGAAAAGCCTGGAATTCTGTCTGTTTAACATAGACCCTGTTCCAGAACAAACAGCCCATGACAGTTCTTTTGGTTTTGTTTTTGGGGTTTTTTTTCAGGTTTTAACTCTACCTTATTAATGAAAAAAGTTCAACTAATTGGAAAGTCAAACTTCCCACTTCTCTGGCTTTAACTATTGCCTTTCTAATTAATTTCTAGACTTTCACAAAATTTCTATTTGCATTACTTAAAATGGTGTCTGTGATTGGGCAAGTGTCTTTCTTAATATACCATATGGTGAGATATCTCACAGTTTGACAATATTTAACAAGAAAAGATCTGCTCATTTCTGCAAATCCCCTGTTGTCCAAGCCCTTGATTAGACAAAATGTTTCTGAGAAATCCAGTGATCTAATTAGCCTGTTTGATTATTTGAAATAAAATTAAGCCTTCAAAATGATTAAATCAACATGTGCTTTTCCACCACATTAATTGGCTGCAAGTGGAGGAAACCTGAATACTTCTCAGCTCACAAAAATGACAAATCCAAGCTCCACACAACTTTGCCCAAGTGAAACCACCAGTGGCAACTTGTGATGAGATGCCAGACCCTACTTAGGGCAATGGGCAAAAGAGGATCCCTGTCAAGTGTGGACTGGGCACAGACTGAAGCAGGGACTGAGCTCTTCACTCTTCCACCTCCCAGAGTGTGCCAGAAAAGTCTCTCACACATGGAGAGCCTCCAGAAAACCTTCCTTTTTGCCCCTCACTCCTGCCTGCTCTGTTGGTGTCACTCTTCCTCTGATGGAGATGCCATCACCTTGTTAATGCTTTCATTTGTAATTGTTTTTTACAGCAGAGCCTGAGTCCTTACCCTGTTCAGAAAGCATCATGTGTGTGGCATATTCCTCAGTGTTTATTGCCTCTGAACTCTTCACTGATAAATTCATGAAGGTTGGAAAAGCCTTGCGAGGTCACCAAGTCCAAGCTTTGACTCAACATCCCTCTGCTCACTAAACCATAACAGGAAGGGCCACATCTCCTTGTCTTCTGGGCACTCCCACTGGTGGTGGCTCACCACTTCCCTGGGGAGCCTGTTCCAATGCTTAACCACTCCTTCAGTGTGGAAGTTCTTCCTAATAGCCAACTTGCCCCTCTCCTGGCACAACCTGAGGCCCTTTCCCCCTGACCTCTCAATTTCATACCTTCACAGATGCCTGAAACTCAAGGCACTGCATCACACAGTCACTCCCAGAGAGCTTTTATCCCTTGGCCTCACCTGCTTGGCAACCACAGAACACCCTATGGAAGTCCATTCACCCCATAAAATATCTTTTTTTTTAACAAAAGGGGGATAAAAGATGGTCTGTTCCCCATAATCCCATCCTGCTCTTCCATATTAAAATTCTGTTGGACTCCTTCCTACTCACAATTAATCTCATTATTCTTCAATTAATTTAGGAAGACCAGCAACTCATTTTCCACACTACATAATTATTTCTATAATGCCAGCAAAAGCAAATTACCTTAATACATTACGAATAAACATATGATGACTCACATTAAGGGTTTTTC
>JAOXXN010000471.1:69222440-69239657 GCA_026770055.1 Myrmophylax atrothorax
TCCATGTGACTCCTTTTAAGAAGAGAATCTGCATCTCCTCTGCAGCCACCCTTGAAGTGCTGGAACACGGTGTTAAGGTCACCCCTCAGCCTCCCTCTCTCAAGGCTGAAGCAACGGAGTTGTGCCAGCCTTTCCCCATATGGCAGCTTCCCAGTGCTTGGATCCCCTCTGTGACCCCTCCAACCTGCCCACATCCCCTTTGCTTAGTGGAGACCAAAACTGAACACAGTATTCCAGCTATGCTCTGCCAAGCACTAAGTAGACTGGGATAATGACTCCTTCCCCTCTGCCTGGGATGCAACCCAGCAACATTTGGGACCTTACCAGCACTTTGGACCCTGCTCCTCAAGTCCTTCAGCTTATAGCACAGCTCACCAAACCAGACAGCCTGCTGCCAAAAATTCCCTTGCCTCTCCTAGGTAGGTGGATTCCAGCCCTCCAGTCTCTATTGATTTGCTTAGAAAAAAGTTACCATAATGGAAAGAGACGTGTTATATAAATTTCACCAGAAAAAGGACAGATTGATTTATGGAAAATTCACAAAACCAAGTCAGTTAGTTATTGCTGATTCCCACTATGGATAGGGGGAAAGAACCCCTGGAGAGGACTGTGCCAGAACTTTTGAAACACATGCAGAGCCAGGTGCCTCCTCGTGCTCTGGCAAACCTCCAGTAGCTAAAGCCACCCTGTCAGCTCCAACTGAGTTCAACTGGTGTCCAGGGAAAGCCTAAACTAAGGCTGCCCAAAGAGACATGGAGTGTTCACCCTTGGAGACAGTGGGAGAGGACAAGGCCCTGAGCAACCCAATTCAGCACTGAAGGCAGTGTTGCTTTGAGCAGTCCTGGACTAGATAACAGGCTCTGGTTCCTTCAATGCAAAAGGATTCCCAGATTTTTCATTAGTGCAGTTCAGAAACTTCAGTTCTGTGTGCTAATTTTGGGAAAAAAACCCTAATGCTATTCTGCTATTGAGAATAAAACTCACTTTGAGAACTTCTAAGAGATCATTAAGTTTCCTTGTTACGTACATTGAGTTTGATTATCCAAACAAATTACAATTTCTCACTAATCAGACAATCTTTGCAGCACAATTCAACAAGAAGCTGCTATAGTTACACCAGTGAATCAGTTTGAGGGGGCTGTGTGAGTTGTCATGATATTAGGAATTCTATTTAGGGAAATAATTATCCACACACGATGAAAATGATCAATCACCACTAAGTTAGCAACAAATGTTTGGTGTTATGTGGCTCATTAGTATCCATGATGCAGCTCCACACTACACCAAGTTTCTTTGTCACTGATAGTCACCAGTGCTGAAATATGTTTTTCCTTGACTGAAACAGACAGGAGTTGTGTGGAAGAAGAACAACACGCTCTTCTTTTATCCCAAAATAGTGTCAGGAGTCAGATTCTTTCACTGATTCAGGGCTATAAAAGGAAAAGGCTCCTCACCTGTGCCACACTCCGAATTCCTGGCAGTGTTGTGCAGGTGCCTGCTCCCTCAGCCAGCATGGAATGACAGACATGCCTGACAGGACAGCTCCAAAGGCAGGGGACAGAAGAGCTGGAATGTTCCCAGGGGAAGATCAGAAAGCCCCTCTGAGGACCCTGCTGGGTACCTGCATTTCAAGGACAGGAATGGGCTTCACTGCCAACACTGCCAGCAAAGGCTGAGTCACTGACTGCACTCACTCACTGAGAAGGAGTTTTACATTTTTTGCACTATTACATTATGCTCTGTGGCTGCACAGTTTGAAAGATCACAGGAAGAGGCATGAATTTGAACAGACTGGGACAAATCTTGGGATACTGGCACTGGGACACAGAAATAGCCAGGTTACTGCAGAAGCAGCATTTGCATTTCTTAGCACAGCCAAACTCTTGTCTTCAGAAATTATCTTGTTTGTTATTAAAGTAGTTACCTAATTACAAAGGCAGCTGAATTTCCCTGCAATGACCCTGATTAATGATGTGAATTGACCTCAATTGACTGATTTTTGTAACTTTTGCAGTAATTACCTTTAAAGTGTGGTAGTAGGTATGCAAATGTTGCATCTGAACACACAGTACCTCTTCCAGATCCAGAACCAGCTTCTCCATCAGACAGCAGATCCACGTTTTTCTTGAGAAATGGTTTTCTGGTGTTTTGGTTTGGTTTTTTTTTTAACATTGCTGGGTTTGTCAGCATTAGTAAGCAGTGCAGTGTAACAGCAAGAGGAGAAATTGAGACAAATACACAGCTTTAAAAGGCTCCTGAAATCCTGAAATGAGTAGAGAACTCTCAAATTCAGAGTCAGAAGAGTTTTAAAACAAGTTATTTGAAATCCTGATTTCTTATCTTTAAGCAATTAAAATTTCTCCAAATAAAAGTAAATATAATGGCAAGTTTTGGAGACGAAGAAATGCTATAGTTGACTAGTTAATAAGATAAGCATTCCTGCCCATGGCAGGGGGGTCAGAACTAAATGGTCTTTAAGGTCTCTTCCAACCCAAACCATTCCATGACTCTATGACTGTAAGATAAAACAGAATAAACATCACCACCTCATTACTTCTGAGTTGGACACCCACAAACTCTACCAGAAGATGGATCAGAGGTTTGAACTGCCTGTGCAAACATCCTTAAAAAGAAACATTAACATGTTAAAGCCCTAAAAACCCAAACAAAATACTATTTTGAGATCCATGCTCCAAAGTTGGATTTGTATTTGTATTCTGGGAAAAATTAGACACTAATCCTGGACTTTTATTCTTAGCTCCAAGAAGGAGCATTGCTGCTGCTGAAGATGTTACCTGACGTGTACTTGTTAGAAGATCAAGAAAACAATGATGAAAGACAATAGCCAAAAATATAATTTTATGAGCTGAACTGCTTATGAAGAAATGAGCAGTTACACACACTACCTCAAGGCAGGATTTTTGTGCTAAAAGGCAAACCATGTCAATACAGATGTTTGGCATTTCCAAATGTATCATGTGGCATTACTTAATTCTCAGGTGACGCTCTGCATCTCCGAAAACATTGTCTGCTCAAATATGTGTAATGAAAAGCTTAGGACCAGGTTGTCTGACCATGTACTTGGCAAAGTTAAAAACAGAAGCATCACAATTTTTTTATAAATATCACAAGGGAAAATAAAAGAGGAAATTCAGTTTAATGAAGGATCATATAAATTAAATCCCCTGGAACCACAAGATTACCTGTAACCAAGCAGGAGCAGCACAACCTTCTAACTCATGAAAAAAACACCTTGAGGAGAAGAGACAAGAGATGAGCAGTGGAAATTTACACCTGCCAGATTTCTCAGCTTGAGCTGCTTTGGCTATAAAGCATCTTTGACTTTTAAACACAGAAGGACAAGCCAGATAATATCTGAGAGTTCATGAAGAACATAAGAGCTGATCACTGGGCACACTGCAGAATCACAGAATGGTTTGGGTTGGAAGGGACCTTCAAGACCATCTAAGTCCGCCTCCTGCCATGGGCAGGGACACCTCCCACCAGCCCAGGGTGCTCCAAGCTCTGTCTAACCTGCCCTTGGACACTTCCAGGGATGGGGCAGCCACAGCTTCTCTGGGCAGCCTGAGCCAGGGCCTGTTTCTCTTTTGGTAGAAGAAAGCACGAGGCAAACAGCACTGAAATGCAGCAAGGAAAACAACCTCAATGTATTTTGGTTGAGGTGGTGTGTATTTAATACCTATTTTAGGCTTTCAAATATTTTCCTTACCAGCTATTTCCCCTCGTGTTTTTTAACTTGCTATTTGCTAAGGCACTCCAGTATTTGCAGAGTGTCTCAGAAACCTCATTAATCACCTCCTAAAAGCACTAAGACAATTAGCACGTGTGGCACCCACCAGAAGGCAGCTCTGAACTGTGCTGTTGTTACCTTCTTCTGTCATCATCATTACTCCTGACAGCGACCCAGTGCAGATGTTTTACAACACACTGGGAAAACATCAGGTCCTCAAACTGTCAGCTTTTCAGGAAATGATTTCTTCAAGATGTAATTAGAAGGGGGAAAAAAGAAGATAGATGTTCAGTAAGTTAATAAATGAGTTCCACAAATTTAAAACTCAGCGCTGTTTTTTCTCTCCTTACCAGAACTAGCTAATACAAAGAGAAATTCATATAAACCCAACAAGAGATCTCTTTAAATCTTGCTTTAACAAGCTGGACTGACACCCAGGAGATTCATATGCAGCATATCAAAGCAAGAATTTCTCTGTTTTGCTCTTTGTGTGTGTTTGATTTAAAAATTAAGAAAAAAACCCATAAAGCTTTAAAGAGGATGATTCACCACAAAGATTTAATTCATTGAAAGTAAAAGACTACAATGCCTTTGGAATAAAAGTAAAAACACTAACACCAAATCTTAATTCTAAAGAGAAATACAATCCATGCAACACACAGCTACAATATCCATAGGTAACTTGTATTGTTCATAACTAGTAGCAGCCTGCACTCCCATCACAAATTGCAATAAAGCCTTTCTTTATGGGCACGGCCTCTTTCATCTCCAACTAAGAATGTAAAAATATACTACCTTGCCTAAAATATGAATTGCATCACTTCTAAAAATATATTGGTATCTATATGTGTTCCTTCACTGGAGACATTTTTAGCACCATAACCAGGCAGCATCCCAACAGCTCTTTTAAGAATTAACAGGAAGAAGAAAGAGGCAAAAACATCTTTTGGGTCAAGCAGCCTCAGGCAGCACTCTCTGATTCCTGCAGGCTGCCAGGCAACAACACATAGTCTGGCAATTCTTACCTGTACTTTCTAAATTCCTGCAATTCAAGGAGCAGAACAGCAGAAAATGTGCATTAATGAGCCCAGAATCCCCATTTGTGCACCTTCCTCCTGTATTGCCCCCACTGGTTCTCTCCTCTAACTCGCTCATTTCAATTCTGGCAGCTCTGTTTGTAAAGGTTAAACTCTTGGAGTGAAAACAAAACAACAAAGACAGGAATACAGGGGGAAATGCATGAAGTCAATTCAGTGCTCATGATTTACTAGTAGTAAATCAACTAGTACAGCCCAGAGGACTGCTAACAGGTATTTGGTGCTTTCAGAAGATCTCTACATGATTTGAATATTGCTTAGCAACCCCAGCTCTATTTAGAGGGCTGTGACAATAACATATGTATGAGCAGGTCCAGAAAATAGCAGCTTCACCACACTCATACCAGTGCTTTATCCTGAAAGCTGTATTCTTATGCCTCAGGTCCTTGCTCTCTCAAAGGAGCAGGTTCTCACTCCCGAACCAAAAACGTCTTTTAGGATCAATGCAGGTAGAAGACTTAAGTACTGTCCCACAGACCACACTCTTTTGGCTTTTAAATGCTTAAGAACATGGCTGTAAAAAACACGTTATCACTAAACCTATTGTTTTTCCTTTGGAAGGAGAAATTCCTACATTACCAGATCCTGCCCTCTGCTTATGAAACACCAGAACATCTTTTAAAATGGATAAAGTGAAGGTTTGCTTAATAGACAAAATAGAGAAATAGTTACAGTGGGAGTCCTGTTACAGTATCAGGTTATGAAGAGGGGACAGGAGAGGTGATGCAGAGATGTTCCCACCAGCCTGACTTCTGACAGCATCCTACTTCATTCCCACACAGCACTGGACTATGCAAACAAAACACCGATTTCCCAAAATAAAATGGTGGCAGCAACTCTTGTAACATGCATTTATTACAAATAAAACAAAGAACATGTCTTTGTACAAAGCCTGATGCAGTGAAATTGCTGCCTGTACTTCAGAGTTAAACCAGAATGTGGGATTGAGGAGTCCAGCAACAACAACCACAAGAAAGTGATATATATTTTATTATCAAATATAATAAAAGACATCATGATAGGGCAAAATATGTATACAATGGAGATTTGGGGATATTATGCTCTCCAAGTGGTAAATCACAGGCATGAAAGGGATGAGAACTTGGGAATTACTGCACAGACTTTTGCTAACGAAGCCATTTGCATGCAGTGTTTTAGTCACCCTCCAAAACCCAAAATGATGCTACAGGGCTGCCACCTGCTGGAATCGATCACACACAGATATAAGGACAGGACTGACAAATTAGTGACTGCTGGATGGAGAAAAACAAGAGGGAGTGGCTGGTTAGAGGGGAAATTGTGCTATTTATAGTAAGAGCATCCAGATAAAATCGGATTAAATTCACACAGCGAGGAAAGAGCATTGATAACTCCCCAAGTCCTTCAGACCAAATTACATTTAAGGATCCAGAATACAGCAACTTCTCCACACTTCTCAGGAAGGTCTTTTTTTTTTTTTTTTTCCCCAAAGGGTTTGGGCAATGACATGGAAAAAGGTAGAAGAGCAAAGAGAAAACATGGAAGCCCAGAAACATTCATCCTATGTAATGCAACTCAGCTGTAAACTCAGCCTTTACCAGGGTTATAATACTATGGAAACATCAGAAAAGACATTATTAAAGTGAGTGTTCAGTATTTCTACTGAATTAAAAAAAAAATTCTTATTTTTATACAAATTGATCAAACTAACCTGCATTTCAGATCTAAAAAGTAGAGCTTTTCCAAATAGGAACTGATACATAAATATTGTCTCACAACTGATGCACTGCCACTTGCCTTCCTTTTTTCTGTACCGTTCTGTATCTCCTTCCTTGTGTCTCTACCTTTTCATCTTCTTCCTACAGTTCCTCCTGCTTTTAATGTTACCATGGCAATGACAGCAGAAGAGAAGATTAAATATGTTTTGTGTATTTCTTTCTCTTTTACATAGAATTTTGAAAGACAACGAAGGGAAAAAAATAATACCACATTTCCCTCAGAGAACGATGCCAGAGTCAGGACAGAAACTCATTATGCAACAGTAAGATTTACTAGCTAACAGCTATTTGTAAGCTCACCTTCATAAACATTTAAACTGAGAATAACAGTTCTAAAGATAACGTGGCAAAACACGCAGGGAGAGAAAGTAACAAAGTATAATCCAATGGAGAGTGAAAGTTAAACTATTTAACTAAAGCTTTGCAGTGTTAGGGCTTATTGGATACCTTCAGGATAACATCCAAAGTGCACTCTGCATTTTTCCATTGAATTATTAAGGCAAAAAGTTCAGATCTACAGTTAAGAATAAATGAAGATTTGCATTTGAAATTAAAAGTTAAGTAGAGGAGCCTATCCAAGAGCTGCATTTTTTAACACTTCTCAAAGGGTTTTCCTTTAATAGATCTTCAGGTTAGCGAGGAATTCTGCAATCCCCT
The DNA here is from genome assembly GCA_026770055.1 of Myrmophylax atrothorax. Lineage (NCBI taxonomy): Eukaryota > Metazoa > Chordata > Aves > Passeriformes > Thamnophilidae > Myrmophylax > Myrmophylax atrothorax. Next base: position 69,229,703 of record JAOXXN010000471.1, read on the forward strand.
TAGATCAAGAACCTGCCAGACACACCAAAACCAGAACCAAGACCATTTGTTGTATAAATAGTTTAGAATTTAACAAGAGAGGATTCATTCTGTTTTTAAAAGCCTTTCCTGAGGCGCCCATGGATCAATAACAGACATTCCCAACTCTTTTGTGCTAACAAAGACACACTATACAAGTTCAATGCAAGCCTTAAAAATACATCCAGGTGTGTCTGCCACTGGCATTTAAAAAGAGATACACCACCAGGCAACTCAGAATACAATGGTTTTGCACTTGTGACTGGGGGACTTCAGTAAATCTGAGCTTTCCTTTCCCCTTGCCCCACAGTCCCTCTGTTTTGGTGAACATATTCCCTCTCAATATGGGAGCTGGGAGACACCCAGGCTATTTTTCCATTAGGTAAAAGTGATTTTTTTTTCAGATTTTATTTTTTGTGAGAAAACAATTTCACAAATTAAGGCATTGACTCTGAACTGGTTGTGTCAGGGTTATGTTCCACTTGGAAAGATTTCAGAGTGGTAACTGGATTACACAAAAGTTTTAAGGATTTATATGACGTTACTTAAACTCTAAATACAATACAGCTTTTATTGTTACAATGAACACAAACATCCAAATCACCACAGTGGTCCCTTTTTAATTTTATTTAAAAATGGTTTATAGCAAAGCTAATTCAACTCTCCCTCAAGCTTTTCTTGTAGGTATCCATTTGAAAATCCTTTGGTCCCTTTTACAGGCAGCTGAATTTGCTGCAGGGCTTCTCTTTCCATTCTTGCTTCAGTGTTCAAAGTCTGGTGGATGCTGCTACACTGATATTTAGAGATCTGGTCTATTTTCAGAGGAAGGAGATATTAATATTTCTCAGGGAGTTCAAGTACCAAATATATGACAAGGCTGCACAACATCTACAAGGATGTAAACCCTAGAAATTCCAGATCCATGAGTCAGATGAAACATTCCCCTTAAGCACTGCTAACTTAGTCACATACTTACTGCATGTAAACAGGATCTAAACCATCTCTCAAAAATTCACATGGGTTTGAAATCATAGGAGAAATTGGCTATTTCCTGCCAATGCAGAAAACATCTTCACTTGAAGGGTTCAAATATTTTTGGGGCTAATTTTCTCCTCTCCACCTCTAGTCCATAAAAGATCCATCAGCACCTTAAATAATGTGAAATACTCCAATGTTTGACTCTTGCAAATCATATTGACCAAATAAGTTTGGGTGTGATATTTCAAGTTTTCAAGATTCCCACAAAATTAACATAATTCTTTAAAGTATTTGGGTCCTGAAATCCAATGGAGAACACTGATTAACCCTTGATCATACTTTGAACCACAGGGAGTTTATACAAATAACCACAGAAACCCAAGTTTTCCAATTATATAGTCCTGATGACACATTTAAAGCAGCTCTTTGCAAGAAAACAATAAATGCTGGAGAAGTGGACATTTTTTGTGACTGAGTTCCATGCCATGTCTACAAGTGCTTACACAATTAACCTACTGACATGAGGATTTCTTATTAATAGGAAAATTGGAATGTGTGTGCCAAGAAGTTTATAAGTTAATATGATACATTACTTGATTTGCCTTCAAAAAATAAGCATCCTGGTCTGTTATTACACATCTAACCACCTATTTTATGTTCATAAGAGAGTTCTGATATTTTGAGCAATCCATCTTTACAGAGTTCTTTGTGATTCATTCCTGTTTCTCCCCATTAAATCCTCATCCAAGTGCCAATCCATACTTTTATATGGAAAAAATTATGACCTAAGGATATACTGACTGCTATTTCAGAATGCAATGTACAACATCATATATTTTTACTCATCACAGAAGTACATCAGTGTTTCTTCTCAGGTTTGGTGGGGTTTGTTCCTTCACTTTAACTGTCTGCGAAGGTTATTGCAATTTCTGGACCAAACTCAATTTTGAAACCTCTCAGGACTCCTTGGCCTCTGATGTGAGTTTTCTGCAGAAGGAACGACACAGTTCTATCCCTGTTTGCAAATCTTCACAGTTCCAAGGCACATTAAGGACTTTGGGTTGGGGACTGGAAACTGTCCCTCTAAAACCTATGACAGAATAAACTTCCGCTAAACAAAAGTGTTTTCTCCCAGAAGCAGTTCATTCCCAAAATAAAGCAGGACTTCATCACAAGGCAAGGACAGCACTTCAGAAGGTATATTTATTCAGCATAACATTTCTGGCTTTCCAAAGTGCACAAGTATTGTTTCCAGGGTTTATTAACTTCACTTTTCTAAGGATAGTTCTGCCTAGTTCCAAACCCCTCCTTTTCCCACCCAAGAGCCTGCAGTGCACAGCCCTCTGGGTCCTGATCCCTGTGTCCTTCTCAGGCACTGCTCAGCCCATTCCTCAGGTGCAGGAGGAATCCCTTCACTGCCCACTGCCCATGCACTGCTTTCTCTGCCACCTTCCCAGTGCTGCCACCTGAACTGCTGTGCACCTTCTACATAACTAATTACCCAGCAATTAATTACCCACGTTTAAGTGTTTGCTTGTCTTGCTCACTGATTAGAGTTACCCATTTAGACCTGACCTAATCATCACAAACACACACAAGAGGCAACACCAGGGCTTGGAACAAGATGAGCTTTAAAATCCTTTGTACTCCCAACCATTCTATAATGGACAGAGAGAAAATATTGATGTAATAATGACACAAATCCGTTCACTCACACACATGGAACTGGTCTCTGCTGGTTGATCTGGCTTTTCTGGACAAGACAGCACATAGGTCTTGCAATGACAGATCTGAAGCTTTACAGATGCAAATAATTGGAACAAACAATTATTCTGGAATCAGAACAACCTCAAGCTCTTTCCCTCACCCTTCTGGTTACTCAACAGTTTTGAGATTTATTTTTCTCCCCTCTCTTGCCACTCATATGCAGGTCCATCAGTTCTCTGCTCATTTATTTAGTCATTAATTTTAGATCCTTATTTTCCTGCACAGTGCAATAATATTCCTCACCTGCCAACACATCATTGTAGCAACTTCCAAAGAGACCAGGAGCACACACACCTTTTAGGGCTGGGAATGCAGACACCAGCAGTGGGATGTGGCTGCCAGGATCAAACCCATACTCCAGGAGAAAAGCAGCAGACAGCCAGGAGAGAGAGAAGGCCAAACACCAAAGATCCCATGAATCCCCACAGAATTTTTCCAGAAAGGACATAATCTCTTGCAATAAAGATCTACTTAATACCAAGGCCCTTCCAAATACATTGTCCAGGACTGTACATTCTCATTTTCTCACATTTAACTGAGCTTAAAAAGTAACAACAACAAAAGAAAAGATAAATATCAGAGCTAGGAATATATATCAATAAACAAAAAAACAAAGAAAGCAGGGAAAACCAACATTTGGAGAAGTCCATATCATTCAGAAAGAAATTTATAATGGAAAACTATACACAGGGAGGTTTAAAGTGCTGTTCTGAAAATCATGTGAAGGTTGTCTATTAGAAATTATTCTTAATGGTATTTGTGACAGCTTAATTTGCCTATTTAAAATAAATATACTCCAATTCCTTTTTCAAATGTTCTTCTCCCACTCTTAAATGATACAAGCTCATTTAACAACTGGTAGTCAAACATGTTCCAAACTGCAGAGGATTATTATGAGGCAAAAATAATTCTGCCATTCTAAAAAAAGTGGCTGGCAATTAGTGATTTCAGTTGGCCTTTTCCCCACAGCGTTCAGCAGAATGTTATATTTAAGACCTATTAAAATGTACAGAGATTCTAAAATCTTAAATATAGATTTCCTTGCTAATTCCCTGTCAAAGTCAAATAGATAAAACATGAATGTGGAAACAGACACGAGAAAAAGAAAGGCCACACTGGGTTAAAAAGTAAATTATTGTATTAATATACCTATATTGTCTGTATCAGTGTTTCATTTGCCAGAGAAGCACTTTTCTGAGCTTGAACCCTATTTTTACATAAGAGTAGCTTGAAACCTGACACAGAGTCAGGAAAAAATGAAAATAAACACTTTTAGAGTATATTTATATGTAATAAAGTTAAGCTGTTGGCTTTTTCCCTCTCTGAATTTGAACTCGATCCTCCCCATGAATCTTTCTCACACACCAGAATTCCCTGCTTTCTTAGTCAGAAACAGTCTACTCAGAATTGATGGCTTGGAGAAAACATGGATGATCTAAAAGATTACCTGAGGCCCTTTAAATTATATTCTCAATTTATTTCTAGATCAAACCCATACTTTAAAAGTATAAAACTAGGGTATTAAAAATAAAAAATTTACTTGTCTTGCCTTCTCACCAAACTGAAATGGAGCATCTGATTCTGATTTTATTAGCTGACCATATCAAGACACCAGTGCACCACACAGTGCCATATGTTTTATTAGTTTTTATCCCAAAAAATAAAGGTACTGAGCTGGGCTTCAGCTTTAGTCAGGACTAGCACAGACTGCCTTCAAAGGTTTCCCCTCTGGCAGGAGGAATCACTGAGAGCCCAAAACCACAGAGCAACTTCATAATAACTTTTCTATGTGTTTCCAGGGGAAGGAAGTTTAGATGGAGGAAAAAGAGCAAAGAAAGCCCCTCAAATTCACAGCAATGTCCCCAGCTGGAGTCCATGGGCCAGGCACAGGCAGTAAGAGTGAGATACACACCCTGGTCTGTCTTCTCCTGCCCTTACTACACACACAATCACAGAACCTTTTAGGATGGAAAACACCTTTTGAGATCATTGTGTCAACCCAGCACTGACAAGACCACCCCTGAACGAGGCTGGTGAAGGGACTGGAGCACAAGTCCTATGAGAAGAGGCTGAGGGACCTGGGGTTGTTTAGCCTGGAGAAGAGGAGGCTCAGGGGAGACCTTATCACTCTCTGTAACTACCTGAAAGGATGTTGCAGCCAGGTGGGAGTTGGTCTCTTCTCTCGGGCAACCAACAGTAGGACAAGAGGGCATGGGCTTAAGCTCTGCCAGGGGAGGTTTAGGTTGGATATCAGAAAGCAATTCTTTCCAGAGAGAGTGCTCAGGCATTGGAATGGCCTGCCCAGAAAGGTGGTGGATTCTCCATCCCTGAAGTTGAGACTGGATGTGGCACTGAGTGCCATGATCTAGCAATCAAAGTGGGGTTGGATTAAGGGTTGGACTTGATGATCTCAGAGGTCTCTTCCAACCCAGCTGATTCTATGATTCTAAACCATGTCCCCAAGTGCCACATCCACACCTTCCATGGTACAGTTCCTTTAGATCCTACAAGCCTTACAGCCCATGTGGAATAAGGAAACAAAGCCTGGATACAACTGAAGACTTGTATTGTACTTTTCTTTCTAGACAAGCTGCAGAAGAGGAGAAATACCTGGGCACCCTCCATCACTTATTGCAGTATTGTGTTTTAGGATCTCTGATACTTCTCAGCTCTCAGTCTCTGCAGGCCCCTGCAGCCCTTCCTCACCTTTCCTCCAATTCCTGCACCCCCAGACATTCCTGGCATAAGGAAAACCTCCTCTCTGTTCCATTCACACTCGATCCACAGTGCAAGAACAAACACAGACGTGACTTGTCTTTGCATGTTTGTCTTTGCTAAGAGTGACTGTTTGTACCAACATCCCTTTCCCCCCTCATTGCTTCCCCCACCCCTGTGTCAAACTGTCACATGAAATATTAAACTACAGAAAAACACAGAGTAAGTCTATGTTGCTTCCCAGTCAGGCACAGACTGCCTTCTGGAATACATCATTCCAGTGGCACACTAACACAAGGATGGCATGAAATCTCTGGCAAACACTTCCAAAGAAACATTGTGATAAAGTTGTCATTTCCTCCTTTGACTTTGCCAAAACTGAACAACAAAATCCACTTCAATTGCTATGAGGTCTTTCACTGACTGTGTGGCAAACACAAAAAATCAGAAACACTCCAATCATAAAGAGTGGAATAATAATGTTAAAAATTAATGCAATTAACTGTGTATTCCCGACTATCCACAGCAAAAAAAAAAAAGCAGAAAGCATAATCATCTGCCTTCTGTACGTGCTGAGCTTAAAAGCTGGAATAATGATGTTTTTGATGAAAATTTCATCAAGCAAAGACATTCTTTGACCCTTAAATAAGAAGACAGCATTTACACCAAGAAAGCAATACAGAAGGCAAAGCTCAGAGTTGGTTTGCAGAATGAGGAAAGTATTATTTACTGCCTTTCCAAATTTTTATGCCATGCATAATACTTTCCAACTATTATAAAGAGTAATTCAGAGACAGGTGACAGGACAGACTTACTGGTATGTGTGTTTCCTTTTGAGAATGTGTTTATGTTGTGCAAATTAATAAACACCACTGATATTAAATAAAAATAACGTGTATGGGCAATTGAGCACGAGGTTTCTGAATCACTGGAGATTGATAGAATACTTATTTATAGGAGCACTAAACAAACCTGTGATTATATGAAAATTCAGGTGAAGCCTACGTTAAAGCAGAGGAGGTATAATGAAGATTAAAAGACAATACACATATACTATTCTTACAATGAATAGGTAAAGAAAAAAATTACCATTTCTCATTCAGCAGGGAAAAGGGGGTTTTCAGTTCATTAAGAAGAATGAAGTAAAAAACAAGTTTTGCACATACTGGAAATTCTTCACAGGCTTAAAGATGTTAATGGAAGGAGTTGAAATTCAGATCAAATTCTGTGGCTTTCAAACCCATACAAATAGGTATGAAATTCCACTCAGTGTTTTGAAATGAGATTATAATCTCTAATCCAGGAAATAAGGAAAAATAAACATATGTGTGCGCATGTCTATTTATTTACACATTATTTCAGACAGAACAAAATATTCTGCAGAAACAAGTGTTAAATTCAAAGCAATTTAATACATTTTGAGCTGCGTGAGTGCAAAAGCAGCCTTGGCACCACCTGCTTTCCCCAGAGACCTGGATGATGTCTCAGCAGTGGTTCTCTGTAGGGTCTGTTTTGAACAGGTGTCTTCAGGTGTGAGATGCTTCCACAAAAGCAACAGGACACCCATTCCTGTGCCTCCTCTGAACCAAGACCACAGGGTGCAGGTTGATGATAAAACCCAGCTCAACAAACTCCAATTAATGAGTATGAAGGTCCTTCCTCTGAATGCAGTGTAGTTTCTGGGCTCTTTACTAAAGCTGAACATGCACAGGATCTTCTCCATCAGCAACAAACCAACTGCATTAGTCTTAGTCCTTTGCCTTCAACACAGACGATTTGGGTTTGAAGAACCTTAAAGACCATGAAAGGCCATGGGCAGGGACACCTTCCACCAGCCCAGGTTTCTCCAAGCCCCATCCAGCCTGGCTTTGGACACTTCCAAGGATGGGACAGACACAGCTTCTCTGCCCAACCTGTGCCAGGGCTCATCAACCCCTCAGGGAAGCGTGAACATCCTTCTCCTTTAGTCAACCCTTGAACTTCATAGAAATTTCAAGCCCTTATGGATCTCACTTCCCACACATTAAAGCCCAGCAGCTACACTGCCCATCCTGTCCTGTTGAAGATGGGAAAATAATTTATTTTCAGTTTCCTTGATGTCCTGGTCCCCATCCTCATGCCTGTCCCTGCAAGAGGTCTGGATTGACACCACCCAAAGCAGGTAAAACATCCCACATTTCTCCCCATTCCCAGTGGAAAACAAGGGATCCAATAGGTGCAGTTTGCTTTGGTTTGAGCACTGACCTTTCTCTAATAAAGACAACCACAGTTGCTCTTCAAAGGAAACTGGTATTACCTGGGAGGAGGACCTAATTAAAAAGAATTGATTTGCTCCCAAATGTTTGCTGCTACTTATGGTTTAGGAACTTCACTGCACAGGAGTCTCGAAAAGGAAGAGGAAATACACCCCCCACCCGCCAAATTATGTATTTGAATGGCAATTATTTTCTATCCCCCAGCTGGTTCAGGCAGTTACTTGAAAATGTCAGAGAATTCACTGCATTTTGATGAAGGCACTTGTTATTTCTTAGCTGTGAAGAAGACAACCCAGGGCACAAAGTTCAAAAGGCAGCACTCAGAGAAGGCAATAATTAGACTCAACCACACGAAGACGCTGCTGCAATTTAACAGCTCTGGCTGGTAGTAGTGGGGTCACAAATTTGATGTTGCACCATTTGGTGGAATGGCTGTGAAAACTGCTTGCTTATTTTCACACCTCCACTGGAAAGTAATTAAAGCAAAATCTTTTTAGCTGCAATTAGATGGCAGGACTCATTTAAATGCAATACAAGGTAAAAAAAAAAATAGGAAAAGTGGAAGATTAGAAAAATTAAGAAATTAAGTAAGAAACCTTCTCCAGCATAATTTATGTCAGAAAACAAAATTATTTAGTAAAGGACTGAGAATTCCATACTTTTAGTTTCTACATACTTTCCATACTTTTTGTTTCTACAAAAGACCAAAAAGACTAGAGAAGGAAATTAGTGTGATTTATAGGTATTTTACATTTTACCTTTAGGAAGCAATTGCATTAAAATGAAAAATATATAAAAAAATTACATTTGATTATTTGGTAACACTTAATATTTGGTTCAGCCTGGAGAAGGGAAGGCTTTTGGGTGACCTAATTGTGACCCTTCAGTACCTGAAGGGAGACTGCAAGAAACCTGGAGAGGGAATTTGCACAAGGAATTGAGGGACAGGACAAGGCGGAATGGCTTCAGGCTGAAAGAAGGGGAATTTAAGGTGGATATTGGGAAGGAATTGGTGGCTGTGAGGGTGGGCAGGCCCTGGCATGGGTTGGGCAGAGAAGCTGTGGCTGCCCCATCCCTGGAAGTGTCCAAGGCCAGGTTGGACAGGGCTTGGAGCAACCTGGACTGCTGGAAGGCGTTTGGAATGAGATGCTCTGTCAGGTCCCTCCAACCCAAACCATTGTGGGATTCCAGTCCCTTCCCTTGGGATAACGGGCAAATCCTGCACCAGGCATAGAATAAAACCAGGCTGTGAATCACAGACCCTTTCTGAGTATGCAGGAAGTTTCCTTGAACTGTTGAATTTAATTTCCCAACATCCTGGACCTCTGAGGAGGTGAAGGCTTGCTCTGAGATTTGGAAGGGAATCAGCACGATCTGACAAGCCATTTGATGTCTTTGCCTGTAATAAGTTTGGCATTGCAACCTTCAGGAGGACGGAAAGCTGCCAGGCAAAGAAAGGACACAAAGAGGGGAGCTCTGGGACTGCAAACCAGGCTCAAATAAAAGGCACTGCGGATTTTTATGAGGGGAAAAAAATAGATACATTTGTTAAGCATTTTTTTAAACCTTTCTCATCCAAAAAACCCAAAGAACTTTTGATTGTGAGATATACCTGGTGCTCAACATGAAAACTTTTAATAGTCTGACAACAAACCAGTCCAAAAGTCCTGAACATAAAGATAATTAGAGGGTCTGATGCACAAATCAATATATAACTGTTTGAGGTGTTTTAACTTCAAAATCAGGTAAAATTGGAGAAAGAGTTTGAACACTAATGTGACAAAGCCAAGTCACCACAAAAAACCCTCAAAGATTGTTTCCTTTTTTTTTCTCCTTTTTTTACCCTTAATTTAAATCACTGAGTTTTACAGGTTCTCTGAGATTCTTGGCTTGACCATCTCGAGTCCTTTCAGTTGTTCCTCTCAGACAGTCTCTGCCTGGCTCATTCTGCAAACACTGAAGGTGATAGTGCAGACAAGTGGAAATCCCTGTACAACTCCAAATCTCTCCCCTTTGTTCAGCTCCTGAAGTATTTTATCCTGCACATAATCCCAGAACAACTGGGAAAACTAATTATGTAATGAAGCATATAAAGAGAAGTGAGCAACACAGCTCAGTAGAGTCATTATCAAAATCAGAATAATTCTGGATGGAATTTATTTATGCATTCTCCACTCCATTAACTTGAAATGAAAATATATGTATCAAGCCTCTGAAAATCT
>JAOXXN010000471.1:69243318-69263239 GCA_026770055.1 Myrmophylax atrothorax
CAGTTTGCTTTTAACCAATTAAGTAGAAACAGGCTTGTTTTCCTTCTCACCTCCAAGAGATAATCTTTCATGTGTGAAGGAGAATTACTTTATGTTCGTAAGAAACTCTGCCAAATAGAAAGAGAAATTTTAGATTTCCTTGCAAAACCCATCTTTTGTTTCCAGTTTATGTTCACATATTCACTGTCACAAAGAAGGAATTCAAGACATTTTTAAGAAAAAAGAAGCAAGACCTCACAAGATGTGAAATTCAGGAAAATATTAAACAATAATACAGGATCTTAAAGGTCTGTCAGTGAAGATCATAACAGCATTTACTTTAATAACTTGTAATAAGTGCATATTATCAGTGCAGTGTGTGCACTAATTCTATGGAGGGTGCAATAAACTGCAGACTTATCATGATAAAATGTCTTTGAATCACAGAATGGTTTGGGTTAGAAGGGACATCCCGCTTGCTTTCTTTTACAAATAGCAGAAAGTTTCTCACTTTTTAATACATAATTTAAATTATTATCGTATTGTTTTACATATAATATTTATATTTACAGAATCATGGGTGATTTTTTTTTTCCTTAGAATAAGGCAGAAATGGAACTATGAGAAAATAATAAAACAACTTTGGGGATGATTGAGCTGAATTCACAAATCTCTCTGCATAAAAGAAAATATAATTCTTACAGCACAAAACCCCACATTTTATTAAAGATTAAACCCCAAGCATTTGAAAATTAGACCAAATCTTCCTTGTTACCAATTTTGGGGATTTAGAAGCTTAGACTCTGGGTTGATATTTCTGCTGAAATTGATAAGAACAACCTTTCCTTGATCTTGGATTCACCAGTTTAAGATTGAACAAGGAACAATTTTGTGCAACTTTTCATGTGTTTCAAAGATTAAGAATACAACAAGCTTTTATAATTAAAGCTTTCAAACTAAACCACAGGTGCTCTGCATGAAAAATAAGGCAGTTTGTGCCTCTCCCTTAAAGAAGAGAATAACACTAAGACTTTGAATTAAGTGCTGAATTATTGTTCTGTTGTGTAGCAAGTTTTCTGCCTTCTGCAATGCTGCACAAAGTGTTGCATTTCCCTTCCTTTTCACCTGTCACACTCTCTCTTTTCTCCCCCAAATCCTCTCTAATCTCCGCTCCTTTGCTGTTTAAGCTTTCCCAGATATGGGTGGGGTTTATTACTATTAAATAACTATGGAACTATTAACTTGTGTGTACCTTAACAACATTGATCTCTACCCATCTGAATATTGGCATTTAAAGCCATGACACTCTTGATTTTCAGTGGTATTGTCACTGAATAGAAACAATTTCTATGTCACATCACACTTAATAATAAAGGGAAACCAGCATTTTACATCCTGTCCTCTAAAATTTGCTGCTTCCATGTTCAATTGTTTTTACAGTACTTTTTTCAGTGTTTCCCCTGAAAAATATGTGCAAACCAGCACAAAATATATAATTTTTGATAACAAGTAAATGACAAAAAATCTCTCATGATCTTTCTGTTGTGGTCTCCTAAACAAGACATATCAGCTACAGCACCTACTAACAATTAAACCTAAGACAAGGAATCCAAAAAGTTCAGAAAATAGCCTAATAAATGTGTATGCCATGTTCTGAAGACAGAAAATGATTAAAGCAGTGAGGAATTGTGAACAAGATAAAAAGGCACAGAATTCCATGCCCACTTCATGGTCGCTCAGTCTATCATATCACCTAATTTTTCAGTAAGTACTGCTGGTTATGTGACACTAATAAAAAAAAGTGTGAAGAAATGGGACTTTGTTTTGCACAAGAACATGCAAATGTTTGACTATTTCTTTCTTTTATCTTTTGGTAGCAGTGAGAAATCCTTAACAGTGCACAACAGCACCCAAATGACATTGTTTGCCTTTTCCACAGCGAGGTTCAATGGCAGTGAACTCCAAATCACTCTGCTAATGACTGAAGAAGGTCAAGATTTCCTCTACAGACTCCATTGTAAAAACAAAATTGCAGGTTAAGATGGTCAGTCCCACAGCAGGCATTTTTCATAGATGTATAAAAAATGCACAGATTCAAAATAAATACATACAATCTCACTTTCAGGGACTTGTGGAGATAGATAAGGTCCTCTCTAATCCTCCTTTTCTCCAGAGCAAACAGCCCCAGCTCCCTCAGCCACTCCTCATATTACTTGTCACTAGACAGCTTAAAATTAAGATTGAGAGAATGAGGGAAAAAAAAGAAAACCACCAAAAACCAAACCAAACCAACCAAACAAAAAAGTGGCTTTAAACTGAAGAGACTTTAAGCCATTGCTGCCTGACTGGGAAAGTGGTCAAAGCTAATAGGAAAAATTTCTTCACTGACAGTGTGGTCAAGCCCATATGAGGCTGATCAAGGCAGTGGTGGACTCACCATTCCTGGGGGCAATTAAAATCTGTGGAGATGTGGAACCTGGGGACATGGTTTAGTGGTGGCCTTGGCAGAGCTGGGTTAGTGGTCAGACTTAATGATGTGAAAGTTATTTTCCAACCTAAATAATACTATTATTAAGCAAGATCAAGAATATTTCTTTCCTTTTCATAAGGCATTTCAGTACTCCTCATCATCTCTGTCAATCTTGAACCTCCTCTGCTCTTAATATATAAATAGAACTACATTTATTAACCAAAATACAAGTTTACAATTAATTTATTTAGCGGCAACAAGTCATATACATTGTCTCTTCCATCCCCAGTATTTCCTAGAATGACTAGGTAAGTCATTCTCTCTCCTTGCTGTTTTCTTAACCAGTAGCTCCAAGAACTAACGATTTTGGTGTCTAACAGCTCAACATGATTTCCAGGCTACAGAGAAACAGAAAAGGTCATTTCCAGTGGTTCTAATTGCCTTTCCCAGGCACTTTTCCCAAAATGCTTGGGAGTCCAACAAAACAAGTGTAACACTGTCAACGGTTCTGTACTCTAAAATTCCTCTTTTGGCACTGAATGTCCTTCCAGGTGTTCTTAGACAAATATTTGTACAAACTGTTACCTTGTTTGACTCAAGTGTTCCTTCTTTAAGGCAAAGTACATGACTGTCATCACTATATCATTTCCAGCCCAGCATTATGGAGTTCAGTGTAAACTCTAAGCCCTCCTGACAACACCAAACATCGTTTTCTGGGTGAGGAAACAGGCTAATACTCAGATGAGTAAATACACACTGTTTTGTTATTGATCCACAGATCAATAGCCAGCAAAACCAAAGACCATTAGATCATCCAGTGTGATACCCAGTACAACTCACATCACTCTTCCTGCAAATATGCCCTGTAAAGAAGACTTAACTGGCTTAAGTGTTTCAAATCCTCCCTCTCTTATCCCCTCAAAGTGCCCCACAGTAAGAAAACAAAAAAGGCAGAGGAAACTGCAGCAGAGAAATAATTATCAGAGTGATATAAAAGTGATAAAAGCAAAAGGGTGGCAAGGGAAAGGCAAAAGGAAGTAAATAAGCGGAGGAGATTTAGTTATATTTTCATCTCTAGAAGTTTTCCCTGTCAGTGTTTGGAAGACACAAAGGAGGATTCAGGCTCAAAAGGCACGTTATTACTCAGACGCAATCAAGGTGTTTTAAGTCTTTAGGAAAAAAAGGTTTCTGGCAGGAAACTTAGAAGTAAACCTAAAAATGCTATTATGTAATTTTGTAAAAAAAATACTATTAAGATACTGGACATGATATCATCCCATGAGTGGGTACCCAGGTACCTCTCCCCAGGCATCAGTCTGGTCTCACCAGGCCTCTTGCAGCCACCACCTCTACTCATTCCTCTCCCAAAATCCCACCAAAGATGGGGACCTCATGAATTTCACTCTAATCCTCCAGGATAAACACACCAGAAAAAAAAAGCACGTTGGGAAATACAAAATGATTTTATCTCGTTCTGAACACATTGCTGATTTTAGTCATTGAATAAAACCCAAACTACTGCAGATCAGAAATAAAACTGGTAACATCTGCCCTGGATTGGGCTGGGATAGAGTTCTTTTGCTTCCCAGGAGCTGGTACAGTGCTGTGTTTTGGATTTAGGATGAGAATTATGTCGACAACTCATTGAGGTTGTAGTGATTCCTGAGCAGCATTTACTCCAAGTCAAGGACTTTCCACCTTCTCCCATGCCCTGTCAGGGAGCTGATTGGGAGCAACAAGAGGCTGGGAAGAGACACAGCCAGGACAGCTGACCCCAAGTGACCAAAGGGATATTCCAAAGCATATGGCACCAGGCTGAGCACCAAAGCTGGGAACAGCTGGGCAGGGGACAGTGACTGCTGCCAGGTACTGGCTGGGCACTGCTCAGCAGGAGGTGAGGAATGCAACTGTGCATCACTTCTTTTGGGTATTCTTTATTTTAATATTTTTGTTGTTGTTATTAATTTCCCTTCTACTTCTGTCCTATTAAACTGACTCCTCAACCCATGATATTTACCTTTTCTCCTGATTCTCTTCCCCACCCCACAGGGGAGGAGTGAGTGGCTGTGTGGTGTTCCAAACCACAACAACATCCTACCCCTCTTGGGGTTCTCTAATTCCCTTTGGTGCTCCAAGGAAAGGCAGGAGCCTCCTCCAGCTCCTGGTACAGGCACCTCACCATCACCTTGTGCTGCAGGAGAGGACCACAAAGACAGGAAACGGCTCAGAGGTCCCTTTTATCATTCTCCTGCTCTGCCAAATCACTGATTAGCTCCTTTCAGACAATAACAGAAGATTTTGTTGCCAAGGTGACCTCATTTCTGAGAACCCAGATCTCTTCCCGGGTGATTACATTTCCATGCTAGAGCCCTGAAGGGGGAAAAAAAATCTTCAGTGCTTGTATTTATTTTAATCTCTGCACTCATCTATAATTTTTAAAGGAGAAATTAGTTACACAATAAAAAAATCGAGTTAGTGGCTCATTAAGGACAGGCAGAATCAAAATGTCCCAATGAATTTACAGCAGGTGTTCCCAAATTTGTGCAGTATAAAGACACGGCTGTGAGCAGGAGATCAGCCTCGTCCTGCTCAGTGTCACTCACCTTCACCTTGGTGCAGGAGGAGAACAAAGGAACAGTTCCTCTACCTTGTCCCCATTCCAATCTGGCCACTGAATGGCATCATCAGTGTGTCTTAAACACTCACCTAAGGTTGGGGAACAATTAGTGTCTTAACAGAGCAAAAAGTATTGGAAGGATGTTGAGAGGCATGCAGGAAAACTTGATTTTCCACAGAGCCCAAGAAGAAAAGAAGCGAACAGAGAATCTGAGATTGCTTTTATGCACTGAATATGGATTTAGAATAGAGCATAATATTCATTTTATCTCTATGAGCATTTCAAAGTTCATAAAACACTTGCTTGGGTTTTTTTAAATAACACTTAAGAACATGACACTTAGAAAGAAAATAGAAGACCAAAAGATGCAAACAAACAAGCACATTGTGCTGGAAACCAACCCCAAACACACATACAAATTTTACTGAATTAAATTATTATTTAAGTACTTTGAAACACCACAAAACAGCAGGTTCCTGTTTGGCACACTGAGAGGCAAGCAGGGAGAAGCTGGGATTTAGATCCTCTCCCAGCAGAGCATGGAACCAACTTCTCCCCCTCCTGGACTCAAGTTCTCAAGTGGTGAGGAGGCAGAGAGAAGCAATTACAAGTCACTAATAATGATCAGCCACATCAAACACCCTCACAAAAAAAAAAAAAAAAATAACGGGATGGTGAGCCAAAGGAGCCTCTGCTGGCAAAAAAAAATGCCTTTTGGAAAGAAAACAGAATTTATGAACACAGAATGTTCTTATTCCCAACCATTATTTGAAAATCAAAGGTTCTATTCAACCACATGGCTCCAGTTTAATCTTATCAGAGTGGCTTGTCACACAGGACAAAGGCTGGCACAACTGGATTATTTCTATTCTACATCTTTGCATGTATTTTAAAATGTGTTGATTCTTCTCATCCTTGAATGAGCATGCAGATCTCTCATAAGCTCCAACATATGATCAGCAGCTAAAGAAGGTTTCAGGATTTTTCCCTTCCTAAATGAACCTGTACAATACTAATATTTAAATTATTAACTACTTAGAGTATCTCCTTTATTAATTAAATACATATTGTTATTAAAGAAATATGTAAATACTAATGTCATTATTTGTGTTAATGTGGCTTCACTATGAGGTTAAAATTGATGACAATCTAGTGACATGCTGATTCCACAAAAACAATCATTAAATTGGCTTATTACTTAACATAACCAAATATGAACTTCCTTCACCACAATGACACTCTTTCCAACACCACCTAAGTCCACTTATATTTCAAATACCTGAATCCTTTAGAAAACAATTTGAGAAAGATAAATAGGATATTATAGACCCACAGAACCATAGAATGGTTTGACTTGGAAGGGACATTAAAGAGCATCGCATTCCACTCCCTGCCAAGGGCAGGGACACCTTCCACTATCCCCGGTTGCTCCAAGCCCCATCCAACCTGGCCTTGGACATTTCCAGGGATGGGGCAGCCACAGCTTCTCTGTGCCAGGGCCTGCCCACCCTCACAGCCAACAATTCCTTCCCAATATTCCATCCTATCCCTGCCCTCTGGCAGTGGGAAGCCATTCCCTGTGTCCTGTCCCTCCAGGCCTTGTCCCCAGTCCCTCTCCAGCTCTCCTGGAGCCCCTTCAGGCTCTGCCAGGGGCTCTCAGGTGTCCCTGGAGCCTTCTCTTCTCCAGGTGACCCCCCCAGCTCTCCCAACCTGGCTCCAGCCGTGCAGCATCTCCAGGGCCTCCTCTGGACTCACTCCAGACAGATATCCTGACTGGATAGGACTCTTTAAAAGCCCACTGAATTTCAAACTGGATTTTTTTTTTTTGCATTCCTTTCATTAGTTTTTCTTTATTTGATGCAAATTTTGGGGAATTTTGATATCTTTTAGAAATTGTTTTGACATTTTTAAAAGCTTACATCATAAAAAAAGAATAGGTAAAGAAATGCCTAAAATCTTGTCAATCACATTTTCATAGACTGAACACCATTTATGGGACAGTGAACATGTTTTAGTTTGGTTCACTGAAAACACAGCTCACAATCACTGCCCCAGAATTCAGAGAAAATTCATGAAAAACAACTGAGAGAAACTTAAAGGTGAGTCCTGGACCGCTATATCAGCAAAAGCACAAATGCAAACCACTGTTTCATGTATTTGCTGTACAAACAGAGACTCTGAGAAATCTGCAGCATTCACAAGGACTCTCCATTTATTATCTAAACTAAAGAGGTCCCTCATTTGTCTTTCAGTTCATGCAAGACTTGCAGGACATCATTTTGGCCAGAATTTGGATTAAGGAACCTGACTCTTGGAAATGAGAACCAGCAAAGAACTTATCTGGAAATCTTGAGGTTATAACGACACAGGAGTGCCAGGAGTCAATAACATGAGACTTTCTTGGCTTGTGGCCTTCAAGTTCAGCTAATTTATTTGCAAACTGAAATTATATATTTGGGCAGGAACACAGACCTGTGGATAACTTAAAAGTAACTACAAATTGACATTGTAAAAGTTTGCAAGTGTGCTTGGACATTTTTTACACTTGTTCTGTCTCATAACATACAAAAGTAAATTTATTCTGAAAAGAAATGACAGAATAAATGTAAATCAGGTAATATATATATATACTCTAAAGAAATCTTAAGTGTCTATAAAGCATTTAAAAAATTATTATTCTTTCATATTTCCACAGTTTTTGTTCTTTTCTCCTTGTAAATGATTTCAAATAGAAAAAGAAATTCCCAACTAGATGATTAATGGAAGTGGAGGTGAACGTAAGGCCATTAAGCTCCAATGTAAATTCCACTTGTGTTAACTTTGAGTAACACATCATAAATATTAATTTCCAGTTCCTCAACAGTAGATTTTAATTATTAGTATATTAAAAAAAGATTCAAATAAATTTTTGAGGAGCAGAGAGCACAATGGCAAGAGCAGCCATGTTTAGTTCTGCTATAAAGTCCTGGGTAAGCTCAAGCAATTTTAGTCTCTCTGATAAAATATATACAGTCATGAAATGAAAAAAAAGAGAGAGTATTTTCATTCTGTCAAGTAAATCCTGATTTTCAAATAAAAACCATAAAAACATGATATGTAATTGACTTCTTAATCATGTATATTATATTGTAATACACTTTGCTTGTACAAGTCAGCGCTCACACAAAGGATCAAGGCACATTTATTCTTTACTGAATTTCCTTCACAAAGTTCTAACACAATGCTTAGAGCCAGTGTAGTAAAAAACAGTTATATTTTTCCTAATTTCAGGGAAAAAGCAAGATACTACCACTGTGACCCTTCTCCAGTATATTAATCAAGAAAAATTACACAACTTTTACTTTAAAAATTTGAAGAGGCATAGGGGATCAACTGGGAGTTAAACATTCCCTCCTACCACCCTTCTACAAGAAATCATTATCCACTTTTAATCAATACTCTGCTTTTATGTAGCTTTACCACCTGACAGAAATATCAGTCCAGGGCCTCCCCACTCTCACAGGGAAGGATTTCTCCCTAATATCCAACCTAATCCTGCCCTCTTTTGGCTTGGAGCCATTCCCTCTTGTCCTATCACGGCATGTCCTTGCAGAAAGTCCCTCTCCAGCCTCCTGCAGCCCCTCTTTAGGGACTGGAATTTTTTTAGGTTTTCCAAAGGACAGGAAGAAACCATGTTTTCCTTACAGACAAGACCTACTTCTACCCCTTCATTTATTTAGGAAAATAAATATATCGGGATAGGAAGAAATATTATTTCTAGAGCTTAGGGGGAATTTCAAAATACGCAGAGGTCCCCCCAAACCATAACATTTTAGATACAGGGAAAATAATAAAAATTAAGACAATTGTAAAGAAAACTAGATCATTTTATAGCTTAACTATACCTTTTACCATCCAACTCAGAGAAATGGGATCACAGGTGCCAGACACACTTTAATATCATGAAGTGACAGGCGAAGGTTGCATTTCATATCCCAGTGTCAGGCTCCTTCTGCTCCCTTCCAGCTGGGGCTCCAAGGATTATGTTCCAGGTAGATCTTGTCAGTTATGTGTCAGGAAATTTGGAAAGGAGGCAGAGAAATGAAAATGACTCTACTAAGGGCAACACAGACATCAAAATCGAGATGAAAATTGTAAGAATTGTTCTGAATTCTTAATAACTCCATGGAAAGGTCATTTAGCAGGTCTGACTTCAGGTTCTTCCTCCACAAAGGAGAAATGAATGAACTGAAATGGATAGATTTTAATACTTTGTTTTCCCAAATTTACTCAATTAGGTATTGAAAAATATACTGTCTTGCCTCTCCTTCAATGCTGAGAACGAAGAACTGGCCACTGTAACCATCCATATACTGGGTGTGAAGTCCAATCCTTTAGTAACCCAGTACTAAGTATTCTCTCTGCATTAGGCTACTACAACCCCACAAAGGATGCAAGTCTCTTCCTTTGGATCCCCAAAATCCAGCTACAGCATTCCTTAGCAAAATGCCATGAATGCAATGAACAATTTCCAAAGGCCTTTGCTATCCAGGAAAACAATGGCAGCAAAATTTGCACCTCAAGTGATGATTTGTCCAGATTTAAATAATAAACTGCTTTCACCTGGTATTCAGATAAAAACAAAGAAAGAAGCCAAAGGTTTCTGCTCCCTGTGTTGGTGACCTGGAAGACCAGGCTGTTAGTCAAGGGCAGTTTAAAGAAGAGCAATGAGAAACCCAAGAGAAAGAAGCAGTTTTAATTTTCTTTGAGAAAACAATTAAACAAAACAAGAAATATCTCTAGGTCAAGGACCTTGTTGCCATTACTGGGGGATTTGCTTTGACACAGGGGCTTATTTGAGCTTTTGCCATGGAGCCTGGCAGAAAAGCCTCTGCAAATACCAAAAACACAGGTACTAAATCCTAATGTTTTCAGAGGCATCAGCTGCCCATTCCTTGTGTGTCCAGGCTCTGAATCAGATAAAACACACACAAATATATTTATCATGTTCTATGCTAATGTCAAGCTGCCATCTCAAGTTTTAGCTTTTTAAAAGTTACCATACTTCTCTCACAACCCTCTTTTCCACAGTCACGATAGTTAGAACAGGGAACAAACCCTCCCTGACCAGAGCACAAGCTCTTTGTTTTGGGAGGAAGGCTGCACACTGAATGCAAGCGGGGTTTTTATTTGAGTGGCAGTTTTAGAAGTAAATTATCCACAAAAATAATTTCCATAAGACATTTTAAAAAATTACATTCCTCTTAAAAGGCCTCCTTGCTGAGCAACTCCAGAAGCGATGGAAATTCTTCATGTCATTTACAAACACTTCCTTGTGCCAAATTTCCAGCCCTCTGTTAATGTTTGGCTCTCCAATCAAAATGTATTTGTTATTACTCCTTACATTTCCCCACTTTTCTTGCCTCAAACCCCTTTTTCAGATTACCCTTCTCCCATTCTCACTATTGGGCCTCTTATTCCAGCCAAACTGCACAGGGATCTGAAAACATGATCCCACTCTCTGTTCATACAATAAGAAAAGCACTTCCAAATATTAAAATGGAGCCTGGAAAAATCAAATATAAGCAATGACAACATATGAACTACAAATGCTGCAAGTTCCTCTCTGTATCTTGATATCTATGCAGGCAGGACCATTTCGGCCCTACAACTGCAAATATATAGGCTAAATATTTCTTTTTAAAGCAGGGGTTTGTTTTCTTTATTAACATATTTCCTATCACTCAGTGACTGAAATAAACAGGATGAATTTCCCATCCAAAGTAATTCTTGATGTTGCTTAAATGTTTAGTATTTCCAGCACCTGACGTGGCACTTAATGCTATGGTTTAGTTGACATGGGCGAGTTTGGTCAAAGGTTGGACTCAAAGACCTTGGAGTTTGTTTCCAACCTTAACAATTACTTGATAAACTGTGTTTGTGTCCAGATTCATATTTTCCCAACAAAGGGTTAGTTGTTTGGGGGTTTTTACTGTATATCTTTCACCATAAATGTGAAGATACTTAAGAAATTTTGTTAAGTATTTTGTAGAATAGAAATTTCACAATAGCATGCTTGGAGATGTATTTATTTTAGGAACTTCTTGTTTTGAATTGAAGAGAAATAAGGTTATCTGATTGCTAGCTGATACACAAGAAATATTGCTACAACAAATGTCTACTTTTTATTTATAGCTCATTGTAATAGAACATTATAAAACTAGAAAAGGGTGTTTGTATTCTATTCTTCATGGACATCACTTCTTTATTACTGCAGATAGATTTAATTTAATTTCCATCAGCTGGTGTTGCACTTCAGTTATTATAGTTCCAATGGGTGTAATGAAATGTCACTGCTCTGCAATATGAGAGTCAGGAACAACATTATAAAATCAATATGATGGTCAGACTATTCCTGGCATTCATAATACTTAGGGGTTATTTTATAAAACCAGTGTGCTAACTGCATTGAGGTCTCTTCCCCTTGTATCCTCTAGTTTTCAATTTTCTATGATATCGAAAAACTTCAAGTGTTCAATCCAAATTCTCCACATTTGGATCTATCCAGAGTTATTTTCCTCCAGAAAATCTGAGAGCAGTTGCCTTTTATAACAGGCCAGACAAAAGATGCAGAAAAGAGCAAGTTTAACTCACTTAACCTCTCCACTATGTACTGCTGAGAGCTCCCTCCTTTCCTTTCATCAGCTTCTTTTTTGGGTTCAATAACACCAGTGAACCAGTGCTCAAGCAGTGCTTGAGTGGTCGTGAAGATTATCCAGGCTCCACAAGGCTCCACCTGAAATCATGCCATGATGTTTCCTTCAGGAAGCTCCCTGTGCCTTGTTCCTGCTGCAAGCTGGGAATCTGGAATAGTTGCTGATCACACAGTCCAGGCAGGGACACAGCATGGCTTGGAAGGGATGGTCCACAGCTCCAGCACCCAGCTGGGCACTGAAAAGTTTCGCATCTATGCACAGACACTGGAAATGTTTTGCTCCTTAAGTTCCAAAATATGCAAACTGGCAGATCCCTTCCTGCCAAGGCAAAAATTATTCAAGATTTGCCTGCAAAAATATCAGCCTTAAAATGGATGACCATGATGTACATAATTCAAGTCACATATCCAAGGTCCTCATGAATACACTCCTTAAAGTGTATGTACCTGTTATCTTTATTAATACAGATTTTAGAGCAATGTATTTCACTGAAGAGATGGAGAGAACTGGTTACTCTCTTCCAGACATAGGAGTTAACAAAAATAACAGTGATGCTAAACTGACTTCAAAGAAAACAAACTAACATAGGTGTTCAGCCTGGAGAAGAGAAGGCTCTGGGGAGACCTGAGACCCCCTTCCAATGCCCAAGGGGGCTCCCAAGAGACCTGAAGAGGGATTTTGGACAAGGGCCTGAAGTGACAGGCCAAGGAGAAATGAAAGAGGGCAGGGTTAGGTGGGATACTAAGAAGAAGAAATTCTTCCCTGTGAGGGTGGGGAGGCCCTGGCACAGGTTGCCCAGTGAAGCTGTGGCTGCCCCACCCCTGGAAGTGTCCAAGGCCAGGTTGGACAGGGCTTGGAGCAGCCTGGGCTGGTGGAAGGTGTCCCTGTCTATGGCAGGGGTTGGAAAAAGATGACCTTTAAGGTCCCTTAAAGGGATTTGATGGCCTGGGAATCTGTGTGTGTTTTCTGCTGTGTCAGGGAGAGGGAACTGCAATGACATGGCACAATTCCTGACTGGAATGCACACACAGACAAGAAAATGCAACTCAAAGAGCTCCTGCCAGCTGAGCTGAGCTGGTCTCAGGTTATTAGTCTGATTGTTTCTCTCCAAGTCACAACCACCAAAATTCTCATAATTTCTGCTACATTTTAATGTTGTTGCCATGGAAAGAAGATTGGTGTCACTGTGAATTTGGGTGTAAAAGGCAGAGGCTGTGGTTTGACACAATAGATAGGAACAGAAGAGAAATCTCTTCCTTTAATTGCTGTGCTTTCTTCCTCCTTGTTTTGTCAGATCCACCCTGCATGCAATGAATGTACAATTATAATAAAAGCATTACATGACTATTGGTACTTTTCTCTCATGACCAAACCAAGAAATTATACCAGACAGTGAGGAATTATCCAACAACTGCAATGCTGAGGGTCTTCCAAATCTATTTTAGGATGTTTTGAACATCTCCTTCAAGCATGGCCAGTGAGGTAGCAATGCTGCACTTCACACGCACACTGTGCTGTGCCTCAGATCCGAGCACACAGAGCATTACCCCAACACCTGCATGCACTGGCTAAATGTTGATGTGTTCTGTCAAACCCAGCTTACCTTCCCACTGAATCACTCATTGTCATTATGCACCTCGGCCATCTGCAAGCCTAATGCCTGGTGCCTGAAAATCCTGAGCTCCTGCTGTATTATTTTTGTTTTACATCCCTACATAAATCCCTTCAGCTCAATATGTTCCAGCGCATTCACAAAATCAAATGCAATCTGCTGGGCTATAAAACACCAGTCACTGAAAATCGAAGGGTTTAATATAGTAACAATCCAAGGAATCACTAAACAGTCTTGGTGGGCTGAAGGTCGAACCACATGCTATGGAACAAGTTAGATAATCCACACTGCACAACAAGGTAGGTATTGCCATACATAGCGAGGCCTTGAACCCAGTCGTGTATTTCATATCTAATAAAAATCTGAACAGTTGGTCTGATTGGATTTTAAGTGATGCAAATTTGGAAATCAAATAGGCAGACTCCCTTTAGACTTGGTCTATTTAAACTATAATTGTAAAGAACTGCAAATTACATTTCCAGCGCTGCGGAATTCTCCAGGGATTCAGCAAGAATTTTACCGAAGGAAAAGGATTCATCATTCTAAATTTGTTATTAACAAA
The DNA here is from genome assembly GCA_026770055.1 of Myrmophylax atrothorax. NCBI lineage: Eukaryota > Metazoa > Chordata > Aves > Passeriformes > Thamnophilidae > Myrmophylax > Myrmophylax atrothorax. The sequence goes on from JAOXXN010000471.1 coordinate 69,257,254, forward strand.
TAAAAATGTACATAGAGTGTGAAGCTCTATCATTCTGTTATTACCATTTTGCTTACATGGCAGTACAAGTGTAACCACTCTTCAGTGAATGGAATGCTCTTTAGTTTTCATAGTCATTTAATTATACAGTTTGACAAACCCCAGCTACATTATTGTCATTCTGTTAGTCTGGCAACACTAAGGAAAGAGCAAAAACACCACTCACATTTCCCAGACCACAGATTAAGGTGTGATTTGGAGACCAGATTCACATTTGCAATTAGAAAGCAGAAGTTTCACTGTCACACACAAGTCAATAATGCACTTGAATAACTTCCTTCCTGACACTTAATATTCAGGGAGAGACTTCATTTACCTTTGGTTAAGAGACATAAGCTGAAAATGTGAGACACACATCCTCTCTCCAATACATTGCTAAATGGGAACTCCTAGAAATCAGGATAAAAAGCAGAGAAACACAACTCCCTTTCCCCTGTGATTGATATTTCGATCAGAAAATGACCCATGTCCCAGTTCTCGAGACAGGAGATTTATGAGCACTGGCACATCACAACAGTGTTAACATTTACATGCACTTCCACATCTAAAATTCATCTGTTTTGTTCATGATGTGACAATGGTTTTATTCCTTCTCTCTGAAGAAAGGGTATTTTGGCACTGATCCTGACTTTCACTGAAGTAAAGCTTTACTAAACATTTCATATTATTTTCTGGCAAAGGAAAGTGCACTGGCAGTGTCTTCATTTTGATCACACCCTGAAGGTGCTGCACTGGGTCTTCTAATTTTTTATTTCTATTTTTTTAATTTTTTCTTTTATTTTTGGTATCAGGTTTGTTGTAGGAGCACAAAGAAAGAGCACAGCGCTCCAGACCATCTCCCACTCCGGATCTTCACATGTAATTTTTGGCAGATTTTCCACAACAGGAATTCCCACTGCTTTGGAAGTTAGTGGGAAGGAACAGCAAGAAAATTGCACTGACTGGCAATCAGGGGAGCAAATCTCAGTGGTTTAGGCTTCATACCCTTACAATACAGGATACAGCACATACATTTCTGTTTCAGTTTCCAAAATGTAAATGACTGCAGGTTAAAGGTGATCATGATCTACAAAATGTGATTCAAAAAGGTTTTCCCAAAATGTAGAAATTTTCACATCTCTCCTTTTTCTTACTGATTCCATTTCTCCCCTCTCTACTTCATCCTCAACCAAACATCTTGCAAAATTCAAGAGAAGAAACAAAGAAGGTTAAAAATAAAAGGAGGATGGGTCAAAATGTTGCAAAAATAGCTATTCTAGAGACCTATGCAAATCCCTGAAAATCTTAATGCTCTACAGGCTGTTTAAATAAGGCTCCTGGATTATTCACTTTTAAACAGTAAATATCACCTTTGGTTCAGGAACTCCCTGAACCATAAACTGCTGGAGGCTAAGATAATAAATTTTGCAAAGAGGAATCATGATCACAGCGTGTTTGTCAGGTTCTTATGCTCCTCTTGAGTCATCCCCCGTGACTATTATCAGAGATAAGATACTAGGCCAGATAAAGCTTTATTCTGAGCCCTTTTATGTTCTCATTCCCCCAAATATAACCACCTTCTTTGAAGATAAGACCAATTCTCAGTGCTAAGAACCTACATACAATTATCTAACATCACTGCAAACTCCCAAAAGATTTGAGCAAATCATCCTATCAAGGTATTCACAGTAACAGGCAATTTGCTACATCCAAATTTCACTGAAATGTGGCATTGCTGAAAGGACTGTGGGTGTTCATTGCACAATTTGAAAACACACTTTCAAAACCATTTTACTGATGTTGCCCTTCATAAACTGCCCTCCTTTAAGTACTCTCCTTTTTGGGTTGTTTCCTGCACAGATTTTAGTGCCATTTCCAAACTTCCCCTGTGTATTATTTAGTCAATGGTGAAAGAACAGCATTCCAAGAAAATAATCCACTTAAAATACAGTATGTTTTGAGGGTATTGATCTTCTTTAATTAACTTGGGGGTAACCACGAGGCCCAAATGAACCATTCTTCATCCTAAGCACCTGAAACATCTTAAATTCATAAAATTCTATAAAAATGTAAGCAAAAATTCTATAAAAATGCAAGCAAAAAATCTATAAAAATGTATATTAAAAAGCAAATAATAGAACCACAGAGTGGTTTGGATTGGAAAGGACCTTAAAGGCCACCTTGTTTCAAGCCCCTGTGATGAGCAGGGGATTCCCTCCACTAGACCAGGTTGCTCCAAGCTCCATTCAGCCTGGACTTGGAACATTCCAGGGATCAGGCATGTTACTCCTGCACTGTCACATGTGCAGAACCATTCTACTCTTGTATTTTACATGTATTTTCATATTCACTGAGATAGGAGGCAATGAGTTTGATTAATTATCTATCAAAACAATCCAATATGGACAAAGTCAGCCAAAATAACTTTCTACCCAAGCCAGTTTTCAGGGAGGATAGAATCCAACAGTCTCATCTCTAAAAAACAGAAAAATATTGGAAATTGATATAAAACCTTAAGAAGTACAGAGTCACCTCAGCCGTTTATGTTTTAAGGCAAAATACTGTGTTTTACACAGCTCTAGAAGAAGTTGTCCCTCTACCTCCTGTCTGTAAGGGGAAAAAGAAAAAGAAAAGCTATTTAGCTAAAAATCTAAATGCCACTAATGCACTCAGAGCACTGTGGGGTTGGCCATCTGGCTTTGAGGTTCATTAGGAAATAAATGACCCCTCTGCATAAAACACAGTTGGGTCATTCCCAGCTAATGAGCCTTCAAGTTTTATTGTTTGGGACACGCAAATGGTGGGATGTAAATGTGCTTTGGAAGTCTCACCTTACACAGTGGCAGTCAGGCATCCCTTGCATTGATTCACCCACTTCTTTATTTATTTACAGTGAGAGACAAGAATAGAGGAAGAAATTAAAAAAAACCCCTGTATTTCTGCCTCAAAACGTATTTCAGTCATTAAACCATAGTACGAAATTGCAAAACTTTAACTTATGGTTTGGGTTTTTTTAAAAAAGATCTGATTTCATAACTTTAATTAATATTCACCCTGATTAAATGCTTACAATTGAACATCTGGATTAACCCTGTGCTGGCTGTCCAGGCAGAACACACACCAGGATGAACCAGCCCCCATAAAAAATCAGTCATCTTCCATTCGCCACCGAGTCCCCAGTGCATGTGTAAGGATGAAACACTTGCCTGACATCCAGGGGATTTGGCTCCAAGGGCCTCATCCTATATGCAGAAATCAAAAATACTGCATGAGGCACAAGGGTTTGTGCTCACCTACCCATTCAGAAGAGTAAGACATCATTTTCTAATGAACTAATGGATTTATGACTGATATCAACAACAAAAGATTCTTCCTTCCCCTTTTTTCCTCTCTTTCTTCTTATTTCTGTTTATCCTTTTTTCCTCCTGTTTTTCTTTTTTTTTTTTTTTAAATTTATGTAAGAAATAAAAAAAAACCCCAAACATAATGTTTACTCATATGGACTATTGTGGATTGCTAGCCATGAAACAGGGCCCTGTTTTATGCAATGAATTACATTCTGCAAGGCCATTAGTCATTAGACCTATTGCTCAGCTTTAAATGATAAAAAATGTAATTAAAGATAAAATAATGGTATAACAAATGAGTTCAAGTGCTTGAATTTTGTAACTTTTTTTTTTTTAGATTTCAGTAATCTGTGTCTACATGGATGACAAAAGGAAGTTACAAGAAAAAAATCCACTGCAAATTCCTTACTAAATCCCTGGATGAATGGTCCAGGATGTTGCTCAGCTATGAACTTTTTGTTTCTTTTCCCTCCAAAATGCTGTCATAAAATACAACTAGTGTGATTTTCTGCACTTTCTTGGGTTCATGGAGCTCCAGGTGATGTGGCTGTGCCATTCTGTGATTACTTTGGGTACCACTGTTCCCTTACCCATCACTGTCACCCTCCTCCTCCTCCACATGACATCTCTTTTCAACAGCAGCTTGTACAGTGTTTAATGCAAAGGCTTAAGAGCACTGAAGGTTTCATGGCATTAATATGTCTCTGGTTAATTCTACCTTATCTACTTGTTCAGCTTAGCCTTAAAACCCAATTAAAATGTAATTTATCTGATCCCAGGATTCAAATGCCTCTCTGGCAATGCATTTGACAGCCTTATAGTAACTACATTACTCCACATCACACCCCAAGGTACTTTAGATCATGTCAGAAAGAGCTCAGCCACTGGCCACTTAAAGCTCCAGAATTACATTCCAGGGATCTCAGTACATTGAAATGTATATATTTCATTGCAACTTTAATGCATATTTACAGTTATGATGCCTCTGCCTGGGTTGTCACTCTATTTGTGTTTTTTTTTTTCTTTTGAACTGATGCTTAGCAAATGAAAGAACTGGGACAAGGCAGCAGTTAATTAATCTGATAAAGATATAACATATGTGTTGGGAAAATGTGTGGTCAGTATGTCACCCTGGACTTGAACACAGCTTATTTTCTAAAGCTTAAAGCTTTAGTGTAGAATCATAGACTAGTTTGGGTTGGACAGGACCTTAAAGATCACCTAATTCCAACCCCCTGCCGTGGGCAGGAGACAAATTCATTTCACAAAATGCTTCAATTCACTCTGTGGTACCCAAATCCATGCAGGAATATTGTAAATAGTTGCTTTATCAGCCAGAGGGAAGGGTTGTGTCAAAGTTCCCAAATTATAAAAAATACTGTGAAAACGGCATCAATACTTCAATTCCAAAAGAAAAAAATCCGATCCAAAAGGAAACTTATTTTTTCCTTCAGCTGAGTCATCTTAAAAGAAATGCAACAATCCTCTTTCACTCCTACTGTTTCACTAAGCAAAGCTTCAGGGAACTGATTTCTGCAGAGATACTTTTTAGTCTTTCATTTCTGAAGGGAAAATATAAAAAACAAACCACATGTGCTCCCAATCTCTGGAAAAAAGTGCCAAGTTCCTGTGCCACAAGACACTATGCCCTTGCATTTCTACTGCATTTTGAAAGTCACAAGATAATTTCTCAGGTCAAATATCAGACCCCATTAAACGCTGATATATCTCATTTAACGTTATCACACATTTGACTGCTGTGGAAAGAGCTTGGAAATGAGTTTATATTAGAAAGCACGTGTTGTTCTCAAGCTTTGTGTCATGTCCCTCCAGCTGAAATCATTTCCAAAGGGCCCAAGAGAGGCTCTTAACCCTTCCCTGGCACATTCCTTACTGAAAGCAAAATAAATGCCTTTTGAAAAATCCAAGTAACTTGCCACCTCATTTCTGTTTGATAGTTAATGCACTTGATATTAATTTGATTAAAATACCTTTTTTTTTTCTCAAACACCTTTTTGAATCTTTTTTTTCCCCTAAAGCTACTAACAAGGTAAACTCCTCATTTTGTGCATTATTACATTTCCTCAGATCACAGCTACACCCCGTGGGCGTGCAGGTCCTCAGTGATGCACAGGACACTTGTGATGTGCAAGGTTGCCCTCTTCTGGGCATCCACAGCAGCAGTTCAGCTGCAAATCCCATGAATTACAGGAACTCCTCCAGCAGTGACTGACAGAGCCTTACTTTCATCTGTGCAAACATTCCTGGGGTAAAGAAATAACCAAAAACTCACACAAACCACCGCAGGGTCCATGAACTGCAGCTTTGCACACACGACTCATGGTTTTGTAGTTTAGAATTGCTAATCCCAGAGCAAACACTGCAATAACATCACTAAATAAAAAGAGGTCTGACCTTTGCCTGAGGTGAAGGGCACCCTCCACTATCAAATGATGATTTAATGTACTAAGGGGCAATTTCACTTCACATCCTCTGTCCTTCCCCTAGTTCAACGTGACTTAGAATCATAGAATCATAGAATGAATTGGGTTGGAAAAGACCTCCCAGATCATCAAGTCCAACCCTTGGTCCAACTCCAGGCCCTTTACCAGATCATGGCA
>JAOXXN010000471.1:69318047-69330966 GCA_026770055.1 Myrmophylax atrothorax
ACCACTGACAGAAAAATCCATGGCATATCAGCTACTTTCTCATTTTTAAAAAGCCAATAACCTATAACTTCATCAAAATTGCATTAAAAAAATGGGAAAAAAACACCCCAAACCTATTATGTTATTAGTATAGCTCAGATTTCTGGCAGGGCTTTAAACCTACCTGGTTTATTTTAAATACCTTACCCAACCTATACTGGTAAAAAGGAAAGAACATCTCTGTTCAGCTTCTGTAACTAATTAGCGCAGCCCTCACCCAAAATTCTGTACAATTATCAAATATATCACTGGATAATTACCATAAGCTCATTTGGCAACCCCATAATGATCCAGGCTTTGTGATCACACTGGGGAACCGTGCTCTCTTATTTTATTAAAGAAGCATCACACAGTCCCATCACAGATCTCTGTTGGAAAACAGAACTTGACTAATTAATAGTTCAGCCCCATCCTGAATTAAGCTCCAGCAGCACAAAAGTAAGGTGAGTATGTCTCTGCTAAAAGCAGAACATTGTATTAGCATGGATTTCCCTGTGGCAGGGGCCATGTGTGGGCAGGGATGCCTGAAGGGAAAGGGGATGGAGTGAATCACAAACTCATCAAATCCATCCCCAGTCAGCAGCTCCAGCTCTCAGAAGAACATTCCTGGCTCTGTGAATTAAACTGTCTTCCCTACAGATTCCTGGAATGGGGTGGGGCAGAAGTTTGAGTTGTCATTCTCCCCCTGCCTTCTCTTACCCCAGGATGATCTTGAATCACATTAGTTACTCAGGATTTTCTAAAACCACATTAAAAATATGCATATATTGAAAATTCCTGATGAAAATATTTATATCCTTTTCTTTTAGCTATACTGCTAATCCCTGTGGTTTCTCACTGATCCCTCACACAGGGCAGATGCCTTGTTAGTGTGTTTTCAGTGCAGGCTGGGTGCTGAAAGCACTGAGAGCCGCCCTTTGGAAAAGGACTTGGGAATACCGGTGGATGAGGAGTTCGATACATCCTGGCAGTGTGAGTTTACAACCCAGAAAGCCAGCTGCATCCTGGGTGACACCAAAAGCACAGCCAGCACACCAAGGGAGGAGATTCCACTTCTCTCCTGTGAAACCTGGAGCACTGAATGCAGCGCTGAGGTGCTCAACACAAGGAACACACAGAGCTGCTAGAGAGAGTCCAGAGGAGGCCTCGGAGATGCTGCAGGGCTGGAGCCAGGCTGGGAGAGCTGGGGGGGTCACCTGGAGAAGAGAAGGCTCCAGGGACACCTGAGAGCCCCTGGCAGGGCCTGAAGGGGCTCCAGGAGAGCTGTAGAGGGACCTGGGACAAGGCATGGAAGGACAGGACAGGCGAGAAACTAAAAGATTTATATTCAGATTAGATATGACATTTTTTTTAATTATGAGTGGTGAGACACTGAAACAGGTTTCCCAGAGAAGTTGTGGATGCTCCATCACTAGACATACTCGCTGTGAGCTTGGATGGGTCTCTGAGGAACCTGATCCTTGTGAAAGGTATCCCTGCACATGCAGAGGTACTGGAGCAGATGATCTTTAAATGTCTCTTCAAGCCCAAATCATTCTATGATCCTGTGATTTACAGCTTTTAAATCCCAATGACAAAGGCTGTTGGAGTTTCTCTGAGGGTGGGCAGCAGTTTTCTGTTTCCTTGTTTTTAATAAGCAAAAGCAGGCAAATCAAATATAACTCTGCAAATATGTACATTATGAAAACAATCCCCACAAATACTTTGGTTCGGTTGTGACAGGTGAAATCAACGTAAAAGGCTTTCTCCAAAATATCACCAATGATTTGCAATTAATAAAAAGTCACCCATATGCACATTGTATTTTCAAGTAAATATTACTTGTTCTCCCCAATGGCATCTCTAGAATGTGAACAGCTACCAGTTACTCATCTCTTCTCATAGACTGATATATTACCAGCTGCTGGAAACACTCAATGACCAGAGAAAAGACAGATATGATGACATTTTAGTGTAGGGGCCCTTTCCCTTCCAGATATATAAGGCTGCCCTTTCACTGCACTGCACTCCCTTATTGCGTCTCTGCTTGGACTTATGACATCCCCCTGAGCACTTAATTTGCAAAATCCTCCTGTCTCCAAAAGGAGTTTGTTACATCAAAGAAAGTAAAAAAAACATCACCACAACTGTTTGGAAAACAAGAACTAGATTGGTTTGCTTTTTTTTGTTTACTTTGGCATCAGGATGAAGCAGAGACCTTTCAAAATACTTCATGAGAGGAGTTAAAGCGCCAGCCCCAGATTCAATCCCTTGCTCAAAATAAGGCAGAGAACAGACCTGAGCACTGTGTTGTGACCTCCTTCGCTGTGGCCATGCAGGAGCAGAGCAGACACCTGAGGAACTTTCCACATTCCTGGCTCTGCACACCAGAGACTTCCTTTGGGATGTGGCTCTCGGCAGGAGCTCATTAGCTGACCCTAATCCAACTGCAAGCTACTGTTGAGCAAAACACAGCAGAAAGTGCTTTCACCAATCACTGCTTCACTCACATATGAGGCAGAAAAGCAGCTAACTTGGATTTGCTCCATATTTTTTTGCAAAGAAGGAGATAACTTGGGTTTTTTCCATATTTGTGGTTATTCTCTAGTACCACATAAAAAATTGCTTTTTCCCCATTACACCAATAAATGTGTGAACACAGATGTTCTCCTGAGCATGATTCAGTCCATCATATAACTCCCTTTTTTGACAAAAACTGTTCCTCACTTTTCTCTATCAACTTGACTAATTTGCCACTGTCCTCACCCAATAAATCATAACAGCTTACATAATTAACTCTTGTAATTATCTCCCCACGATTAGCACCAGCTGTCTACCTAATTCATAAAACTGAAATCCTCTTCTATAATACAGATACTCGAGTTCTCATTTTCAAATCTACCTTTCACTATCCACACCCAACTCCAGTGGTTTAACAGTGGTGTTTTGTACCCCATCCAGAGTTTGCAAACACCTGCTGGTTGCAAGAACCCATAAATGAGCAGACTGTTCTCTCTAATGTATAAATGATTAGCTGGGATGGTAAAAAAATGCCAGTGACACACCTTCCTTTTGGCTGCAAAGCACACAGATAACTCAGGCAACTCTGATTAGAGCCAGGATATTTTAATCCAATCTAGCTGGAGGACAGTGAGCTGCTCCAGTTCACATTTCTGCTGCCAAACTCTAATTCCTGAACAAATTTGCATATTTCTATTCTGTCATGATGTACCTTTAGGATGCAATTTAGAGATAGCAACAGCATTACTGTTAATTTATATTTTCCTTATCAGTGCTCCCACCACAAGAACAGGTTTATATCCTGGCCAATGGGAATGAATATTATGTAAGGCACTTTTAAAGTTCTTCAGCATCCTCAGTGGAATTTCCTACTACTTGTTATGCCATCAAAAAGAAGAAAAAAAATAAATAAACCACCCCAGGGTTAATTTCCTCCCACAAATCTTCCTGAAAAATTATCCCAAATTTCTACAATGGACACACAAACCTGAAATATGTTTTGACAAAACATATTGTTAATAAGAAGGAAAGAAAAAAACACAATTAAATGAAGAATCATAGTTGTGTTCCTCCTACAAATCTTCCAAAAAATTACCCAAAATCTATACAACAGCCATAAAAACCTGCAATAAGTTTTTCCTGACTCTCTGCAACCAAAATAAGGACCAATATAAATTAAGGTAATAAAATGTCTCCTCTAATTCATTTCCTCTCTAATTTAGAATAAAATATGAGCAAATTTTTTTAAATTCTCCTTTTGTAGCAAACTACTGTTACTTGGCACTAAAGGACTGTGGTGCTATTCAGAAGGAAAATAGGAATTCCGGCTTCTTTTCTTAGAACTCCATCATACACAGAGTTACCTGGTAGACATGAAAAGGAGATTATGTGAACATTCCACCCAGGAAAAACAGAAGATTTATATTCCTGAGGTTTCCCAAGGATTCACTTGCTCCTGGGATGTTATTTGAGGTTCCTCAGACCATCCACTTCTCAACTGGTACCATCACTGGGGGCAAGAACATCTCATGGAAGTGGCAGAACAAGCAACAACACTACAAGAGCACAACTCTGTCTCTGTGCTGATAGGATCACAAAACCTCACCTTTAAGAACTAAATAATCCCCTTCCTGATCACAGGTTTCCAGTATCTTGTTAGGATTCTGACAATTCCAGCTTTTGCCAAGCCAGAAAACCTTCAGCAGGTCTTTAATTAGAGCAAGAACACACTCCTCAGCAAAACCATTGGCTTAACCCAACTCCTAAAAAAATCTGTTCAATGCCTTTAATGCAAGTAAAAGTCAGACTGTAAGATGTTCTTCACTACTTGTGATTCACTGTGGCTTTTTAATTGCACAAAAGAGTTTGCTCCCAAGCAAGTGCATCAGCTAAAGGCAATATGCAACCACCAATTCTCAGTATTTCAGGTTACACCAAGCAAGTTAAGCTGCACCATTTCAAAAATTCCTATCTATGGTTTGTGTTGAACATGTATTTTCTGTCATCTAGTTTTTTGTTATAGATAAGGCTAGTTGATGATTGTACTAAGATGGAAAGAGGAACAAGAATTCTTCCCACATAACGACATCATTTTGATGTAGGGATGACCACCTTACGTAGCTTAGGGGCCAGGTCACCATCTGCTGGGCACATGAGAAATTTGGGGTTGAAGTTCCTCAAGCTCAGGAGAGAAGGGAACCAAATCTTCTTCCCCATAGGTAAACACCTTAACATCTAGAACACTACATAAGAAGGTGCCACACCAGTGTGTTTGGGTTTGAAATAGGAACAATGAGCCATTTTCTCACCCTGAAGGAGGACTCAACTCACTCCAAGCAACCTTGTGGTCTCTTAATCACCACATGACATAAGTTCCCTGCTGCAGGCTCAGAGCCAAGCATGTAAGTTCCAGAAAGCGATGGGATTTCAAAAAGCTCACTCTTTCACATCTCTCCCACACCATCTTCTAAATCTCACTCCAAAACATCTCTCCATGTGTTTAAAAGGAGAACTAATCATATAACTAATCTTACAACTTCTGAGTTACACTCCAGGAGCCGAGTGCCTAAATTGACTTGGCATCTTCAATCCTTTGAGTCTTCCAAAGCTCTAAATCCAGGATGCTTCTGGGTTTTATATATCATAGATTGAATTTTAATTGGAGCTACATTTGGAGATACCAATCCCTCCTGCTTGTGATCCTCTCACCATCTTCCTTATGTTTATCATTGTCCCAGTGAGACAACATCACATATCCATGCGGGAACTTAAAATGCTGCAACCACTGAAGGGAAGTTACTTGGCTCCAAATTATCATATCCCTGCAACTCAGCACAGGTTACAAGGCCACAAATCCTTTAAACAGTAAAACATGAAGTTTATCTGACCTCAGCTGAAAATAATCAGAAAGCTCAAGTCTACCTGACAATTAGTAAGTACTCAATAATAGCAGTGACCTCCAAGTGGCCAGAAATGTCACCTTCCAGTGAAGTGTTCAAGGGTCTTGGCAGCCACTGAGCAGTAATTGAGAATGAAGCAAATTTTTTTTGCATTCAATAACTTTATTTAATGCCACACAGTTAATAAGTTATTACTAGTGCAATCCCCCTGCTGACATCTGTTATTTTCCTTCTTAATTAGAACAGAAAATGTCAGTGATTCCACAAGTGTGTTTCCCTGGTTTTCTCCAATTTTTACCAGCTTTTAATTTGGGGCAAAACTTTGTTACACTACTTTTGGATGTAGAAAAGTCATTAGCATTTGCAGTTCGCTGTAAGGATATGAAGCCTCCAAGAAAAGCTGTGTCAATATACAGGAATGATAAGAAATAAAAAAGTATGAAATAACCCATTATTTCTAATTCCCTCCAAAACTGAATACAAGCTTACAAACACATCACATGCAGGATGTGAGATGTGTAGAACCACTAGCTATGTATTATTGTCACACAATTAAGTCTTGTGGTACTTAAAAGGCATCAAAAAGAAAAGACTACTGGTTTTATATATTATGTGGGAGAAAATCAGCAAGTAAGTTTTCATTTTCATACTCAGAGTTATCAGTATTAAGCAATCAGAAATGTCACTTTGTCCTAAATGTTGCCAAGTGGATCCTCAAAACCTCAAAAAATCCCCAAAAAACAGGAGAAGGAAAACACACATCTGTGGCTGAATTAGAACCAAATGCAAGTGTATTTGTACTCATCTCAACGCAACAAATCACTTGAGAGCTGCAAAACAAAAAACTTGGTGCCAAACTGTCCCCCTTTTAATCAAATGGCTTTATTTCTCCCAGTTCTTTGGAGAATAAATTCAAATGGTGTCTATTTAATGAAGATACTGCACTGAACCACAGGAGGGCACACCTCGCTAGAGAAACAGGAAAACACTGCTGAAATCCCTGGATTCCTGGTACTTGGTGCTGGATTATTGGAGCTCTATGAGACTGTCACTGTAAACAGCACACACTTTTGAAAGTGAAGTTCTTAGCTGGTATTTAACATACCATTTCCCTGACACTTCTTGTTGGTTTAAAACCCTGTTAGCAGTCTTAAAAGCAGCAGTATTGAAGATGCAGCTATCAAAGGAACTCAACCACTAAACAGGCAACAAGTTGTACCAGCTGGGGGAAACAAAAAGAATAAATAAACAAAAAAGAGAAGTGGCAATTGCTTTGTGAGGTTCTACAGCTTTTTCTAACTAGCTCTGGGGTTGTGGACTCTCCATCCCTGGAAGTGTCCCAGGCCAGGTTGGACAGGGCTTGGAACAATCTGGGATTGTGGAAGGTGTCCCTGCCCATGGCAGGGGGTGGAGCTGGATGGGCTTTAAGGTCCCTTTCAACCCAAATCATTCCAAAATCCTGTGATTATGCCAAAGAAATAAAAACCCTAAAAGTTTTATTTCCTTCCTTACAAAATCTGCATTTAAAATAGAACCTTTAGCAATCTCTGTCTCTCTTTAGGTTATCTCTCCAATGACTAACACATTGGATAAGGGGAAATACCCCACAACAACTTCAACAATCCTTTACTGGATACTAAAATAAGACAACAGGCAATTACAAAGGCAGGTGACAAGACATTAAACCTTCTCATGGGCAGCCTGGTCTCCCCAGGCTTCCAGGAGCCAAAGGAGACTCCACAGAGTTCCCCCCTTAGCAATGGATGAAAACTCGCTCCCCAAGGGCAATGTGCGTGTTTGGGAACTCTCCCAAACAGCATTTAAAAAAATCTCATCCATCACTGAAAACCTCAGGAAAACGATTCCCAGGAGTTTCTGTTTCAGTTCCTGTGCAGTGCTGTAAGTGAAGAAGTTGAGTCTCTCAGACATGTGTGCAGAGTTACTGCTGCAGGTTGTCTCTAACAAGTAATACATCTTTTTTTAATGAAAACCTTTCCAATAAAGAATAGCAGAAAACAGAAGCAAGCAACCTCCCACTCTCTATATAAAAGATTAAATCAAAAGTCCCCTCAAGTGAATACTATTCAATTTTCTGGGAGTTCTATTTTGAATAGTATGAAGAATAATGAAATTAACTTGTTCTTCATGTCCTTTCTTTAAAGGAACAAACAACTGTGGGAAATAAAGAACATTAGTTAAAATTACTACCAAGAAAACACTTTATTTCCAAGAAGACTGTACAAACTTCTTAAAGGCAAAATGTGGACAGGTTAAGGCCAATATTATTACTCTAGCAATCATTATAAAAAATAATTCAGATGAAAAAATAACTCCACAAAATACACAGAAGTACTGAATGGCTTGGGTTGGATGGGGTCTTAAAGACCATTTTGTTCCAACCCTCTGCCACAGGCTGAGACACCTTCCACCAGGTTGCTCCAAGCCCCACCCACCCTGGCCTTGGACACTTGCAGGGATGGGACAGTCACAGCCTGCCCACCCTCACAGCCAACAATTTCTTCCTATTATCTAATCTAAATCCACCCTCATTCATCTTATATTGTATCATTGAGACCAATCAGATGAGACCAGACCACTGTTTTCCTTTCCCCACCCTTAACCAACCAATAAACACACATTAAGGAATCCAGTTTAGAGAAAGAATGACTTACTTAAGGAATTTGAACAAAGAAACATTGCTAACCACTAATTTTCAGATGCATTTCACCTTCAGTCACCCATTTCATGGTGATGACAATCTCCAGACCAGGTGCAAGGAGACAGAGGGAAATAACTGTTTAAGTCTTTCCATTTTATTTGCCAGTTTCAGTTGTGCAGGAATTTGAAATGACATCTTGGAAGAAACAGCACAGCAGCATCAAGTGTCACAGCCCTGAAATTCTATTGCTCTCATGCTCGTGGTACAAACAGCACAGAACACCTTGGTGAGACTGTAAATACAGAGCACTTTCTCACACAGAAAGACAAAGAAATTATTCTTACGCTAAACCCACAAAGCAGCACAGTGTGAGTTTGGCCTTCCTTCCCACAACATTGCCCTCCAATGTCACCTTCTGAATTTGTTGTCCATTAGGACTCTGCTGTGTTTTCCTGCAGAGCAGCCCCAGTCAGGCTGTGCCCAGCCCAGACAGCACCTTCAGGATACTCCATCCTACCTGAGAGCTTTGCAGGGGCATTTGTTGAGTGTTGCCAGGTTTCTGCCAGCCCCTTTCCGCACTTGTTGAGACACTCCTCATGCCAGCCCCAGTTTTTGAGCATATTGACCTTCCCCCCAAATTGATGTTGCTTGGAAATTTACTGAGGGTGCACTTCAGCCCATTGCTCAAAGCAATGACAGGACATTAAGCAACACCCTCTAGAATTCCCTTGGCAATTAGTGGCCACCAGCCTCCCCCCACTTCTACTGAAGTCCAGATGTCCAGACAGTTTTTGACCTCCTTAGTAGCTCACATAACCCTACACACTACAAAGAGGTGTGGAAGGCAAAGCCTCTATTTCATCTATAGCCGAGACCCACTCTCTTGACAAAGCACTCAGTTCTCTCTATTGTTTACCTCTCACACAACAATACAGCAAAGAAAGCTTTTTAAAAAAAAACAGAACAACACAATTGTGTTATTACAAACAATTTGTGTGAAAGACTTGATGAAGTCTGTGGAAAGGTCACTGTTTCTTTTGGGTTTGGTTTTTTTTGGTTGTTTGTTTTTAACGCCAACTGACTGAGCCTTAAACTTACTCATATTCAGATAAAATGAGATTCCAAGCTGTCTTTTGATAGTCACACATATGGTGTACCTGGACTAGAGAACAGCCACCTCACCCATTTCGGCTGGGGGACCAAATATTACTTACCAGTAGAGCACATCCCATGCATTCAAGGGGTGCTGTGCTATGCTGGCACTCAAACACAGGATCACAAAGGGGTTGGGTTGGAAGGAACCTGAAAGACCATTCAGTCCCACCACTGCCATGGGCAGGGACACCTTCCAGCAGCCCAAGCTGCTCCAAGGCCCATCCAACCTGGCCTTGGACACTCCCAGGAATGGGGCAGCCACAGCTTCTCTACCCAACCTGTGCCAGGGCATCACCATGCTCACAGCCAAGAATTTCTTCTCTATAACCTAAATTTTCCCCTTCCAGTCTGACCCCATTTCTCCTTGTCCTATGACTATAGTTCCTGATGAAGAGTCCCCTTCTGGCTTCCCTGTAGGCTCTTTCAGATACTGCAAGATCTCCACACAACCTTCTCCTCTCCAGGCTGAACAGTCTCAGTTTTCTCAGTCTCTTTTCACAGGGGAGATGTCACCAGTTCTCTTATCAACCTCATGGCCTCCTCTGGACTGGCTCCAACAGTTCCATGTCGGCCTTATGCTGGGGACCCCAGAGCTGGATGCAATCCTCCAGGTATGGTCTCATAAGAGCAGAGGGGGAGAATCACCTTCTTCAACCTGCTTACCACACTCCCTTTGATTCCTCTAATTTTAATTTAGAATTCCCTCACTGGGCTCCTGCCATGGCAGTCACATACTAGTTCAAACAACCTGTTCAGAGACAGAATTCCAGGCCTGGCAAAAGAGAACATTTCCAGAACCCACCTTTGGTCAAACTGGAAGCAAGAACTGGCTCTCTCCCAGGATCTGCCAGAACAAAAGCCATCTCTGTCCTCCTTCTGCTGTTCTAGATTTTTTTGTCAGAAGAACAGAGAGCAGCAACATCATCATCCCACACAGAACTAACAGCTACTTCTGTCCTACACATCCCACAGACAGATCTGGTTGAGTAGACATGATTTTTTTCATTGTTTGTTTCAACAAAGCCATGAGTAATACACTAAATTATCCCTGTGCATATGGCACCTAAACCTTCCTAATCACCACAGCATTAGGCATTTGTCTGCCCACCTGATAACTGAATTTAGGGTTGTGGTTTTCCCCACCATGGTAAAGATCAGATTGTTTTCCCCTCCTGCTGTAAATTAAATATTCCTTCCCAACCCACTGTCTCTTACCATTACCACCAATTTCCTCAAGAGTAACACAGTAACTCTGGATTAAACATAACCCTGTGGTGAAGGAAAGAACAAAATTACAAATTTCAAGGGGAAATAACCTCAACTGGTAGTGACAGCCAAGGAAAGGTCTCAGAAATACAAAAGAAAAGAATCTGACATATATTTCCAGCACTAAACGGCAATTGGCAGAAAAGAACAGCAGGTGCCAAGGAAAGTTGGTCTGTCTGAAGCACAAAATAACATTAAATTGGTTTTCAACTCCTTTTGGCACAAGAAAAGACACACAAAATAAGCTTTGTATTAAAAACCAAACACATTAATTAACACTAAATATATGGACACCAGGCTGCATTTCTAAGAATAAGCAATTTAACAAGGATGTCATCCTTAGTAGTACATAATTCCATATTATATTTTTACAACAATTATCTCAGTTGGCTATTACTGCTAAAAATTAAAAAAGTTTAGATCTTTTCAGTCAGCTTCCCAACAAGCACCTCTAAACTGTGTTCTTTAATTATTAAAAGAAAAGCCTTTAAAAATGCCAAATTTCTTCAATTTAACTGTAACAGAAGAGAACACAAAGCTCTGGAGCATAACTTCCCTCTGCCAGTAAGTACTGCTCGAGCAAAGAATGGTCATTCTTCACAAATGCTATTTAGACAAGTTGAAAACCATCCAACAGAGCCTTTGGAGGATGCAGTTTCATCTCTTTACCTTCAGGGCAGCGCACAGTCAGTAGAAATTTGTACATGAACCAAAAAGAAAAGGATTGACTCTCAAAAGTCCAAAAATTTATTTATAAATACAGCTGAATGTATAATACAAAAAGTTTGAGGCACAGGGAATGTGCAAAAGCTTGTAAAAATACTACCCATTGTATAACCATGGAGACTCCAGAGACTGGGAATAGAAATGTTAAGATCAGTATCTATGAGTGGAAATGTCTGTGAAGCACCACAGGCAAAGCAGAGAAAAGGGGTAAAAGGACAAGCATTCAGTCAAACTAAACACAAAACCCTTCCACTCTGACACTTGCACTAGGCCAAACACTGCTCCTACTGCTGCTTCAAGGGCTGTGTTTAGACACTTGGGCTGGGCATTGTTCGTGTACTTTTATCTCAGAAGTAATGGATCTCTTTATTAACCATGTTAATTGATTAAAGCTTCATTTCAATATGAATGCATCTCCTGCACTGTTGCCAGATAAAGTCTCATTTTGCTATTTGCTGTAAACTATCCATTACCAAGGAAAGAACAAAAAAACTGATTTTCCTTATTTTTAGGGGTTTTTATGAAGCACATGGCTCTGAGTTATATTGCCTTATAAATGTAAAGGGAACTACATTTCCCCAGTGTAACAGACTGACCTCTGTGCATTCTAGAGAGAGCTAACAAAGGGTGATTTTGCTGTTAAATCATTACAGAAGATAACTCTTCATCACTGACCACAACTTTCACTAAGATTTATCTGTCAAGGCAGATTCTACTATTTGTTATTTATGGGGATTACCCACAGGGATGACAGAATGATGAGCTCAGCCTGTAACTGAAACCAACACTTTATTGCTAATGTATGAAGTTCTGGAGGTGTCACAAGGATAAGAGAGATGTATAAAAGGCTATTTATTTTTGATTCTTATAAAACTGTACTTGAGGCCAGATCTGAACTGGAAAGATTCACTTCCAGAGCTGTCACTGGATCTCCTCTTCCACAGGAATTGTTTCTTAGATCTGCAGCCTCCATAAGGATCTTTTCAGGCAACAGCATCTTGAACAGGAGTTGATGACTTGCAGCTGCTGATCCAGCAACTAGAACCACACTGGATTTTCCCTTGGCTCAAATTAATTATCTTACAGATTGGTTGAGTTAAACTCTTGCAAAGCCCTCTTTGGTAAATCACTGTGAATTTAACATCAAGTCTATTTTGCTTGACCACAAATCACAGCATCACAGACTGCTTTGGGGTGGAAGGCACCTTAAAGACCACCCAGTCCCAACCCCCTGCCATGGGCAGGGACACTTTCCACCAGCCCAGGTTGCTCAGGTGACTTAATATCCACACCAATATACTGTCAGTCTGCAGAAGTAAGAGCCATTAAGCAAAGGTTGGTTGTATTACTCCAGTGTTCAGCTCCTCCTTATCCAAAATCATGACCTTGCACTTTTTCCATTCAATATGTAAATCTTGGTGCTTCTCAAGGCAATTTCCTTTGGTACTCTTTGACATTTAAAGGAAAATAAAGATAGAAGCAGCAGAGAAACTTGTTTACATTCAGACTCTGCTTCTATTTATTGAAACACTACATTTAAAAACTCAGTCAGGATTGTACTGCGAGCTGGTTTTGCTCTTTTATTCCAGCTTTTTTACTTTCTCTTATCACTTTTTGCTTCAAGTTCTCTCATTAAAAAAAAATAAAGTCAAACCTTTTCTGACCACACAAGTTT
>JAOXXN010000471.1:69338270-69356548 GCA_026770055.1 Myrmophylax atrothorax
ATTTAGGAAGGTGCAAGAGGGAGAAAGGTCTCTTTGGCTTTTAATTCCACTGCCAAAATTTTCCAAAATGTGGCCAAGTGATTTCCACACCTTTCTACTGCAGAAATCTCAAAATGAACAATAAGAAAAATCAATTCAAAAGCTCACAGGACCTTTTTCTACACTTTTGCATACATTTAAAAATCATAATTTCATTCTTCCATATCAGACTATAACAAACCATGGCTTTAAGCAGTGCAGATCCAAAATCAGCAGCTTTTGTATAACTTGGTAATCATGGAATGGTTTGAGTTGGGATCTTAAAGACTATACAGTACCACCCCCTGCCATGGGCAGGGACACCTTCCAGTAGCCCAGGTTTCTCCAATCCCCATCCAACCTGGCCTTGGACACTTCCAGGGATGGGGCAGCCACAGCTCCCCTGAGCAACCTGTGCCTGGGCCTCACAAATAATAACAATTTAATGTCTGCAAATATTCCCATTTTGGATTAGCTGATAAAGTTTGGATAAAAAAAAAAAGTATTCTCATTGTATCCCACGGCTGGGCAACCATTCCAGGAAAAAACAAATACTAGTAAAAGCCAATGAAACAAACACTAACGTTTTACAGAAAATTTATGTCCAAGCACATTGGTGTACCATCCCTGCAGTAGCACAGCACCTCAAGCATGTGCCAGAAAACAGCAATCTCTCTTTTGAGCTCCAAAAATTTCTATTTGCCTACAGCATTCTCCAAACACAAGTTTTTTTGTTATTTTTCTTCTTTCTTGAAGGAAGGAGACAGCTGTCTCACCCAGGAATGTTTTGTTCCAATCAGCCAATTAGGAAGCAAAGCAAAGGCAGGTCAGATTTCCACTACAAGTAGATTATGCTGATGTTTTGTACAAGTCTGGTAAGAGACTCAGGGACAATATTGTTGTAAAACTTTACCTTGGGAGGACAAGTCTGGAAGCAGTTTCTCTGTTTTGGATGAAGGGCTCAGAATAAGTAAGACAAGACTGTTGTGGGAGCACCTTTTCCATGAACATCTGAGTCTCTGTTGTGTTTTCCCAGGTCCCCATCACTTGCTTCCCAGCACAGCCAGTTCCCACCCCTCCAGCTGAAGATGGGCTGAAGTTTGCATGGCAATTATCAGATGGCTTACACTTCCCTGTGTGGAATGACTTATAAAAATAAAGCATATGCTAAATGAATAATTATCATACAGCAAACAGAAATGCCTGATAAAGAGTGAACTACCACTATCTATCTCCAAGGAAAACTAATTTCAGAATATAAACTGTGCTGGGGAATACAATTTGATATAAAGTTTTACACGGGGGAAAAAACATAGAAAATGTATTTTCCACAATCATTTAGGACCAGAAGCAAACAATCTGATTAAGTAAAACCTTTTTTTAATCCTTTCTCCCTCACCCTCGAGCTTTGGAGGGCAGGTGTGTGTGGGGATGGATCACCCTCTTCTAAAAGGCCTCCTATAAAAGAAAAAATATTTGAGTAATGTGTGAACCTTGTCATAAAATAATTGAGCAGTCAAGGCTAGGGTGGTTAATCAGGCTTGATCAATATGGTCAACAGAACATTTTCACTTGATCAATAAGGAAAACGTGCTGCAAAGTGCTGGTATTTTTCATAGATGCACCTTGTATCAAGACAGAATCTTAACTAAACCCCAAATCTATTACACCTAAATCACTACTAAGTCTCAGAAACATCTCAAATATATAGATTTAGTTACTTCAAAAGAAAATGTGTCCAACCAGAACACAACTCAATGAAAGATCCTCTGATTATGTTATTTATGTAAAGCTCTTCAGTAACTTGTATGAGATTTACCAAAGCAACATCATAAAAATCTCATGGAAAGCAAAAATGAGCTATGGAGTAGTAAAAAATGAAATTATAAATGTTAATAAAGGCATTATGAATATCAAGTTGCCCACATATTCTCAATGGACAAAAGACAGACTTAATGATTCCAGCAAAAGGCACATTTTGATGCCACAATTAGGGGTTTGATAGTTCCACCTCAGAGAAATGGAAATGCTGGAACCCAGCATAGGCTTCCCTGCTGGACTTTTTGTGAAATGAGATGCTGATTACACAGATTCATTTTCTGGCTCAATAAGCTTCTTGCAGAGCGTTCAGACTCTGCAGTGACAAATCCATCATCTCTCAGAGAGTGCACAGTGACAGTGACACAGATACCTACACAGCAAAGCAGAGAACCTCAGAGCACACATCAAACCAACTCAGCAACCACCAAGCAGCAAATCAATAGGATAATGTTTTATATGGTGCTGGGCAGTGCCATGGAGAAAAGGGATATAAAAAATCATATATTGTGTTCAATTTTATACCTTTCACTGAAGCCTCAGCTTTGGGATGGCCACATCAGTAAGGGGCAGGTGTTAGAGGAGCAACTGACTCATAGCAAATGAGTTGGCTCATAAAGGGTATGCATTACCTATGGATTTGTCAGCAATTCCATGGAAAACTTGCAGTTCAGGCTGCCAAGTCTACACAACCTTTACAACACGAGTGACTTTCCAATGAATGGAGATTTCCTTGAACAGGCACCATGAAACCCAATATAAAACCAGCCACCAAACCCAGACCCAACAGCCTGTTAACCTGAAACCATTTTCCCTAAAACAGATAATTCTGAACTAATAAATGCAATCCTGCTGATTCCTGCCCTTTTCTGTAATAAAAAAAAAACCTACACAAATTCAAGAGTTGGGTCAGAGCAAAGAGTGAAGAAGTGCCCAAGAACCAGATGTTCCTTCAGGAACGACTGACACAATGACTGTAAAAGCAATCACCTACTAAGAGTTTGGCAGAAAAAAACCATGGACCACCACAGAGTGTGGCCTGAAGAAAGGAACAAGAAACTCCGAGTTAAAATTAGCTGTGATTTTTTTTTTTTTTTCATTTTTAAATACAGTGATTCTTAAAAGAATTGAGTCCCCAGGTCTTGTAATCAGGAAGAAAAAAAAAAGAGAATTATCACAGGACACAGATTGATGATGTAATAACCAGAATTTTTTTGGCCAAGGGAAGCATTTGAAGGGGTAGATAAAAAATGGTCAAATGGGAGTAGTAAAGGCAATCCTGCAGAAATTTACTGCAGGAAGCTTCAAACTGAAACAAAACACACACACCTCCAAAGCCCTAGAACTGCTTTTCTTTACAAAATCCCAGTCCCTAAAGAATGAGAGCTTAAATATTTCCAGTAGTTTTCTTTCCAGTTCAAAAATATTTGATTGCATTTTCTGGATATGCAATTGTTAAGTTTTACAGGTATTTCGGAACAAATAGAACAGTGCCAGGGGAGAAAACCAACAGAGTGGCAACAGCAAAGGACTGCAGGGGAGGCCTGGAGATGGGAAGGGACTGAATTCCATAAGGACCCTTTGGATTCCCTGTAGGAAAGGTTGCAGAGAGAAGCCCTGTGAAGGATGTATCCAACTTCTAGGCAAATCAGCTTTAGCAGCATCACTGTTAAGGAAGCATCATAAAAGTATCTTAATTTATTATTAGGTTCTCACATAAATGGTTTTGAATTTCTCTGCTGACAAATGTATAAAACCACTGTTTGGTCGCACACAAATCTCACAGAGCTCAGTACAAACTGATATTCTGGGCCCCCTATCTCATTTCCATGAGAGATGTAAAATAAAAGATCTATGGATGTGCACCGTCCTCACTGGCTTGTCCAGCCTAAAGGGCTATTGCTGGGTTGTAAAAACAAAACAGTCACAGAGCAAAGGAAAGACAGAAAAAATTCTCAGATTAACTGAAAAAAACCACCAAACCAAATCAAACCAAAAAAAAAAAAATCCAAAACAACAAACAACAACACCACAAAATAAAACCCAAACAAAAAAAAAAAAACACACAAAACCACCCCATAAAATCACCAAACAAACAAACAAATAAACAAAAAACACACAAGGGGAAAAAAAACATACAAGCCCACCAAAATAGAAAACCTCCAAAACCCAGAACACAAACCCCACAGCCATCATTCCTCACAGACTCTTGATAAGTCTCATGAGAAAACTGCAGGGCCAATCACTTGAGGCAAGAGCACAATTGTGTACCTTGATTGTAACAATTTTATTCTTGGAAATTTCTAGCTCAACAGAAAAGGCTGAGGGGTGTGCAGAGAAAATGCATTACTAATCTCTCATTAAAGATGTCTAACACATTAGGCAGTGAACTGCTACATTGAACTCCAAATTTCAGGCTTTAGTTTCAAAGTGCTTTGCAACTTCTGTTCTGCACAATTTAAACACTTGCAAAAGCTCCAGGATGATGATGAAAATAATAATTTCCACTCTTGCAGTTTGCCTACTGCAAGAAGAAAGTTAGTTTTCAAAAGATACTGAATCCCCTCAGGACCAGCACCACTGCTGCAAATTTTTACTAGTGTCACAAACAATTCTCCCCACCTTTTTCTTAAACAAAAATCCAGCATTATCTTCTATATAATAAACAAATCAAACTAAAATATAACTAGGGAAGTATTCACAAGAGGCCCTTTGGGAGAGCAAAACAAAACCTGGCACATGGACAGCTAAGGTGGGAACACAGGGAAGTCCCTAACAAAGAGACCAAAGCCTTTGGCAGTGAGGTACCAACTAGCAAAGAAAAAGGGAAAATAATGTTTCTAATTTCTCCTTACTTGTCTAAGCAGACTAGGAAGTCAAAACTTCTGTCTCCAGACATGTGTGCCACACGGGAAAGGGGCAGATGTGGCTCACAGCCTGGACCTCCTTCCTCTGTGTCCTAACACAAGCACAATTAATTATCTGCCTCGAATTCTTGATAGCTGCAATAATTTCATTAAGAACATGCACTGGATGGGAAGGCCTGTGTGTAAAGTGGCACTGATTTCTGGTTGGAACTAAATGATATAACCAGGTACATCTCAAGCTGGAATGCTGCTGAATTCAGAAATTCCACAAGACATCTGTTTGACAGGGAATTTATTCTTATGTAAGTGGCTCATAAAGAAAAGCTAATTTTGTAGGGCATGGGCCACATTATAAAATTAACTTGCTGATCATTGTCAGTACTAAACCAAAAATACACCTGCCTGTTTCCAGCTATTCTAACAAGTCCTTCAGTTGTGTCAGACAGGAGCGTCTCAAAAAAGGACCCTTTCCCTTTTTATAAAGGATAAAAACACTATCATAGATTTGTTAATCCATCCCATTCAATAGTCAACAGCAGCATAGTGCACATACATGGAAGCATTGTGTCCCTCAGTTTAAAAAGAAATAAAAAATATAAATATTGCAGGCTATGGAAGCATTCAAAGAGATCTTAGGTGATGGAACACAGGAATGAAGCAGATTTAAAGACTATGGTCTGAGTAGAAGACAGAAAAAAACCATATATATATATATATATATGTATTATGCTTCATACATGCATTTCCTGTAATTTTTGAGCCAGAAAAATTTCTGGTTTTTTAGAAAAGTAAAAAACTACCTGGCAATTAAAGTATTTCAAGCAGAGTAATAAAAGCTTCCTTGTTCCACACTACGGAGTGTAGATATAGGAAAAAACCTGAAGGGGTTAACATGTATCCCCTGGAAACAACTCAGAATTCAGGTGCTGTTCAGAACACTGCATATTATGCTACTACATGAATACCTACTAATAAAAGAATTTGCTATTACCATAAGCAGATACTATACATTTTCATTACTAGAGAGCAAGATGAAATGACTCAGAAAAATTAATTCCTGTTGCAACTCTCATTTCTCCAAAATCCTCCTCTGAAAACTTAAAAGTGTACAAGCAGGTAATGCTTTAGAGCAAGGCAGTGCCCAGGTCCCATCACCCCCCTAGAGCATCTCCTCTCCTTCCCTCTCTGCTCACCTTGGTTTCTCAGAGTTGTTTCTCTCTCTTACTCTGCTCTCTGGCTGCAGTTACTCCTCAATATTAACTTTTTTTCCCTTCTTAAATATGTTCCCCCAGAGGGGTCACTGCCGCCCCTGTTGGGCTGAGCCTTGGCCAATGGTGGGTCCTTCCTGGAGAGGCTGGAATTGGCTCCATGGACACGGGAAAGCTTCCAGAAGCTTCTCCCAGATGCCACCCCTGTAGCTCCCCTACTACCAAAACCTGGCCAGGCAAAGCCACTACTTTTGTTTTATCCTATTCCACACTAACAGTTTCTTAAATGAAAATTAAGCTGCATTTCTTAGTTTAAAATGTTATGTATAATCAGTGCCATCTATTTTCATCTTTAATTTATAAAGAACAATAGTCATATAAAGGAAGTGTCAAGGCTACTTTGTTATGATTGTGCTTTCTTTGCTAAATACCCTTTTATTCACAAGCCAACAGTGAAAATTTGACCAATTAGTCTCTTCCTCCACACAGACCAAGAAACTAAGTGAGAATGAAAATTCTAGTACTGATTTCATTTAGGGTATTAAAAAGATTTATTCTAAAAACCAGATTATCTACAAGAAGGAAAAATTCTACCCAGCAGAGCAGTATTTCTTGTGCATTCATCAAAGGTCATCTGCACTATATTGAATTAGTATGTGTTGAATATGCCAAGCCTGAGTTACACATGGTTTATAATGAGGGGTTTAAGCAGTAAAAGGTTTGAGAAGTCTCAGCAATGAGTACTAAAGTAGCACAGAGAAAGAGACTAAAGAGAAAAACTTCAATACATCAAGGAAAATATCCATCATCCCATTGAAAGAGCCAAGTAGAAGAGGACATTTCTTCACAATGAGAGCATTTGCTGCTCAGACAAATAATATTCAAGAACACCAACCGCTGATGAGGTTGTGGGAAGAGATACTGAAAATTGATTTACCAAACAAGAAACCGAGTATGGTAATTTAGACCATGCGCTCAAGGCAAAACTGCAACATTTTTCTAAACATCTTTGGCTGAAAATCAAGGTCACCTCTAAAATACTCCAAAAGCTCATTGGTTACATACTACAGCATTTTATAAAACACCCAAAGATCACTAAAACCATTTATTTGGATGCACTAAAAGGTGTGCACACAATGGAATCCATATTCCAAAGAAATGAACACAGTAAACAAAACACAAAACAACCCCAAAATATCCCTGTATCCAAGCCCTGAATCCTCTGAGCTGCAAACAAATGGGTCAGTCTTCAGAAATCTGTACTGAAGGGAAATGGAACAAAACCTGCCACTGCTTTTCAGAAAGTGGATCTGTTAGAATTAGGTTAATTAACACCTCAAAGCAAAATCTTGTAATTAGGGTGTAATTTTTTGTAATCAGGATTATTTTACATCCTTTCTAACTTTTGCAGATTGATGACACACAGCAAATGAAGTTAATGAAAAATTAGAAAGTGAGATTTTCACATCACTCTCAAGAACGACGCTAAGATGGATTGCAAACTCCAATATCCAAATTGCTTCCAACATCATTAAAAACATACATATTTAATCACAGAGGTTGCGTGTCTATTTTCTCTTTTCCCTGGCAAATCTGAGGGATGACAAAACCCAAGCAATCCTGTTCCTGCTTCCTCCCCCATTCATAAAGTGAGAAATCCCATTATTGCCACTTTTTGTTCTCCCAGTAATTATTTTCCTAGTTTTATAACTCCTCTCATGGAATTGCTAAGGTTGGATGTTTTAATTTAAGGGTGTGAATCTGATGAGTTTAGTTTAAATTAGAACCATGGAATATTATTTACAGTGTAAGTGCTGCCAGAAATAGTCTCAAAATCCATACTGCCAGTAAATTGAAGACAATTCCTTTTTAATTGATAAGCCTTTGTATAGATGAAATGCATCCAGAGTCTTTAGGCTTCCGTTAAAAGACAAAAGTGAAGTAATTCACATCATTCTTCTCTGATCTCCTTCCAATTTGTCAACAGCTTTTTTAAGAAGGGGGAATCCTTCCAATAATAATCTCATTAATGCTGTGTTAAAACAAGAATGCTGCCTCACTAAATTTACTCTGGATGCACCAGCTGATCCACTTAAGGATCACATTATCATAACATGACAAGCTCACATTCACTTGGGTATGAGAACAGCTATTCTGAAGTTGCTGCTTAACAAACCACACCAAAACCCTGCTAATACAGTTCATGACTGATGTTTATTTTTAACACATTTGATTCACATTTAGTGATATAAAAAAACATTTTTTCAAGTTGCCCCCCTGTTAAAGCACTCAGTTACAATACAAACATATCCTAGAGTTTGAAGATCCTACTGATGTAAATTACTGTATTACCATTATGTCTGCTGCAATAATTTTCAAGTCTTTATTTTGAAGCCTTTAACTTAACCACTGGAAAAAATGTGTCAAACACTTTGAGTAAATAAAAGTTTATGATACCAACAGGAATTTGCTTATGAGCCAAAATGAAAATCCATTACTTCTTTTGTAACAAGGCCACTGGCTGTTAACTATGCAATCATCTTTTAAAACAGAAGCTGATGTACCCATCTTGCTTTAATTAGCATTTTTGACATTACCACTGTCATTTTCCAATATATTTGTTGTGTTGTCTGGAAGAAATTTTGGAAGCAGCATAGTGTTCACAAGATATTCTGAAAAAAAAAACCAAAATACTTTTTGAGCAAACTGAAAAGAATCATCTAAAAATGCAACCGTAGCCAACTATCCCTCAAAACCTTTAAATGTTCCCCTTCTAAGGGATGACCCCAATTAAACCAATAGGATTGTTAAGAACCTGCTGAGCTGTGCATTTGTGGGCAGGAAAAAGGCTCAGCTCTGCTCCACTCCACCTCGCTGTGCATCTTCAAGGCCACAAGCAGAAGGGAGACATTACAAGAATTAGTTTGCTCTTGATTTAGAGTTTGGAAATCCCAGGCAAAACCACCATTTTCTGAAAGCTCCTCCATGAAACAGTTGCTAGAAAATCATATACAAGAATAGAACAGGGTTAGGAAACTGCCTCGACAAGTTCCAAATGTGGTATCTCAGGAGACAGGATGAAGAGTGTCAGGGATGTTCCCAGGCTCCAGCAACCAACCCCCTGCAGCAATTCCTGCACACACTTACAGGAAATGCCAGCCCCGCAGGAGGAAGCTCTGAGCAACCTGGGCTGGTGCAAGGTGTCCCTGCCCATGGCAGGGGCTTGGAACAAGCTGATCTTTAAGGTCTGTTCCAACCCAAACCTTTCTGTGATTCAAAAATTCTATGAAAGAATCATCCAATTGCCCCTTCCCTGACCTCATTTCATTTGTTCTTGCAAAAGAGATGCCAAGTGAAAAGCAAAACTTCTGTTTATTCTAGCCTGATATCGGGTATCTGACTTTTCTTTTTGGGTATGCATTGTATTTCTTTTCAGTCAAGACATCCCATTATGATTAGACCCTAATTAGCCATGATAGGAGAAACTTTCCAGCAGTTCTCTCTCTCCTGAAGTTAAAACTCGGGTTCTTTGCAAGGATAATTGATATACCTGCTATCCAAGCAATGAGGTTCAGGGTTGAGGGAGTATATTAATGTGCACACAGTCTGTAGAGAGCTGTGTTTCTCCGTGGTGTATGTCTTCTTGTCACCAGATGTCCCTGGCTCTTTTCTCTTTGTTTCACTTTAATAAGATGATTTCAGAAAATGGTTTATTTATTCACTGCTTTGGCAAAGACATACAGCAAATTTGCACTGGATGTTGCAAGGACAGTGCATTGGGTATTGCATTGGACAGGACAAGATCAGGTTGGATAGGGCTTGGAACAACCTGGGCTGGTGGAAGGTGGCCCTGTCCATGGCAGGGGGTTGAAACTGGATGGGCTTTAAGGTCCTTTGCAACACAAATCATTCTGTGATTTTGTGGTTCTATTAAATATTCATTTCATACACAGCAAATCTGCTTCCTAAGGGCAGACTACCTGTCAGGCTGAAGACTTTTTTAAGCTAAATTGTGAAGAAGATTGTCTTGTCTGTATCACATAAAGTCAAAAACACTTTCTGGTAAAACTGAAGCACTAATAATTTCCTAATGAAGAAGAAAATTGAAGAGACATCGAACAGATAAAAAATCTAGTATTTAATAGAAAGAATTACAAATCAGAGAAGGTTCATTTTAGCCATGAGCTTTTCCAGTTACTGTTTACCACACGCCTGTGACAGTCTCAGCATAATCTGCATTTCCAGCTATGACACACCAATAACAAATCTTCCCATCATCCTTCCACACTGGCTTGTGTGGCAGAAGAGCAGAACAAGCAGCCATCATTTTCATTGCTCTGAGTTAAGCACCACTATTGCATAACAACAGAACATGGATGAGACCCAAACCCCTCCAAGTCTTCATTCTCCTCCACCTCTAAAAACTGCAAAGTACAAACATATACATAAATACCTTTACACAGTGAATTCAGTCACTGCAAGGCACAGAGTGACAAGGTCCAGACCTCACAGGACACTACACACTATAAATAGACTGCAGCTTTCAAGCAAGGGAGAAGAAAAATGGATATAATTCAGCTGAAGGTTCTCTTAGCCAGCACAAAAAGTCTCCATGCTGAGAAGATCCCAACCAGAGCTGGCAGAGAGGCAGGGATGTCACTGAATTTGATGGCCAAGAAGAACCAGTGATGGCCAGAGTGCAGTAGATGTTTCTTGCAGAATCCAGTGGTTGAAGAAAACATCCTGAAGTAAAAAGGCAGTTCACGGTTTTTAGTTAAAAAATTATTTTAAGGGATAAACAGGACAAGGGGAAACGGCCCCAAGGTCTGCTGGGGAGGTTTAAATTGGATATCAAGAAAAATTTCTTCCTGGAAAGGGTTGTCCATCCCTGGCACAGCTGCCCAGGGCAGTGGTGGAGTTCCCATCCCTGGAGGGGTTTAAAAGCCAGGTTGTGATAGTTTTGATCCAGGCCTTCCTCGGTAATGAGTGGTAACTAAGGAAAGGCCCATTTCACAGGTATTCCACACTGGTTTTTTCACATAACAAGGGAGTATAACTGACATAGGAAGTCGCTTCTTCCTCTTCTTGCAGCAAGGTCTTGGAGCAGGAGTCTCTGTGTCCAGTCTTTTATCGGAGCCACACAGAAGATCAGTGAGAGAGAGAGGGAGAGCTGACTTTCTCTTGAGGGAAGTTTGCTGAGATTGTATTTTTCCAGTTTTTGGGGGGGTGTTTGATTGTACTTGTCTCTTCTGTTTCTGTTCTGTCCCTCTGTTGTCCCTGTTTCCCCTTCCCTTCTCCCTTTTTCCCCTGGGACCTCCCTATTGTGTGCAGATTACATATATATAATTATAAATATCTGAAATATATATATTCTGATTTAATTCAGTTTCTCTCAGGTTTTTGGTTTTCTTTCAGGTTTTTTTTTCCCCCCTATTGCTTGGAGGAGCGGGGGGAGAGGGGGGTGCAGCTTGGCCCTTGGCAAAGAAGCCAAGTCAAACCGAGAGACATGAGGATGTGGCACTTGGGGACATGGGTCAGTGGTGGCCTTGGCAGTGCTGGGGGAAGGGTTGGAGTCCATGATCTCAGAGAGCTTTTCCAACCTTAACAATGCTATGTTTCTATAATAGAAAGAAACAAGGATTCTGTTCTTATTTAACATAATAATTTCATAAAAAATTTTTAAAGTTCAGTTTAAGTTGGAGATGAAAAGTTCCTTATTTGTTTGCTGATGTGATTCAACGTTGACTCCCTGACATGAAGGACCATCACCTGATCCACACCAGGGAAAACTGGTGCGGAGTCCAATCCCTCTACACCCGCAGAAACACCACAGATTTGGGACTGTTCTGACAGAAAGAGCATGAACAGAAATTAATTTCACTCTTGAGAGAATAGTCCTGATCAGGTAAAAATAATTAAAATAATATTGACCTTATTGCACAGGTGAATCAAGCTCGAATGATCAAAAAATAAGTCTGTTTAATTCATTTTCCCTTAGCTCTGTCTTGAAAACAACTTCATGTGAATTCAGCTATCAAATACAAAAATTGCTCAAAGATTTTGCAGAATTATTAAAAGAAGTGCACCAAATATCAGACCTTATGAAAAACAGCAGCTCAGATTTAGGGTTCAAATGCAGTAAAACCAAGGCTCACTCAATGTAAATAATATCCAGTGAACTGCAGTGGTTGAGAATATACTTCCATTTCTTCTGGCAATATAGAAATAGGTCCATTTTCCAAATACACTGCACAAGGGATCGGATTAATCACAAGTTCACGAGGAATAACATCAGTTATAATTATTACAATTTTCTACATAAATTGCACAAATTAAAACCATTCGGAATTTTATCTGATGGCCTATTTATGTTATAGATATAGGCAATTAATTTTACTGAGTAATGCTATATGTAAAAAAAAAGCAAAATCATTAATGAATTCTTTTTTTCTGCCATACAACATATTGTTACTCCCTTTAAGTTACTCCAACAGCATCTTAAATTCATTGGAAAAAACCCACAAAACATGCGTTGCAATTCAGAAGTGTCTCTTCTCAGCAAATCTAGAAGGACAAAAACGTGTCAAACTGAAGGAAAACATTATCAGTCATGAACAACCTGCAACAGGAACGCTCACCATTATTTGTGTTATTGTTAAAACTCTGCAATAATAAATAACAGTCCAAAAATATAAGAATCCTAAAAGGCACAACCACAGCTCTGGTAATGTGGGAACAGGTGAAAAACAGCCACTCTGGTATTTAAAATTCCAAGGCGAAATTAATTAAAAGAATCACAAATCAAAATTAGAATTTTAATCTCAGCAGAAGAGCAAATGTCATCTTCAAAAACTAGACACAAGTCCTACATTTTTTCATATACGTGTTCACATGAGTATTTTCAGTCTCTTTCCAAAAAAAAAAACAAACCAGCATGGATGCTGCTGGTTTATAGTTGGGGTTTATTGGTGTTTTCTCTCCTTAACATAA
This sequence comes from Myrmophylax atrothorax, assembly GCA_026770055.1. Taxonomy (NCBI): domain Eukaryota; kingdom Metazoa; phylum Chordata; class Aves; order Passeriformes; family Thamnophilidae; genus Myrmophylax; species Myrmophylax atrothorax. The sequence continues at coordinate 69,351,172 of JAOXXN010000471.1, forward strand.
GTAATTTGGATTCATATCTGTGTTTAATTAGTACTCAAAACCACCAAAACCAAAAATAAATCTCCTCTGACCCCATATGGGCAACCTGCAAAAGTATTATTTTTCAGTTAAAAAATCATGAAATTCCAGTTAAACCCTTCCTAAAAATGTAATTGCTTTTTCTTACAAAAAAACATCCACAGTCTAACAAATAAAACTGCATTTCACTTGGGCTACTATGCATGAAGGTGAGATTAAGAGGCAGTACTCCTTCAGAATATGTTTTAGTTATATATTTCCTTATAAAAATTCATAGCATTAAAATTTATCAGGTTTTCAGTAAATAAAGGTTAGCTGCTGTGAACTCTCAGAAAACAAAATCAGCAATTAGTAGGATTACCTTATACTTTTAGCTAATTGTGACACTGAAAAAAAACCATACTGCAATTAGGAATTTAAATACTGTTGAGAACAGAAATTCTGGTAATTTTTTCAATCATGTATTTCTTAAAAAAACTCAGTAAGAGCAGGTTGCTCAAAGGCACATGGCAAGGCATATCTGTTACCCTTTATCCATGAGAACAAGCACTGGGTTCCCCAGCAAGCTCCAACCCTCTTACACCTCTGACAGCCACACAAAGTTTTAATTAGTTTCCTAGTTCAGGCCTTCCTAGAATAAATGCACTTCTGTCATTTCTAATGTGTTCCCATGATCAGTTAATGGATTTCAGGATTTTTTTTTTCTTGTCTTATAATTTCCTCTAAATCAATTCTTGGTTGTCCATATTTTCTCATCTGGAACATTAATGAGCTTGTCTAAAATTCAGTTTTAATGCACCATTCTCTTCTCCTGACTCACTGAGGTGTTCTTTTTCAAACCCACATCCCACTTCTGTATTTCTCTCCAAAATTTCAGGAGAAAGCAGTGGATTTGAAAGCAGTGCCACCATTTAAAAATCTGTCAGTCATGTACCTATATATACACCAAGTTCAGAGTCAGTTCCCAAACACACTCCCCCAGACACAAAATACTAAATTAGCACTTTTGAAGCCCTGGGACTTGTGTACAACCATTCCCAGTTTTCCAAGCATCCTCCAAAGTCATACACAGCTTGGGGAACAAGAGGGTGCTCTGAATATTCAAAGGTGAACACCAAAATAAAGGATGAATTTCTCTTCGTGGTGCTCAAAATCACAGGATCAGGCAAATTGTCATCAGTTCCAAATTCTTGGTCAAACCTCATCTACAACCACCCAACATGAGGTTGTAGCAAGCTCTGCAAGGAGAGGTTCAGGTTGGACATCAGGAAGAATTTCTTCATGGAAAGAGTTCTTAAGCATTGGAATGGGCTGCCCAGGGAAATGGTGGAGTCCCCATCCCTGGAACTGCACAAAAAAAACCTGAATGTGGCACTCAGTGCTCTGGTTTAGATGACAAGGTGGGGATCGGTCAAAGTTGGACTCGATGATCTTGCAGGTCTTTTCCAACCTAAATGATTCTGTGATTCTAGGAAAGTAGGGCTGCCTTCAAAAGTAAAGTTCTGATGCAGCAAAGTTCTGTTGCATTTTGGGCCATTCTTCTATCCAGTGACCTACTTTTAATGATTTATGGAAGAACTTCCCATCTCTACGATTTCTGTGTTAAGCAGCTCACATGAACCTACAAGTGGACTGCAGAGTTCAAACTGAATGGGATTAATTTATTTATTTATTTGCCAAGATAAACTTTCAAATTAGATGTTCTCTTTAGGAAGGGAATTGCTTTGAGAGTTTTTAAGGAGATCCAAACCTCTGCACGTGGAACATGCACATGGTGCCTTGTGGAGGCTGTCACTGCTCAGGCAGATTGAGATCCAAGCCCAAACAGAGGTACAAGATACTATTCTTGACTCACCCAGACTGCAAATGCAATTTTAGGCAGGAAAAAAAATAAAAGCCTTTAAACTGGGATAATGGTTAAGTTATCTGAGAAAAACAGAAAGAGCAGCTGAGTAACTTCAGCTAAAAATGCAACAGATAAACACAATCTGAAGGTAACACATTTCTCACCACTCGAAGCTTTCGTGGCTATGTTTGTGTGGCTCACATACAACATGCTTTAGTCAAACATACTCCACTGGATTGCAGTACAGGGAAATAAGTAAAACTGTTTATTTCTCTACTAAAAGAAATTAAATTACATGTTCAAAAAGTGGGGGTTTTATATTTTCATATTATCTAGACACCTATAAAAAAAGAAATCAGAACAGAAATATTCATAAATGTAGAATAAAACAACAGCCCAACGGTTCTCTGCCCTCTCTTGACAGCACTTTATTTTCTCCAGACTTCTTGACAAACTGCTAAAATAGAAATACATTGCTCCTCATCAAAACACAAGCTTGGGAACCAAACTTGTCATCATTGAAGAAATCCATATCTTGTAGTTCTGCTTGTAATTTCCTGATATAAATTTTTTAAAGCACTCTATCAAACAAAAATCCAGCTAAAGCCAGCTAACCCAAGCAGCTTGTGAAACTCAAGCAGCTTGTGAACTCACAATGGCAATTCCACTTCTTGTCCGATGTCTCTGGGCAAGTTGTTGGAAAATAAAGTGAAAGGAGAACAGGCAATTCCCTCCCAGAACACCCGGTAACTTGATCATTTCAACAATAGACTGTGTTGCACAGAAGCTTCACCCTCTGTGCCAACACCAGTATCAGAAAAACAAGGAGCTTGTAACCTCATTTTTAGTTGGTTTTACAATGAATTCAGGATTTCAGTCCTTCACACCAACAACAAAGTTATAAAGGTTTATAATGAGAGTTAATTACCATGTTATCACCAACTACCTGAAATGAAACATCTCTCTGTGTTTGAGTCTGTAATGATGTGGACACGGTTAGAGACTTTCATGTCCACAATAATTTGTAGAAAAATAACTTTTTTTTTTTTTTCAAAAACAAGGAGAGAACACTAAGTGTCATCTCTTTGGAAAGTGACTCACTGTAAGAGTATAGGAACCATGCAGAGACCTCATTTTCAGGGAATTAAAGAAGATTTATTCTAAAAACAGAAACATCAAGTCTGTTCTCTCACTCAAATGGAGTCTCACATTTCTATCCAGCAATGTCAAGATCCACAATGTCTAAGAGAAGTTGTTAGTACCAGGGGGATGGACAGATGGGGATAGCTGGCATTCATTTTTAATATCAGCATTCCTGGAAAAAAATGACTTCTGGATGGATTTTAAATAATGGAGCTTCCCATCTTGAAGGTTTCTAAATTATGTAATCTGCTTCCCATGATTAACATCAGCTCAGGAAGAGAAAGGTACATGCAATGGAACACGTTTGAAGAGTTTCTGCAGTTTGGTTGGTTGGTTTGCTTTGGGTGTTTTGACTCTGTCTTCATGGCATAATAACAAAACAGGAGCATGTGATCTGTCAGATCCCCGTCTTAGATGCCTCATGAATTCCTAAATTGCTTTGTAAGTCAGACATAAGTAACTGGTTGTGCTCCTGTATTCCTGCTCATGCTTTGAGACTATAAATTATTTAGAACAAGAGCTTCTAAACATGTTTGAACAAAGCTTTCCACCAGAGACCACAAACAAAAACTGCTCACGTTTTATTATCAAATATTATTAAGATAATTACGTAAAATGAGTAAATAGAGCATCAGGCTAAAGGAAGAAGCAAAACAACCCAAAGAGACTTGCCTGGGTAACGAGTGGCTCCAAGAGCCTCTCCACTGTGAGAGTCCTGATTTCCAAACTTTTGGGGTCCCATTTCAAGATGATTGGTGACGTTGCAGAAGTCATACTCCCTGGAACAGACAAAATCACACAACATCCATGAAAATGATTAGCGTAATACCCACAGGCTGCATATCATTTACTTAGAGAATAAATATATATATATCTGCATATAAAATAATTCTGCATAATCTTGCTGGTGTTCCTCCACTCCCCAGAGCTCCAGGTGCACCTCTGCCACATTCACTGAGTGTTTAAACAAGTATATTCAGAATTCGGTTTTCCTCACGTACCCCTTAAAAACAGACACTCCAACAGCACAGCAGATGGAGATGTCCTGAAGGAACTGCACCCATGGAGGGCACACACAAGAGCAGGCCTACCCTGAAGGACTGCAGCCAAAAGACAGAACTCAAACTGGGGCAGGGGAAGGTGTGAGGAAGGATTGGGAGTGTTATGAACTTGCTGCAACCCCCACATCTCTCTGTGCTGCTCACAGCAGGGCAAGGAAGAAGAAGAGTCAGAAGTAGCGCAGAGACTGAGGAAAAAGTCAAGGTGGAGGAAGGCATGTTACCTTTTGCCTTTTTTTCCCCTGCCATCCAACTCTATTTTAATTAGCAATAAATTTTAAAATCACTTTCCCCAAGGCTGTTTTGCCTGTGACAGTAACTGGCAAATGATCTCCCTGACTTTATCTCCACCTATGAGGTTTCCATCCCATTTTCTCCCCCTGTCCTGTCAAGAATGGGGAGTGAGGAGCATCTTGGTGGTCATTGGCTACCAGCCAAGGTCAACCCACTCACATGTGGAATAAAACAAATTCAAAAACCCTCTTCAGATTTTTAATAGAACTTTCCCACAGTATTCACCACTTCTTCATTTTGCATCAAAAAGAGCAGAACTCATTTAAACCCACCAAGGATTCTCCAGACCACCCAAGACTTAAAAGCTTAAACAAGGCCTAAAAGGAAGGCAACAGCAAGTTGCTGTCATTTTATTTGCCATTTCAGCTTTTCATGCAATTTTCTAGACAGTTGAACTTCAATTTTGAAATTCCAGGTACAGAGAAGCCCAGCTGTCAGATTGTCAAAGACATCCAATGCACCTCAGTGAGCTGGAAAGTGATTTTGTAAAAGGATTTGGTGACAAGCAGAGCCACATGTAAACTAACTTGTCCATAACAAAACAAGGAGACAGAAAAGTTTGAGGAAAAAAATGTTCATTTTAAATAATTCTGGTTTAAATATTTCTCTATAATTTAAAATTAAAATTAAAAAATTAAAAGTCCCATATACCATAAGAAATCTAAAAGGGAAAGACAAGTAAATAGTATTATACAGGACATTGTTTAAGTGAGATTCGAGTCAAGTCCTCTGAAGATAATATCCCAAAAGTTTTAATTGTTTTCTCCATAAAATTATGTTTAACCAACAAGGTAATTTCAGGGGAAAAAATTATAGATAGATAGATAGATAGATAGATAGATAGATAGATAGATAGATAGATAGATAGATAATCCATCACTGTAATCAAGTGAATAAAATCAGAAGACATTCAGCTATTGCTCCTTGAATCACATCCCACTTCATAAAGCATTATTCCAGAAGGTATATACTCAGGACTTTGCCAAATTATCTAGTACACACAGAATTATTTCTACTG
>JAOXXN010000471.1:69356648-69386003 GCA_026770055.1 Myrmophylax atrothorax
CAATCAAAATTAAAAGTCTCTGCAAAATTCACCCACAGGCTGCAAAGGATCCTCCCTGAGTTAAAATGCTTGCTCAGAAAGACGCAGATCAGAACTCCCTAATCAATGTATTTATAAACTATATAAACCCCACCCTCAGGCTCCTCTCCTGTGCAAACACTGGGTGACAGAATTATCTGAGAATATTCAGTGTGTGCTAAAATCGCTATTATTCATTGGCCACTCTTCTGCAAAAAATCATTTCCATGTTTTACAACATGAAAACACTCAGATGTGATTAAAGGAAACTGTGAGACAGTTTGCAGTTGCTACAAACTGGGTTCATGTGGGAGCTCTCTCCCCACTTCTCCAACACACAGCATTTAATCATCTCTCAGAACACACTGCTTTGTTATATAAAGATGCTCAACACTCCAGTGGGCCTCTGGATTCAAAGAGTAAGTCTGAAGTAGACAATTATTCAAGTCAATAATTTATGAGTTATGATACTTTAAAGTGTGTTCCAGTCTTTCTTATTAATAAGTCCACTTTTCCTCTCTACCACCATGAGTCCTCAAACAGACACTTGTCAGAGCACAAAAATAAATTCCAAGCTGTACCACAGTCCAAAGCCTACAAAGCAAATTAATTTCAGTGGATGACAATCATACAGGTGACACTAAAGGTAACCTGGATAATCAGTTGATACAATCAGAACACGGCCTCAGGTTCAACCTTCACTAAAAAATAAAAGAAATATACTTCAGAACTCAATATAAAAGGGAGAGCGACACTTTCAGATATAAAGTGACATAGACAAGAAAAAGCCTTATTAAAAACTTCTAAGATAGGTTTTTATTTGCAATAAAATCTATCCCACAACAGCAAATCAGTAAAAGTAACAAGTCAAATTAATGCATTTTCCTCAACATTCCTCCAGCTGCTGTCACAACAGCAATTTTAAATGACAAGACTAAAAGGAATACCTGCCCAAGTGTGTGTATATGAGGAGATGGAATATTCCTTCCTTGCCATTTCCACAATGAACTTCCCAGACCAAACAGAAAGGGACTGCTTAGGTGATGAAGGACAGGATGCTAAGAATACCTTATGACTATTTGACCAAATAATCCCCAAATAAGTAGCTTGAAGTACTTCACTGAAAATATGAATCACTTTATAACTTATACCTGGTTTGGACTGTGCAGTACCTGTGAGAAAGTACCTCTGTGAGCAGAGGGCAACAGCATCTCATGATATTTTACATATATAAAAATGTAAATAAAAATATAAAAGTGTATTACAAGAGACAGAACATTAGCAGAAAAATATCTCTTTTCCTATTATCTTCTAGACTAGACTAATACCCACTATTATCTTAAGTAGCTTAATTTTTCTGCTTTCCCACTGAGTTATTTATTGTCATACTGACCACTTAATGCCATTTCTTCAATGCTCAGCAACATATGGAAACCAATCTATTTTTTTCTTCCAAAAACTCAGGTTTCTCATCCAAGTTCCAAGCTCTGTAATTAAGGAACATGTATAAATCCCACAGAGTGAAAGTTCACTGCATGATTTTATGGTTGCAGAGTTATTTATTTTTTTTATCAGAAAGCTTCTGGGAAACTTAATCACTGTTTCTCACATATGTTATCAACAAGCTGAGTGTGACTATTAAGCTTAAAATTCAAAACTGATATTGTTAAATAAATTATGTTAGTAGTGCTGTGGTGATAATAATGCTATAGAAGCCCACAGATATTGCACTCCTAGCCCTGAAACCAGCTCCACACTTTTTACAAGAATGTATTTAAGGAATTCTATTTCCTAATTGTTTGTTCTCCTCCTTGAGCATGTGCCAAAATGCTTCTGGTAAAGCTTTTAGCTTCTCCTAAATACAGCAGTATTAGAGAAATGTCTCTATCCGGTTCAGTAATGCTGTGTGAACATTTGTTTAGGCACTTTGTCTTCAAAGCCTATCTGTAAAGAAAGTAACTATTTACTTTAGTAAATACTAACAAGTATTTATTTGAACAAGTGGATTCCTGTATCAGAGCCAAACTCTGCATCAGTGGAATTCATTTCATAACAAGTCACCAAAAATCTAATCCCACACCACCCTTATCACCAACCCCTACACGCAGAAGATTTTCACTTTTTTGGAATGTTGAACAAAACCAAAACATTCTGCATGTGGAATTGCTTTTCTGTCACACCACAATGTATTGTTTCCCTCTACAATAGATCCACTCTCCTTGTGACTTACCCTGATGTGCATTCCCATGGTCAAAGCTGCTGCCAAGGGACAGCTCAGCTCCCTTCTGTGCTCACACTTCAATGCAACAGTAAAAATATTTTAAATCTACATAAGCAAAAGCAACATTTGCAGAGGCAAACTGATAATTTCGTAGAAACAGAAACACTGCCAGTCTTGAACAGGCCTCCAGTTGTTAGTCCACCTCATGGCTGCAGCAATGCAGAATAGTGCAGACTTGAAAGAGAGATGCTAAACATTTCACACTGAATAAAGTAATAAACCCATGATACCTGTTTCACAGCAAAGCTGTAGGATCAACCCAGTGGCAATACCACATTGGCAATGCTGGCAGCACAAGTTTGTGCTTCCAACAGTCTGTTTGCTACTGGAAGGCAAAAAATGATCCTCATTAGTGTAAGACCTATTAGTGTAAAAAAAATGTCCAGCAAGGGAGAAAATCAGGAAGTTAAGAGGACTCAAAAGGCAGGATAATAATAATTTAGCCCATGTTTCCAAGCATTAAATTTAAAATAAATACTAAATGCTGTGAGGCATTTATATGGACTATTAAAAGATAAAAAAGTGCTTTACAAAAGATTCTCCCACATCAGTCACCATCTCAGCTTGCAGTTTCCATGTGCAGACTAATGGGGCACTTCCACATATATTTAAAACCCACCTGATCTTACAGCTATTTCTATCCTTTGCCCTTGGTAACAGGGCTATGGATCCCACCAAGAACATAACCTGGAGGAACAGTAATCCTACAGAAGGAAAACAAGTGTTCAGTTCTGCCTGACTTTGAAGCCACGAGCAGGGACAGCCCAAGTAACAGGGAAAGCTGCTCCCAGTCCAGCAGCAGAGTTGGAGCAGGAGGGCAGGGCAGCCCCTGCAGCAGCACCACACACACAAACTGCTTTAACATGAGTCAGAAACTGAAAAACAGCCTGTGTTTCCTTGGTTCACATCCTAAGATTGAGAGCCACGTCAAAACAAACACGTCTCTGCACGGAGACAGACTTCTGGGAGGAATACGGAATCTCCTTCCAGCAGGATACACCATCTCTTGAGGCAGACACAGGAACACTGACTGATCTCACAGACGTTCATGTGCTGCACTGGGAGCTGGGAATCTAAATATGTGAATGGCTACTCCCTTGGGTCTGCCTTGAGAGCAGAACAGCATTTAGAGATGCACAAGCTGGCTCTGGATTACCTTGCACAGGTCCAGGGTAAGCTGGAGCACAGGACCAGCTACCTCAGATATTAGAAACACTAAATCACACAGTCCTAGGGAGTCCAACACCTGGCCCAAATGGCTGCAGTGAAATATAGATTAGATAGATAGATAGATAGAATCCCAGACTATTCTGAGTTGGAAGGGACCCACACGTATCATCGAGTCCAACTCTTAAGTCAACGGCCCACATAGGGGATTGAACCCATGACCTTGGCATTATTACAACCAAGTTTTAACCAACTGAGCTGATCTCAGGGATAGAGAGATGACAGATAGATAGATAGATAGATAGATAGATAGATAGATAGATAGATAGATAGATAGACGGACAGACAGACAGACCTGGTGTTATATACAGCTGAGATTCTACCTTCCATCTACCTGCAGTACTGAGCAATGCAGCTGAACCTGTGATCTGACCTGAGATGATGTAAAGTGTAGTTGCAAGAGCTCTGCTTCTCCAGGGAGCCTGGTTTCCAGCACTATTGCCAAGCCATTTCTCTGTCTCTGCTAACACAAGAATACAAATACAGGCAGGAGGACAAAAAGCAGGAGTGCATAACAATTGTCAAGAGGGGAAATAAAGGGGAAATGCTAAGAGGGCACAGACTAACAATGAGAAGGAAAAGTGCAGTGGAAAGGGAATAGAGAACATCTCTTTCTACAGAGGAAAGCACTTATCATTAGTCAATGACAGCCCAGCACAGCCTCCAGCACATCTGGCTGAAACACTCTCAGCTCAAACAGGCAGTTCCCGACACCTTGCTTGAAAAAAGGGAAAGAAGAAAGAAAGAAAAAACTAAACAAACAACTGAGTAGTTTGGAGGAGTATAAGGAATATTTGTTGTCTCCATGTCTAATAACAACTTTTTGACATACTTATTTGTATCATGAATGTGACTCCTCTCTTCTTTCCTAAAACTTGGGCTGGAAAAAACAAGCTAAACCAAACCTTTAGCCCCAATTCCCAAGCTTAACCACGCAGGGAATTTTTAATTGGAGCTTTTCTAAGCCCCCAACTTCCTTTTGGATTCACAGCCCCCTCCCCTTCCGCTGACCCTCCACCTCCACAGTGGGCTGAGATCCTGGTTTGGCTTCACCCAAACAAAGTTCTGAAATGGAAGCAGCCCATGATGCAAACTTGGATTTTTAACCAATAAACCATCAAGTGAGGAGCGAAAAGGCCTTGAGGAGGCAACAGAGCCAGAGGGGCAGAGCCCATGGAAAGCTAAAAAAAGGCAAAGACTGAGTGATTCACACTTTGCAGTCACATTAACCAGTCAGTCTTGGAGGCAACAGCCCACACCTGGACCTGACTTGGACACGAGGGCAAATTGCCTTCTGAAATCCAAGACACCATAAAAAATCGCAGGGAAGGTGCAAACACAAGGGGCAGAGGAACAGGGAGGTGCCACCCACACCCTCTCTCATGACCTGCTGCTGCTTCTGCTTTAACTGGAAAGTGATAATGTATTTCAAAATTCTGTGTAAAGCTACATGCAATGTCCAAATCATTTGTATCTACGATATGGCTTAGTAAAATAATTCTGTTTTAGAGGCTCACACATCTCCAGCTACATTCTGAGTACCTGCTTGGGCTTCCCCATCATTCAACACTCAGGTGACATTTACTACTTAGTAGATCCTCACTCCAGGGGGTTGTTAAATAAAATATCCAAGCCTTAAAACACCTCAAATTCAAATGGTTGGTTCTCCATGACTAGCCTGGTGATTTGGGGAGTTCTATCCCCTAGAAAGGATGACAAATTGGGTTGTTCACATTTGTTTGCTCTAGTAAATACAAGGAGTAGAATGATGTGAAAAGTAATTTACTCCAAGATGAGTGAGTAATGAAAGTGCTTGAAAGCTGCTTTAAACAGCCATCCATAAAATTCCTATATTCAAATAATTTATCTTGCATTATTTATAAAGCATGTTTTTCCCCTTTGAATAACTTTTACAGGCAGGATAGGGGAGTTTCCTAAAAAGCTCAGGGAAATAGAATATTTGCAGGAACCTGAACCAAAAGATTGCCACGTCAGTCCTGTACACTAAAAGACTTTCCCACAATTTGCTCTGTGTTCCCACAGCTCCTCAGCACCTCCTGATAAAAGTCATCTCCCAGCTGTGGAGATGCTCCAACCCTCTGAGCTGCCTGCTGGCAGCTGGGACAGGCAGGGGCACTGCAAGCCCAGGGAAACCACAAGGGTTTACATCAGCTCCTCCCTCCCTGCAGATCCCACACTCTGCATCCTCCCTCTGTATTTTGCCCCCAGATGATGCAAATTTCTACACTTAGCAAAGTAATAACTGTGTAAGACATTCAGGTTAATGCAGATGTGGTCAATTTACATAAATGACCCTCCTTTTTGGGACTAAATCTATCACTTTCAAAAACTCTCTTCAAGTTCTGCTCCTGCTTAAGGAAACGTTCACTACATATTGTGCAAAAAAAAATTAATTAACTTTTATTTAATTAATCTATTTATTGGGGGTTTTCCACTGTATTAACCTGGTCACATTCTCCAACAGCAGAGAAGTACTAAGAATCTTTGCTTTTAACTAACATATTTGCTCCCTTCCAACACAGAGCATCACAAATGCCAACATTTCTGCAAAAAGAGTTCTTTAACTTGGCTCTAACCATGGCTTTGCAAGCATCTGTTTCTGCATGTAGGGGTCATCCTTTCCCTGCAAGTATCCTATTCACAATTCCTCATACTTGGAAACTACAAGTACCTTTACCTCTGTACTGCCCTGTAGCTGCTCTTCACTCCTCTGAAAGGGAACTCTTCATACCACACACCAAACACTGCTGCCTCCAAATGAAGTAATTTACAGCTTTTCCTATGGAGAGTCAAGGCTTTAGGGATTTTTGAGCCTTTTTGGTTTTGTTGGGTTTTTAAGGAGACTGTTTCCCTGCCAGTTTCACTACAGCAATACTGCTAGTTCCATCCCTACACATATTTGTCTTTCATTAAGCTTTAAATAATCTGATTATTCATGATTTTAATGAAGAGGGTTTGCCTCTTGTTCCTACAGGTGCAACACTATTTTCCTGCACTGAATCTTTTAGTTACCTGAACTACAGACACAACCAGACCAAAGTTTGTAACAACTTCAGAGACAAACTGGATGAGAAGAGTCTCCCCCTTGCCCTTGGAAAGTCTACAAGCTTCCACACTATGGAGAAGGAGCTGTTCCCTTTTCCAGCTCCATAATTAACACATTAAATAGCATTGTGTTTAAACAAAGCCCAGTAGGAGCACAGTTGACTTTCTCCTCAGCAATTAATACTAAGGGTCATTAATAACCTCTCTGAACATTCCCACCAACTTTTAGATGTTCTCATTGTCTGCTATCTGCATTTTTCCAGTTGTTCATCCACTGCCCCTGAGAAATTCCTGAAAATCATAAAGAAATGTATCACCTCACTTTGTGCTCATGAAATATGCTCTTTCTTTAAACATTTTACAGAAAGTTGCTGTATTTCTAGAAAACCCATTCAGAACAGGCCTCGTTCTCATAGAAGCCCCATTTACCATTCCAGAATTATTTACCACTAATCCAAAAAGAAGACAAAGTAAAAATCACCGAAAATCTGCAAGGATAGAAATAAATATTAAGAATAAGAACTAAAATGCTTAATTCTGCTTGGTCACCTACGACTGAAAATGTTCCTGCCATCATTCTTATGCTGCTGGATGCTTTAAATAAAGCACAATGCACAGACTGCCATCCATGAGGATATCCAAAAAGTTTTACCTTCCCCAGGTGTGTGTGCACAGGATTTGCTGTGGATCTGTTAGTTGGGAAATACTGACATACAAAGTGGCATAAGAATGGTATCACCATTGTTATCCCAACTGAAGTAATCGAATTAAAGATAATAAAGGTCTGTATTTCCTATTCAGAACAGTCCTTTATTCAAGTGATGCAGACAATGAGAGCACATGGGGAATATCCAATGTAAAAGATGCCATTAAAGCCATAACAGTGTAGATGACATTGTTAAAAATGGTAACTTAAAAAAAAAAAAAGGCTGTTTCTCCAAAAACTTAACACACAACTTTGGAAAAATGTCATGTAAACAGAGTAACAAGACTTTCTCAGAGTCTGGACCTCAACCTTTAATCTATCATTTGGACTAATTTTGATTTTTTTCTTATTTTCCCTTACAATGCAGAGTACTGAAGATACTCCAGAAATGAAGGAAAAAAACTTGTGCCTTTGCTTAAATTTGTAGACGAAATTGTCTCAGACCAAGGCTGACAATTCAACATTTACCTCTTACAAAACAGGGAAAGTAGACACTTGAGTATGTAACAAAATATTACATGGGGGGGAAGAGGGAGTCACAAAATTCTACTGGGTATCATAGATTTAGAGATTTTCAATGAAGGAAACTTTAGAAATAATAAAAGTAAAGACTAGACACCCCAATCCAGCCCAAAGGATATTAAAATTCAATGAGCAAAAACTGAAATTAAGTAGGTTCTTAACAGAAATAAACAATTGCCAAAATATTTTTAAATAGGGGCAAAAACTAGGTATGGGCAACAATTTACAAGGACCTGAGATGGACTTTCCATCACTGCTTATTTTAAATTCAGAACTTTACAGTCTCACAGATAAGGATTAAACAGGAGCTCCCTCATTAAAAGATATGGTGCATGTTATGCAGGTGATTGCACTAATCACATCTCTGCCTGCCAGCAGGTCAAGCTGTCAAAAAAAAGAGCAAAGGATGGGATTTGGCTTCATTTCAAAAAGTTCTGTACAGGCAGTGAACACGCTGAAGGTCATTTTCCAGTCCCCAAAAAACAACCAGGGTTCCAGAGAGGATGCTCCAGCAAGGATGAAACTCTGCTCTGGTGGAAGGGAATTCCAGCCCCTTGGACTCCAATAGGGAACACCAGACAGGCCACAGCACCACCTTCCATTGGGATAAGAACAGAGATTTAAGAGTTCCTCCCAGTTATGAATGAGCCAGAAATGGTCAGACAGGCCATGATATCAAGAGATTTATGCTCCATGGTAATATAATTCATACAGCTGGAAAGGCACTGGCACTGACTGGTACAATCCACTCTTTGCTTAAAACTGCCCATAAAATACAGAAACCTGTTTGACCGTACAATGAACACACTGGAGGTGGTTTGTTTTAAGCAGTATTTCTCCAGCTCCAGCTAAAGGGATTCCTTAGAGAGTCAAGAGATCACAGAATAACAGAAGAGTTTGGGTTGGAAGGGACCTTAAGATCATCCAGTTCCAACCCTTTGGATTGGAAGGGCCACCTTGAACTAGACCAGGTTGCTCAGAGTCCCATCCAACATTGCCTTGAACACCTTTCCAGATGGAAAACATCACAAGCTAGTGACAGTTGATATTTATATTATACACACAGAGCAGTAGCACAAAAACTTAGTATCCACCACTATTTTAAAGTTTCCTCCTTTATGTCTTCCTGTGAACAAAGCCAGATTGAAAGACATTAAATTTATTTCATTATGCTCACATCCATGTCTTTAATAACTCCAGTGTATGCTGCCATCACAACAAAGCACAAATGTTCCTGGGTTTTACTGGGGTCTCTGTGGCAGAATTAAGGAAAACAAAGCAGATAACTCCATAGTGACAAGTGTCATCACAGTTTCTCTTCATTGCACAGGCATGGAGAGCATCCAGTGTCACCACCTGTCCCTGATCATGGGATGTTCAATCTCTGAGCCTGAGTAGTTCTTTGTTTTGTTCACTGCATTCCAATACCCAGTAAAAAGGTGATTCTTCTGCTCCCACTAATCCAGGGCATCCTATCACTTGTTCTGCTGCCACGTACAAAGCCCTCTAAGCTTATCCCTTGTGTCTGTTTTGTTGTTGTTCAGCTGGTTTTACTGCATGTTTACATCCCACTCTTTACATTCCCTGTTTGTCTTCCCTAATTCCACTGTGCCATACTATTGTTTTAACAAGTAAATCACCACTGCAGCTCCAGCTGTCTGAGAGCAGATTGGTGTGGCAGCTTCTTGTCTACTCAGCAGCTCTGTTAATACTCTACCTTGCAACAGGGTATCTAATTTATTATCATCAGTCCATACTTTTTGCTCCTTGTGTAGTTCTCATAACTAAGCATGTTTTCCATGCACTTATTGCATGAAGGAATCATGCCAAGGACAAAGGAGAGTCTACCACTTGTTTTATTTCCTTATTCATACATTTCATGACTTATTCATTCCTTTTCGTCTGAGAAGTCATTGTGTTGTCATCTTAGCATTAATTTGGAGGCCAAGCTAACAAGACCTGCAACACCTACAGAACATAAATGGCCTTTCAATAAAATGGTCTTTGTGCTTTGCAAAAGCCTGTAACATCTTATTTTAGAAAACAATTATTTACTCATATTAAGTGTTAACCAACATCTGAAATACTGGGGAGGAGGAGAAATAACAAAGAAAAAAAAAAGAAAAACAACTAAATACACAACCTAAAAAGGGAAACACAAGAAAATAAACTTAGTAGCAAATCAAATTTGCAGTTTTTTCAGTCCTCATCAATAAATTGCCATACACATTAACTCTACTAACCAGAACTTGTACAGTCACTGTTCTGGAAACTTTTAGTTTTTCTTTAATTAGCTGCTATCTGTGATATGACCACAAATGAACACAAGCCATTTCAATAAAATTAGTGTCCTGTCTAGACTAATATCTACAGCTGGTAAGAGATGCAGAGAACTTCTCAGGTTCATCACTGTGACTGTAACTGGGCTCTACATCAGCCACTACTCAGAGCCACATCTACTTGTAGCTTTTCCTTCCACCAAGTGAACCAGAAATACTACAAGTGCTTTGAATTGGTAAAACTGGATTTTATTAGAATGCATCTTGAATGCTACAATAAAGAAAATTAAGGAAGGGAAAATCAAAATGAAAGGGGTTTATGAAAAACTGTGCCTCCTTCAGTTGCGTCCTTCCAGGGCTGAGTTTTTCCTTCTGTTTGCTCTCAGCTCCAGCACTTTGTGGAGGTTTGTTGGGTAGCAACATATTTTGCTATGTCTTTGGTAGCCTGAAAAAGTCCATTTCCACACTGTTATACCACATCTGTTTGGGGGTCCATGCATTACTCTTAAGAAGGTATCAGGTTTCTGGTAATGCTTTAAGTTCCATACTCACTTCTGTATCTCCTCCTGCCTTCCTGACCCACCACACACTTAGAATTCAAACTACAGATCATTCAACCTTTTTATATTTTCCTTTACTTTAATGTCCTTTCCCTCTCCTCTTCTGTTTCTGAGAAACCTGGTTACCAACAATAAATTAATTGATCTCAGGGCTGATTACATTACATACAGAATCTCATCATTTACCTGTTTCTCCCTTTTTCCTTCCTTCCAACCAAACAAGAACCACAGAGCAGAATTGCTTTGCAGTTCTTACAATGCCAATGAAAAAGAGAGATTAAATTTAACTGTGATAGATGCAAAGCGATAAAAAGCAGGAGAAAGGACCAGGATTCTGATTGCACACATAACGATGGACTCTGAATTGGTTATTAAAACCCAGGAATGCAATCTGTGAATTGTAACAGCTTTATGTAAATGCCAGCTGAACACAGGGCAGCAACCAAAAATAAAGTGAGGAATTATTCTGAAAGGGAAAGAGAACAAACCAGAAAACACCATTATGTCATTATAAATCCGTATTATTAATGTTATTTAGTCATCACTTTTCTACAAGGAATATTGAAGAACAGAGAAATACAGTGGCAAGAAGGATCATCAAGGACTTCCAGGGAAACAGATTAAAAAGTCTTCATAGTGCAGAAGAAAAGACTGAGGGGGGGATACAATATAGGCAACAAAACCTAGAATCACAGAATATCCTGAGCTGGGAGGGACCCACAAGGATTATCCAGCTCAGCCCTTGGCCCTGCACAAACACCCCAACAATCCCACCCTATCCCTGAGAGCATCATCCAAACACTCCTGGAGCTCTGGCAGCCTTGGGGTTGTGCCCACTGCCCTGGGGAGCCTGGACAGTGCCCACCACCCTCTGGGGGAAGAGCCTCTTCCTAATAATAATAACTCACAGTGCTATGGATAAAAGGAAACAATCTTTTGCTCTTGTCTTCCTTCAAAATAAATAAATACATAAATAAACAAAAGTGTCAAAAAAAAACCCCAGAACCTTTTTTAAAGTTGTCAGAAAAGGTTTGGGACCTCCTTTGCACAGAGCACTACAGATGGGAGAAGGTTACATCAGCTCATAAATTAACTCGACGCATCCACAAAAGGGAAAGGAAGTGAAAAAAAAAAAAAACAAAAAACAAAAACACAAAACAAGCCAAAAACCCTCACAGACTGACCTGAAGCTGCTGAGCTTCACTGCCCCAGGGGAGTCCTGGACACCACCACTGAGTGCTTTCACCCCACTTTTACTCAGAGGAATCACTCATTTCATCCCCTCATTAAGGGGAGTGTAAAACTCTTGACACCCCAGCCTGTTGTCTGCTCTGGTATAAAGAGAAAGACAAATCCCTTGGAGACAATCTCCAGGAAGATAAGGAAACCTCAGGGGTACAAAGGATTAGGCCAGCTTTTAGGAGTGAGATAACTCTACTCTCTTCCCTCCTCCTGTCTGATAAAGCAGCCAGGGCACGTGGTGGCTCTCAGAGGAGGAACAGTTTTGCCATGATGAGGTGGATGGGGAATGGAGTAACCCAGCAGACAGCGAGGGGAAACACGGGTGACAGCTCCAATTTGCCTTTCAGCCACGAGCAGCTTCATCTACTCAAAGAGGCAGGTAGAGGAATCACTCAGCTTAGCACAGAGGCACTCAAGAAAATTACTTCCTATCACAGCCCTACGACGTTCCTGGAAGTGAGGAATCACTGCTGGGAACTCCAGGCACAGGGAGTGACTCCAGGGCTGAGATGGTGGTGATGGTTTGGGTTTCAGTGTCCAAAAGGCAGCAGGGTACTGCTCCCAGTGCCCTCAGGAGGGAGGTTCAGACAATCTTTCATGGGCTCCTGGTGCCAAAAGGGACAGAAAACACACCAGACAAAACATATATGTAGATTACATACATTATATATGATCTGCTTACTAGGACCTTCTTCTTTGTTGTGTTCACAGAGGTAACACACGTCCCCTTGGAATCACAGCCGCACTAAGGCTGGAAAGAACCTCCAGGCTCATCAAGCCCAACCTTACACCAAGTACCACCAAGTCCACTAAACCCTGTTGCAAAGTGCCACATCCACTCATTTTCTGGACATCTCCAGGGACAGCAACTCCACCAGTGTCCTCGGCAGCCAGGGCTCAACCAATATGGCAGGGAGGGATTTTTCCCTAATATCCAACCTGAACCTCCCTGGTGTAAGTTGAGGCCATTTCCCTTTGTGCCCTTCCCTTCCCTGTGCCTCCTTACAGCAAGGAAATCCAAACCCACTCGCTGGCCCCTTTCAGGTTGATCAGGTCATTACTAGCATTTTATCATTACTATCACTTCACAGAAAAAAGGCATATTAAAGCAAATATTCAGAATTTTTTCTGCACTTTTTCTGCTCTCTAGTCCCATCTCTTAACAGACCCTCAGTAGTTCACACAGTCCCAAAAGAAGCAATACACATTTAAATCCTCTGCACTACTTTCAATCCATGATGACCTTGCGTAATTACTTAATTGTAAGATAGCAGCTAATGAGCAAATTCCAAAGAAAGTGAACTCACTTCAAGAAATAGGATTCTACTTAACAGCATTTAATTACTTCCTCAGATCACTGAAAGGAGCTCAAACACTGATACTACCAATTATTTTTTTTAATATAAACATGGCAAACTCTTCCGAAACCAGATATTAATATGGAAATACTTTCCTTTTGAAACTTTTTTTATTATTTGTGTGTTCCATGAATAGACAAACATCCCACTATGTTACTTGAAATAATATAATAGTAGTTCAGTATCTTCATAAGGAGCATTGGGACTAGAAGACTAAAGATCCCTTCCAAAGATCCCAAAGATCCTTTAAAGATCCCAAACCATTCTATGGTTCTTTATTTTTCATTCCTCTTTTGTTTGCAGGTAAAATGAACCATTATCTTAAGGCATTTTAATTAACCCCCCAGATTTCTTTTTAATAAATTGTTCCAAAAGCATATGCTTTTTTTTAAAATCTACAATTTAACTCTGGAAAATTCCCAACCTATAAAATACATTGTAATCAAAAATATAGTAATAAACTGCTACTGTTCTAATTCTACAAACACAACAAAAAATTTCTTAAACTCTCACAGTGGGGGAAAAATGAATAATTTACGAGGTCATGGTATGAAACTCCAGCTATTGAAACCTTCATTACTTTGAAATTCTTTGTTAGGTATGAATTTGGGAACAACATCACATGGTTGGCACCATAAGGAAACTTTAGAGCAAGAACTGGTAACCACTTTGGGTAATCATTTTAGGAGAAAAAAACCCAGTTCTACGTAATTCCAGTAGTTTATTGCAAGTAAGCAAAGTAAATTAAAATAATAAGTGCAGATAAATCTTAGCCATGCAAGTCTTGCAACAATATAATGCTTCCCAACAATGAGCACATTTAATCAAACCCATAAATGAATCTAACCTATTAACATATGCAAACTGCAAGCCTTGTTATACAGGTTATTACTGAATCAGACGAAAGGCTAATCTCAGAAATTCAACGTTACTTTCCTTACCTCTGTGTGGCAAAATGTGTTTGCAGGAACACGGGTTTGAAATCTACACCTACATGGGGTAACTTAAGGTAATATTTGCTAAAAGTTAAAATGCTGGAAATTGAATTTGTGGGCCAGAGGCTTTTGCCAGGAATATCACAGCAATACACACATGTGCATGACTTTAAATTGGGTAAGACAATTCAAGTCTTTGTTTTCCTACAAAAATAATGAATAAAATTTATAAAGAGCTTAACATTTTATTTCTATTGCTACCAAAATGCCACTGTCAAAGCCTGAGTTCAAGAAGATCAAATAACACCATTATTGTAAATGTTTCACATTATCAGACATGTTGGTGGCATTTATTTGGGAAGGTTGGAACAGTTTGCAATGTGTCCAGGTCTTTCCTTTCATTCATGCTCATCTCAGGACAAAAGCAGCATTGCCTCTGAGAATCCAGTGATCTAAAGTGAGCAGAACCTCAGCATCCATCTTCACTCCTGCACTTCCAGTGTCACCTTCTGCAATTCTTACACTGAATTGAATTCCCTTCACTTTGGGAGCCACAGACTTCTCCCTTCCCATGAATATTTTTGACGCTACAAGTGTTCGTGCCTGAGAAGAAAGCAGGAAATCAAAAGACATTGTTTTGTGGAAATAATTTGGATCCTGTCATCAGTGAGATGTGCACAAGAGGGGAAATAATGGTAATTTCCTCAATGTTCTTGATACCACCAATGTTCTAATCACCACTGATGTGCCTTTCTCTCGTTCAGAGTTATCAACCCATCAGCCACTGTTCCATTCTCTCAGAATGCCTTAAGATAATGGTTCAGAGGAATGCAAAGCAGCTCAGTTCTCCTGGCCAGATAAAAGGCAAGCCCTGGAAGGACCCAGTCACTTCTAGTTCCATTAAAATAAACTTAATTAATTGAAATGCAACGTTTTCAGAAAAAGCTTTGCACACGGTTGACCTTGCTCTCCTGAACAACCTTCTATACCCTCCTGTTGGAATCACATCAAGTGTCTCCTTTGTCACTTCCATGTGCAAGGGTTGTGATTTTTCCTTTTAATATCCTGTCCTTATCAGCTGCAAAACAACAAATACATCTCATAAATTATACTGTCTCGATGGAGCATGATGTGATTTGGTACTGTTGCTGTAAACTGGAGCTTAAAATTACAACTAAAAATGTATGGAAATCTACAGTTATATACTAAATATTTAATTTGCCTTCTTGTGAGATAATATAAATATATTTATATGGCTTTTAATGGAAAAATTGCTGATGATTTAGGAATGATTCCATTTTTTCCTTACTCTTCTCTTCCCATTTCTTTGTTCTTACTCTTCCCAAACACAAAACAGAGAAAAATACATTTTAAGCAAAGTAGGAAATTCAAGCTATTCCTTGTAGGTAAAAGAAACAGAAAAGCATTTATATTTATTTCTGAAATTAAAATTATTCATTTGACAAGTTACTCTTCATTTCCACATTCAACACAGAAGAAACATAATATAGGGTCAAATTTTATTAGGAATACAAAATTAGGCAAGTCAACTTTCTAATACGAGACAATTCCACATTTTTGTGCCTTTCATTGTTACACAAGGAGGAAATTTCACTTGTTTATCAGCAGTTAATCTAACTCCTTCTCCAATATTACAATTACCGAAGTGTTTAAACAAAAAATTGCCTGGAAGAGGTCTAAAGTCATACATAAAACTTCTCACTTACAATTCTATTTTTGCATTCAAAATCAGAAATTCCCTCTGATGGTTGGACAACAGAATTTCCAAGTCATTCCAGTTCTACCCAAGTGATGTTCTGGGAGGTTCCACCTGCCTTTCCCCCAGCCCAACACTGCCCACTGCTGATCCAACAGAACATCCACCATGGAGCTACAAAGAAGCCTGAATCCCAAAAATCTGAGTTGTGGCTCCTGCTCACAGGAATCTGATGAGTCCTTCATGCATTTGCCCATAAGTTACCATTTCCCATTATGCAGCATCAGGCATGGGTGGTTAATTAGTTTTTCCCATATGCCAGCACATATGTAAATTCCAATTATTAGCAGTGTTAGTTTACATAAATTACCTTGAAATCCAATATTTGCACACCTTCTGGTCTGCACAGCCTCCTCCAGAAAGCAGCATGTATATTTTGGAAGATTTTGTTAGTTCTTTGAAGAGATATGTGCCTTCTGATGTACAAGCAAGTATTTAAATTGTCATTTGGGTCACCAAAGTCTTCTTTAGTTCAGCTGAAAAACCACCCAAAATATGTCCTGGGCTCCCATACAGTGATTGAAGGGCACAATAATGCTGTTCCACAGGTATCATTATTTCTGCTCAATGCAGTGCTAAAACCCATGAACCTGGGAGAGCTGGATGGAATTTCCAGACAAGGCTGAATGGCACTTCTAATTTCACTAAAACCAAACAAAAGGCACAGCATTTGTCCACTCAAATCACTGAAATCTCCTGTTATTGAACTCTGACTCTTCCCTTCTTTATCAAGAAAATAAGGAATTATGTTTGATTAATGACTCCACCAGCCAGGGTGGAATCCTGTGGGCACATACTGGTGCCAGAGCTTGATTTTGCAGGTACCTACTTTTTTATAACCTGGGTATAAACTCCATGGGTAACTAAGGCAGTTTGTACAGGATAAAATGCTCAAAACTAGATTATAAGTAAAATACAGAGTCAGGCTCTCCAATGACTATTTGCTTTGGAAGGTATAGTGGAAAGGGAAAAGCAGTTATAAAATATGCCAGCAACTCTCCAAAAGCAAAATGAAAACTGAAATTCTCACTGACAGCCACGTTATGATCTTTGAGATTCTTCATGAAAGGTCTCAGGGCAGGAAAAATAGCTAAAATTCCTAAAATAATAAACAGAACAAACCAAGGTAAAAAATATATATATATTTCACTTAGAACTTTGGTGTTATAAACCACTTCAGCTTTGTTTTGTGCCGTGTAACTCCCACAGAAACTACCGAGTCACTTTCTTGTACTGCAGCAAAATGCATTCATTTTTCCCAATATATCTGCTGGGGAGTTTCTTGTTCCCCTTTGCTAACTATGGAAACCTAAGACTTGGCTATCAAGGAGACATCTGAGCAAGGGTTTGGATGGAAAGTATTTCAGTATCTGCCAGGGAGACCCAGATGCTTACTCAAGCCAAAATGTCAGAATGGCAACCCCTCCGTGACACAAAAGAAGAAATCAGCTGAAAGGAAGGACCACACAGAAGACAACCTTGTACCCAAGGAAACAGAACAGCAAAGTATCTCAGTTTTCACACCAGATTACACAAGCAGTTACAAATTCTAAAGGAAGTATGCTAAAAGGGCTACTTTCCACTGAAAGAGAAAGGATATGGTTTTACAAGCCCAATATTATGTTTTCATTCATGAAATCTGGGCACAGGGCCAGCTCTGACTGCATACATTCCATCTGACCTTTCAGGAACACTGATTTCCCTGCAGAACCTCCACACTAAGACATAACTTGGAATTACACCACTAATGCCAGTCACAGACACCTCCTCCCAGGGAAGCAGCAGTGATTTATAAAATCCTTTTGGGACCATCACCCATCCCAAAGATCAACCAAAGAGCCTGCTTGGCTACAGAACGTGACAGTTCTAGATGCCAGTGATGCAATTCACCCAATTGTGTCGATCAACACAGAATCTTGTGATAACAGTGACTGTGTCTAAGAAAATATCTCCACTTTCCTCTGACTACTCAACTCAGTGGTGCCTGAATTTTTCAGCCAAGAAGAACATGAGCTCACCCTGTTAATAAGAGGTGGCTGCACCTCCAGCAAGATCAAGCCAACCTGCTCGTGGATGGGAGTCATTGTAGACAGAAGTAAAATAAATTGTGTTGATTGTAGAGCTCACAACTCTGCAGTGCCCACATGGAAAAACATATCCCAGCCCAGATCCCTCTTCCCAGCTCAGATCCCTCACCCCAGCCAAAGCCAGAAGCTTGCAGTGAGCTGTTACTATCAGAACAACACCTACATCTCACACTTACCTTCTCATTTCCTCGGGGACCTTTGGAGGGAAGCTCTAGCACAGGTAATTTTCCTTCTGGGCATATGTTAAATATGTTGGGATGCTACTGACACAAAACTGGATTAGAAGCCACGAAATTTTCTTTCAAGTCCTTCCTCAGCTTTAGGGTTTTTTAGTAACTTCAAGATGTCACCTCATCTGTGCCATTCTCTTCCCTTGCAATAAACAAATAGAGGGTTTCCAGCTCACCAAAGGATAGAAGAAATAAATTTGATTTGGTGAGACAATCGACATTATGATTTCAGCTATAGAGGTGTTGTATTATGCAAGAAAACAGAATATATAAAATTTAGAATAAAGAAGACTTGGTCACTTGAAGTGATCAGTATTACATTCATCCAAAATATAAAGGAGGGCTAATTACCATTACCTTTCACTATATCGTACCTTTCTAAATAGGTAAAACTGTGTAACTCAACTTTGCTAACATTCAGTATTTTTTGTTGTCCTGATAAAGAAATCTAGCACCAATTACTTTTCTGATAAAATTACACTGGCAAAATCAATGAAAAAGTACCAGAAATTATTGCTTTAAATGTGACACAATCCTAGAATGGTCTGGGTTGGAAGGGACCTTAAAGATCATCCATGTCCCTGCCATGGGCAGGGACACCTTCCACCAGCCCAGGCTGCTCCAAGCCCTGTCCAACCGGGCCTTGGACACTTCCAGGGATGGGGCAGCCACAGCTTCTCTGCCCAACCTGTGCCAGGTCGCCACACCCATAACCAAGATTTTTTTCCTAATATCCAACCTAAATCTACTCTCTGTCACTGGGAAACCATTACCCCTAGTCCTGTCATTCCAGGCCCTTGTAAATAGTCTCTCCCCATCTTTCTTTCATGCCAAGTTTTCCATCCACCAACACCTCTTCCTTCCCACTCCTTTTCTTCAGACCTGCCCTCAATCCATCCCTGCCCAGCCTGTATTTGAGCTTGGGATTGCCCCAAACCCTGACCTTGCACTGGCCTTGTTGAACCTCATGAATTTGTCTCAGGGTCACCTCTCAAGGCTGTCACCTTGATAGCAAAATCCCAATGTAATGGCAATAACTGAAACAATGCATACAATTTATCACCCTTTTGAGTCATGCCATCTCAGTAGATACATTAAAAACCTTGCCAAAATAAAATTTATAAACCACTTACATATTACACAATGTCAAAGATAATCTAATTGAATTTTTTTCAGGTTTTTGTATCATGAACCTGATAATAAACCTGAGACTTGAGTCTCAGTGATACTTTATTATACTGCAGCTTTCTTTTTAGGCTGTACTAGCTGGTACTGTAGTCAATCCACCCCATTTAAATTCTAATTATGCCCTGAGTGCTGCAGATTCAGACAGCATTCAGCAGTACCCTGGCAATACCAGAGTGTGTCTCAGGCACAAAGGCATCTCAGAAGAGCAGGGATTTCTTTCTCCACTTACAGCCCCTGATGTGGGCTCCAAACCTGCTCTATTGAAACCATCAGCAATTTTCTCTATTGCCTTCAATGGGAAAAAGATTTGAGTTCCTATCATGTAAGATTGATGATGACTACACGGTGCATAAAAGCACCAAAACCTCTTGAGTGTGATTTAACACCTAGTCTTTTTGAAACCTACCCATTTTTAACCTGTTTCCCATTCCCTTTCTATTGTACATACACCTTAATGCTTTATTAATAACCTTTGGACACTTCTGAACTTGGTGTATCAGATGACTTGTCTCAATGCTTTATTCTCTTAGTAGCTCTCAAAAACTTCCCTAAAACTCTCTTTTCCCATCAACACAGCATTTCAAAGACATTTTACTTTCTGCTGACAGTTTCTGATGATCATAATTGTATTTTTGGTTGTTTGTTTTAAAGTCAAGTAAACATTGAACCTGGTACATTTAAATGTTTGGATATAAAATTAATTCTGTACTTACTAAAAAGACAAATAAATGGGAGGTCGGATTTGGATCCATTCGTGTTTCCTTTATCATATCAAGCTGATGGTTTGGGATACACTTTGCAAATTATGGATTTCACATAACCCTTCAAAATTATCCCAAGAAACTTAACCCTTGTTACAACA
Organism: Myrmophylax atrothorax; assembly: GCA_026770055.1. Lineage (NCBI taxonomy): Eukaryota > Metazoa > Chordata > Aves > Passeriformes > Thamnophilidae > Myrmophylax > Myrmophylax atrothorax. The sequence continues at coordinate 69,376,987 of JAOXXN010000471.1, forward strand.
TCCCACATTTTAGTACCAGCCACATGAACAATAATCACACTTAAATTACAGTGTTAGATCTTTGTTTACTACCCTTGGTCTAGAAAACTCATAATGTTGATTCAAGGAAAGAAAACAGGCTATAAATGAAGAAATACACATTACTGAGAACACTTGATCTGGATTTATTCATTTTAGATGCCAAGGGAGGGGAGACCTGGACCTCAAAGCCTATTCCTTGTGCTGGGTTAAGAACAATTTTAATCTTCCAAGTTCTGGAGAGCCAGATATAAAAATAGTAGCTATAAATCTAATCTCTAATGTGAGACATTTATCCTATTAGCCAAATTTTCCTGGAAAATAACCTATTATACCACTAACACAAGTGTGTAGTCAATTTGTGAGTAGAACACAAAAAGCAAAAAGGGATGGGAGATGATAAGAGACCCATAACTTGATGAATATTCTGAGCATTTCCACTAAAAGGTTGACTTCTATTTTTCAATCTTTCTCTGTAATTCCTTCTGGTTTTTAAATGCCTCATTGCATACACAACAAAAACACAGAGAACAAAAAAGGATTTCCATAGCAACTATTCCAAAGAACACAGTTTGGTAATTCATACCATAATTTTTTTTTACTTTTCCGAAAGTTTTTCTGTGTCTAGATGGGTTTCTTTATCTATGTTCAAGCAGAAATTGGTCGTGAAGAATTTCATATGAACATATTATTAAAAGTTAAACCAGAAGACTGTTTTATGATCCCTAGAGAAACCATGATTTTAAGAAACTTCAAGCAAGAATTTTCTTTAATATTTGAAATATCTACAGCATAAAAACACAAACAGAATTTTTACAGATTTTTACATTGAACAGGAATATTCCACAGCACAAAGATACAGAAATAAAGCTTTTTTTTGATCAAGAAGGCAGACTTAGGAATTTTAGACTGAGTGCAATGGGGTTTTTACTTCCTTTTTCCATTTAGGTTTTTTTTTAAGGTTTGGAGTAGATTAATTTTGTGAAACTTTGGGGATTTATACAGTATCTTTGCTCTCATAGCAAGGTATCACTATCAGTGTACTCCATAGAGTGTAACCATTCCTTTAGACAAACAAACACAAATTTATCAGCCTCAAATCCCTCAGAACAGATTCTGGTTCTGGTACTGTGACCAGAAAAATCTTTAGTATAATCTTAGTCTGAAAATAGGGGATTTTTAGGCTTGTAATATCAGAGCTGACAACATGCACGATATCCCAAAGTAAGTTCATCTAAGTGAGATTAATTATTGAAGATACACCTGGCTATATTCTTCCCTATTACGAAATAAATTGATACTGGTTTTCTTGACAAGAAAAAGAGAGATAGCTCTCATCAGGATAAAATTCCTGTCCAACAGGACAAAATCCCATTGCCTTTTCCAACCAGGGAATTCCCTTAACTTCAGAACGAAGGAAGATTCCAAGACTAATTTTACTTTCACATTTTTCTTTCACAAGAAAATTCAAGCTATGTTGGTAAACCAGACCAGAGATCAGACACAGAGGAATGCAGACATCTTTATTCTTCATGGAATCACGGAATCATTTAGGTTGGGAAAGATCTCCAAGATCATCAGATCTAACTTTGATCAATCACCACCTTGTCAACCAGACCAGAGCACTGTCCTTAGAGCTGTAGCACTCCTTGATCGTCCCTTCACAGATGTGCTACTTAGAAAAAAAGTCATGAAAAAATAATTAAAAATAATTAAAAAGCTGCAATGTGAAAACAATAATAGCAATTAAAGATGCATAAACCAAGTGATTGAAGCTACCTCAAAATTCAGAAAGGCCAGTCTGAGAAATTTCTGGGTTTAAGGCACTAAAGAACAGTGGTGGATGGGGCTTTTTTATTACATTCATTAATAGATAATGGCACTTAAAATGCAAAGACATCAAAGCATCTGATGTTCCAGCAACATCTGAAGAAACAATTAGTTAATGTTGAAAGGGAAGTCTTCAATCAAAACCAAGACAAAGAGTATTTTTATAACTGAATGACCACAGAAACTGTTAAGTGATTAAAAGCACAGAGAAAAATGTGTTTACAGCTTCAGAAATAATCCTCACAGGTAATTAACTTGAGTACTGGTAGGGATAGACAAGTGACTGCAGAGATCTCAACCTTTCCTTTAGGTTGGCTCAGGTACAAAAGTTTTACCACATTTCAGTTGGATGTATTAAAAATGAGAGAAATCCATGTAAACTTCCAGAGGAAATGTAAAGAAGTTATGGTAGAAAAGGAAAAAGGAGACTTTGCAATATGTCTATCTAAGAAAGATCACAAAGTCCCAGAAAAAACAAAATTACTGACTGAAGGGAGTACAGAAGCCTTATGAAGAGCAGAGAGAAAACCAGGGCACTTGAAAAGAGGATTCTCCAATGTGTCCATTTGGTGCTTTACCCAATGATTTAAAAAATAAACATAAAAAAAAATCAAGAACCTTGAAAACCAAAAATCTTCCAATGTAATAAAGTCCAAAGGCCTTGAACTGTAAATTCTGAAAAGTCTATGAATAATGGAGATATAAAGAAAAAAAAAAGTATAGAAAGCACAATTTATGTTGTCTTTAACCACAGCAACCTCCAAAAAGAATCAGGTAGAGGAAGGCAGGAATGCCCATCAAAATTAAACAAAATCTGAGCAGCCAGAACTTTTTAAAATGAAAATATCTGGACCAGCAGCAGCACCACTGAGGTCTCCACACAGAGCAAAAATTAAACCCAGAAAGGCCAAAAGTCTCATTTGATTATGCAAAACATCTAATTTTAACCAAGCAATACGTAGATTACTCTGAAGTGAGAGGCACTTAAAAATAACACACAACAGCAATAAATATCAGCACAGGCAGGACCAAACAAAACCTGTTCCAACCCTACACAAACAATGCTTTTAAACCTTGCTGTTCCCCAGCTTCCCATGGAAAACATTCCCATTGGAAGCATTGCCATGTTTCCAATCCAGGAGCACGTTCCTTACCTAATGTGGAGGTTTATACCCCTCAGAACCCCTGAACACACACATTGGGGATGGTCTGAATTACGGCCCACCAAATGTGCTCCCACTGCTTTCATTCTCCATGTTCTGGTTTCAAGGAAGAGCAGGTTTGGAAAAGCTTTTCCTCAGAACCTGCTACAGTGAATTCCAGTGGAAGAAACTCAAGGTCAGGTTGGATGGAGCTCTGAACCACCTGGTCCAGGGGAAGGTGTCCCTGCCCATGGCAGGGGGTTGGAACAAGTTCATCTTCAAGGTCTCTTCCACCCAAACCATCCTGTATGATTCCATGGGTTTGTGTCAGCAGGCAGCTTTTTAAGGGAGGATTTTTCCAGATACGTATCCCTCCCTCCAAACTACAGAAACAGTATTGGGGATCAAGCTTTATCATGGATGGATTTTACTTTTGTCACATTTAGGGAAGAAAAAATGGTGGTTTATTTTCTATATTCTGTATAGAAGCTGTTTATGGTCATAAGGGCAGCTACAAAAAGGGCAAAAAATCCAGAACTTTTCCAGAGGCCATGGAAATATGGGTAGTTATGTCTTTTTCACTCAAAGTCAGATATTAGACACCAAAAAAACAAAAATCTGCCCACAGGCGAGTTCCAGCTGCAACGCCATTTGCTCCATGGTATTCTTTTGTGCATGACACAGTTCAGGAGTGAAACTCAACTTCACTTTCCTCAGAGATGATTTTGTAATAATATAAAAGGTGGTATTCGTGAAGGAGTTATCAATATTACATTAAATTGGAGCTCAAAAATGAAAAGCAGTGGGATAAGATGTGCCACTCAATGTCCCTGACATCTATAACATGGATTATTAAATCTGCAAAGATCCCGTCGATGGGGCAAATTAACACAATGCTGATTATCTGGAAGCAGAAATCACCCCAGGGATCAGCCCCACTGTGTGTTGTCACACAGCACTCACGGCCTTCAAGCCCATCAGGTTCACAACTTCGCATCAATACAATGCACTTCAGCTCACTAAGATGAAAATGAATGAGCAAAACTAATTGAAATTGCAAGTTCATCAATTTATAATGAAGCTGGAGATAAAAACCCTTTTTTTAAAATTTTTGCAGGTTTTTGGACATTTTATCCAGAAATACTTTTGAAAATTGTATTTTCTTGGGCTCTTTCTCAATAAGTAGTATATTAAATGTTAAGCCAATCCTCAGTATATGTATTACCCACATGCAAAATAAAGACAGAGGGAGAGTGTAAAAGTCAAGGTCAGAACTCCATCTGCATTTTTAGTGCTATGCATATACTCTAAATACTCTAATTCACAGTTGGATTTATGTTTCTGCTGTAGAATTTATATCATCTCTATGTCATGTCTAATTCCACATCCCCATTCAAAGTTCAGGCACTGGCTGGTATTTGAAAGTGCTGGAAGGTTTTGTTTCTTCTATTCATATGAACATTAACAGGAAAAAAATATCAGTATAAAAACCAGAAATGTACTGCTCCTAAAAGTGAAAGGATATAATAACATACACACAGTTAAAAAATAAAATAATTCATAACTACAGATTTAAATTGTAAGAGAAATAATGTATTCATCCTGCATATATGTTGTATAATAAGAACCATTTAAATGCCAATTTTCCTGCATTTTAATTAAAATGTCCATTCAGAAGTTTTTAAAAAAAAGAAGTCTATAGAGTAACATTCCCAGCAATCTTTAAATTCAATTTATTTTAAAACATTAAAAATTAGCCAAGGAATTAAAAAGCTCCCAAGCAGGCAGTCAAAGTGAAAGACCACAAAGGAAATGTAGAATATAAATACATTGGGTCAGTTTGTCAAGTTTTGACTTGATTTCAATTTTAATGATAGTATTTTCCGTAGATATAATGTTTAAAATAAATTGATTTTACAGTGATAGACAAAAAACTAATGTTCCAAAGTGAATATTGTGGCCCCTTTATTCCCTTTGTATTAGGAATGTAAATGACATTGCTTTTAAATGTAAATCAATGTGCTTTAGAGGTCACTGATCAAGAAGAATGATTTGCCTCTCAGAAAAGTAACTGCTGAGGAGAAAAACAGAACAAACTTCCATTTATTTTTTTCTTAAGTCACAATTCTTTAATATGAATGGGAAGTGCAACAAGAAAATCACAAAAAATGGAGGTACAGGATGGCTTTCTGATGGGGATCTGTATTTAGAAACTGTGGAAAAAACATTTGAAAAGCCCATTTGTGATTAGAACAGACACACACATTTGAAAACTCTTTAAGGGGTAAAAACCCTGCGTTGTCAAGAAAATAATCTGTGAAACTTGATAGGTCTTTTCCCACTCTAATTGCTTCAATTTCGGGACTTGCAGATCACACATTACCCTACAGCAAAACAGAGCAAGAAGCATTTAAGACACAGCTCTGCTGCCTAAAACATCAGCAAAAAATAGCAGAAAAAGCTGATCTCCTTTCAGATTTAAATTGTGGCTGCCAGCAGAATGTGCTTCTGTTAACACAGGCTCCCCTGTAGCATGCTGGTGCCCTTTTACATTATCTAATAATTAAAAATAAAAGCAGGGAGATGTTTATTACACACTTCCCTTGTCATACAAATGGGCTACAAAGTTCCATGAGTCTCCCATGTTTGTAAGAATATTAGTAATCTAAATAAAGTGAAATTAAAAAGTGTTATCCACTGAATATGCATTACATGGAAATAGAGAAATAGATGTGGTGAAATACTAATGATGTTTTAACCATTTTTAGATGGGGTAAGATTTTTATTGTTCTTTAACCACTCAAGAGTATCTTTATTAAACGAACCTTTGAGATTTTCAACAAAAAGAACTGTGCTGACAATTTATCTTTGTTATTTCCAAACATTATTCTACAGTCCAGGCTGGTGTTTATAGCTATTTTCAACCTTTACTTTCCTTAAAAAACATGAAAACAATACAGTATGACACTAAATAGTAGTTCTAAAGCAGTGACTTGAAGCCAATGTGGATTTTAGCATGAATGATTCAGAGCACTCCTGAAGCAAACCTGGAGGAAGGAGAAAGGGATCTATCAATCTAAATTCCCATAGCAAGAGATTCAATAACTCCAAAACTGAGGCAGAAAAATCTGTACATCCAAAGGGTGAGGAAGATCCCTTTGGGCAGCTTTTCAGAGGCCAATTAGGGGGGAAGTCACGTCTGGGATGTGAAAACTAAGCTGGACATGAGGTACCAATGTGGGTACAAATGTAACCTCTAACTTTGACTCCAGGAGTCTCCAACTCTATCTAAGCACCACCTGGAACAGGGATGGTCAACTCAGCATCTCTCACTGAACAAAGAGGTCCACAAGATTCCTCCAAACACCCAGTTTTCACACCTCCCACTTAGCAAACACCTCATAACAAAACACCTACGTTTCTACACAGCAGAAAGAGAAAATCCCATTAAAAAAGGCATGTTGGGAGAGAGGAAGATGCTTTTCTGGAGCAGGTTCTCCTGCAGTTCCAGGCTGCTCTCCACAGCATCCAAATCCAGCTCACACCAGCCACAGAAACCATGGACACTGCCCAAGAGCCCACTGCTGAAACTCTGCAATAATACAGCAATAATCACAACTGAAAGACTGATGATTAGTTTTTTCCTTAATATATGAAAATCACTGTGCATCTATAAACTCCATATTCTACAGATCTGCCAATCTTTCCAATCAACAGACTAAAGGAAGAAAGAGGAATCTGTCAGAGGAGAAATTGGTTAAAGTGCCTGACAGAAAACCAAAGCTTTTCCTTTTAACACTGATAATTACAGACATTAAATAATGCTGGCAATGGTGTGATAATAATTATACACACACCAAAAAAAGGAGCAGATTAAGCCAATTACTCAGAAAAGCTGTCTCATGAAAATACATACTTTTATTTCTCTGGTTTTGACACAAAATAGTGATATCACTTAAAAAAAAAGAGTATGTGATTATCATCCATTTCTCTTAGGAAAAAAAAAAGTCTGTGATATCATTTACAGATTTCTGACCTAAATTTTCCAAGACCATCAAATTCATATCCATAGTGAAATAATAAAATTTAACATAACAAAAAAACCTAAAGTTAAAAAAATATCTATAGCCCAAAACTTAATCCCAAACAAAAAAACACATAAAAAAACTTTTATCCCATCCCAGGTCTTTTGCCATATGAGAAGATGCTCCAGAAGAGAAGGCTCCAGGGACACCTGAGAGCCCCTGCCAGTGCCTAAAAGGGCTCCAGGAGAGCTGGAGAGGGACTGGGGACAGGGTGCCTGAATTATGGCAGCAAAACACAGGGTGAACTGCATATTGCAACTCCAACTTTTTAATTTTACACTTTCTGGTGTGTGCAAATTAACAAACTGTTATTAACCTGAGTCAGAACAAAACTGGTGGAGGAAGAAATGGGAGTAAATTTCAGATGCCACTGAACTGGAACTTATCTAATGAACTTGGTAGTTTGAATTCCTGGCTACATTAAGTGCAATTACTCTCAATGCTTAGAGGGATCTATTATAATTAGAAAGAGGGGTGGAAAAACAAAAAGAAGAAACTCTTTTTTTTCAACTCCAAATTAAAAAATTTAATACACCTGATACAATTATTTCCTGTATCTAATAATAGCCCCAGAACTTTGCTCTGCCAATCCCACAGTTAAACTTGCCCTGAATTTGCCACTGAGTCCATGGTTGGGCTCGATGATCTTAAAGGTCTTTCCCAACCTTAACAGTTCTAGAATTCTCTGCAGGAAACCAGGAATCCTTCTGTGTTTGAAAGCAACTCTCTTTTTATTCCAGCTTTGCCTTTGCAGGTCCCAGATGAGATTTCTTAATCATTTAAGACTTCATGCCCCATCAAGAAGTTTGCTGTACAGATGGGAAATTCAGCATTTAGGCAAATAAGGAGTTCTTTTCAACTCAATACTATTTTTTTTTACAAAGAATACATTTACAACAATTTTATACAAATTGTCTCTCTAGTTTATTGGTCATTTGATTATTTTTTGTAAATTATAAGCATACTCTGATGACTTTAAAAGTACTTCAGAACAGTTTTTAATATCACAATTTCACCATGGTAGAGCTTGACTATACTTATATTACCCTATAAATGGAACATTATCTCTCTTAAACTTGCTAATTCATGTAATGGTTCTAAAATCCAATAATTTTTCTAAAAGGCAAATTTTTACTATAGAGGCATTTTCATCCCTGTTTAACATTTAAATTCTACTAACTTTGTTAAATTTCTGCAGTGGGACTAAGTTCCCACCACACAAGCATATTCTGCATGAAATCTTTCACAAAATTATACCTTGGGCATCCCAGATTTAGGGTGTGGGGATGGGGGGTTAATATCAAATATTAATGCAATATGTTCCACCTGATGATTTTCCCTGCCAACTTACATGTATAATTTAAAGTCCTTCAAAAGCATGCATGAGGGCAAAAATTAATATATCTGATGATGATTAATATTCTTCTCCAGCTTTTGACTAACACTGTGAATGTACCAATAAACAACTGATGTAGAAATACTGAAATTATCAGTTAGTGTTTATATACACTATATAAAAGTATGTTCACTGCTACAAAAAACAGAAGGGCGATTTAAGAATATCTGCACATCCAACTTTAATGTGGAACAACTGGCAAAGACATCAACATTCAGGTGACCAAAATAACCCCTCAAAACGATGCTTTCCTGCTTTCCCTTCCTTTCACCAGAACTAACAAGTATTGATCAAATCAAATGCTTTAACTACCTGCTATGAGTCTTTTCCAGAACAAACATCTTCCTGCCACCATCAATTATCTATCTGTCTCAAGAGAATTAGTTTAGATGTTGCTAAAATTTCTCAGCCAGAAGAAAGTTTTTCAGTCTGTTCAGGCTTGCAATCCATTACCTGAAATAAAATTTTTTCCCAGGTCTCTTATATTTTCTACAGAAGAAAGAATTAAAAAAAAAAAAAATATAGAAAAGAAAAAAGAAAAATCAG